>VZRH01000063.1:154328-279373 GCA_013397555.1 Urocynchramus pylzowi | reverse complement strand
ATGAAATTTTTTTTTTTTTTTTTTTTTTTTTTTTTTTTTTTTTGTAGAATGAAGAGAAGTTAGTTTTTGAGGTGAATTAGGGTATGAGTTGATTGAGCTGAAATATCACTATTTTCACTCCAGAGATTACTATGATTATCTTCAGTTGCCACAGTAAAAAAATAACTCCAAACCAACCAAAGCCAGCTACAGTTGCATATCTTTTAGATGCTGCATGATGATATTTTAAGAAGGTATACAACCAGTAAGTTGTAATTGGTAAAATAATGTTTAACTGAATCAGATGCCATGCTTGGTTACTCTGTCCTGCCTCCTGCAGCTGGCAGATGTTGGCAGGGTGTTTGCACCTGCAGAGAGCTGTGTTTTCGAGGGCTGTGTGCCAGCACAGCATCTAAATGCTTCTTCAATGGGCCTGTCTACCCTTAGGATGAAAGACATCGAAGCTGGCCACAGCTGCACCCCAGCTGGCTCCATTTGTGTCATACTGTGGCACAGCAGAGATTTCCCAAAGTGCTCTGAAGCATTGCAGAGGACTGAAACCAGAAGTCTGGTAAATAAGCCTGGTTTCAGAAACTGAAACCAGGTTTATTAAACCTTGCTGGGCATGAGCTGGCTCCAAAGGAGGCTAGAGGTGATACTGCTGCACTTTGCTCCCAAATAATTTCTTGTTCTAGTTCAGCACTTAGCCAATAGACACTTGGGTGAACTTTCCCTGGAGCAGCTCCAATCAGGCAAGGTTTTCTGAAATCTCTTCTGTGCCTTTGGAGAGTGGGCATGCAGCTTCTCGGCTGATCTGGTCCTCATAACCATGGTAATAAAGCATAGGCTAATGAGCCCCGCTGGGCTTGCACAAGTCAGTCTCTGCATGAATGGCATGGTCCACTCCAGAGAGAGGGGAAAGGGAGGACTGTGTTGGCACAGGTTGCCTTTAGAAGAGGGAGGTGGAGGTACAATGTAACTCTGAATACAGGTACAGATGACAGATCATTCGAGGGGCTTTCTCCAGAGAGTTCATCAGTGAGAAGAAATTTTTTGTATGTGTGGTGCCACTTGGGTTTGAATGGAAAGCTCAGACCTCTTAATTTTCAAGCAGACCGCTTCCTGCCTGGTAAGTGTCCTTGGACTCAGAGCACCAGAGGAAAAGCCACGACCCAGCTCCAGAATTCCTGGTCCAGCACTGCTGGCAGCAAAGCCCAGCAGTGTGGCCCAACTGTGCACAACCCCAGCTGAGACTGTGGCTTTACTGGTGTCTATTTCCATGCAGCTTCACTGGATTAAAGCTATTTCCAGCTTGCCTATATGCACTGAAATGATGTCTCTGGCTGCAGCACAAGAGCACCCTGTGTGCTATATTAAGATTCACACAGGAAACCTGTCCTAGATACTCGAGCTCCCTTGCGTTCAAAGCACGTGACTCATCCTTTAAGTCTGTGACAAATTTTGTATACAAACATATATATATATATATATATAATTACCATAAACGTGCATATAGAAACAGTAGTGAAGCAAAACCTCTGTAATTCCATAAATAACAACAGAGGAGATAGAATATTTGCTTTTTGAAATCTCATTCTGGTGCAGGAAAGGAACCTGTGGACAATTGTTCTTTTCTGTTAAGCATCCTTGCTGGCTACTTCAATATTAGCATTAGTTATTCAGGTTTCTGATATGGTTTTAACTTATATAGTTAGTGATAGTTTGGGTTTATAGTTTTTCTTAAAAGGATATGGTGGACTTGCAGACATGGACTTCTGAAGTCCTCAGAAGCTGCTGTTATGGGTTCCCTCAATGGCAGGAGCACTACATAATGCTGATCACAGCCTTTTTAATTAAAAAAAACCAAACCCAAACTGCAAACCTAAACAAACAGTGGGGAATGTTTTTTAAATGCAGCTATAAAAACCTTGCTGGCAAGAATTTTGGCATGCCTTTAGATATTGGCTTCAGTTTTTGGTTTCTTGCCACTTTCCCTAAGGTCCAGGTTTTCTCTATAAGTTTCTAACACAGGACAAACAAGTCCCTGCAGCCAAAGCCATTTCAAAACCTGAAAAATTTCCTGTGCAATCAGTCAGGTCATCCAGTTTCAAAATCCATTCTTGTTTATCTTATGTGGTGGGTCTGAGGTGAAGTACCAGTCTCATTGATTTTGGCACAGTTCAGATCCAACCTGAGTGGAAGGCATGTTCAAAATTGTGATGTGAGATTCACTTGCACTACTCTGAGATTAAAAAAAAATGACTTTCCTAAAATCTAGATATAATTAAAAAAACTCACATGGCTCTAATCTGAAATAAACTAAAATCTTAAAGAGCAGCACAAGGGATCCTGGAATGTAGCCTAGGATACACCAAGGATATGATGGTGCTCTTCAGTTCCCTGCCCTCTTTCCTTTGGGACCGGCATGTTTTACAGCTGACAGCCCTGGAACTTGTTTTATGTGAAATGTTCCAGGGAAATCATTAGAAATTAGCTCAAAACAGAATTCAAAGAAACCTGAGGGGTTAGAGAAAAGTGCTGAATTTTTTGCAATCCCTACCCTGAATTCATCAAACCTGTGGAGGCAGGTCATCTAGGATAAAAAAGCCATGCCAGGTCACAACAATATGCATTTTGACAGCATGCTTATATCTCAAAATCGCCAGAAATCCTCCAGTGTTTTCCTTGATGGTAATGAGGAGGATTTTGAGATACAGTGACTTCATTAATAGTGCTCTATCCCTTCTCTTGACTCAGTGAAGTTTCTCTGGCATACAGGCTCACTTGGTTAATGAGATATGACACTTGGCATGCTACTAATAAGAAGGAGAAATGGGAAGAAATATATGCATCACTTCCGAAATGTTGCTGCAGGCCCCTTTTCTGTACATCTGGTACATATTTCTAATCTTTTGTTTTGCAGAGTAAGGTGCCAGAAATGTGGGAGTCATCAGCAGTTAGTTATTTTCATAAAGAAGAAGATGCTGAAAATCTATATAATTACAGACCCATTTCAATTTTATTCTCTGCAGTTGAATTATTTCAATGTCTTTTTTATAGTCAAAATGAACAAGTTTAGTTTACAAATATTTTATTACCATTAGGATAACTTGATTTCCATTATCATAATTTTACAACTGTAGTATTATTAAAAGTGACAAATGACTCTGTAGCCAATTGTTCTTCTGAATAAATGTCATTTTGTGTGGTGCTTTATTTCTTCTGCCAACCTTTGATCTAATGAGAGGCAGCAGATTTTATTTGGCCTTTTTTTTTTTTTTTTTACTTTGGCATGTGACAGCTTTGCCTTAGTGACAAGAAACAATTCATTTTCAAGTGAGGCAGCTGGAAATTTTGCTGTAATGAAAGATTTGGCATTTGGCATGGCAACATTCAGGGATCCTACAGCAGGCTTTGGCAGTGGCCTTATCTGTGTATTTCTACATTTACATCACTCTTTAGCAACAGCAAAGAGATGCAACAGCTTTTTTCCCCTTTGCCTGTAGGCCTGTGAGAGGCTGGCCTGAAGCCCTGGGGATTTCAGCACTTGACACTTTTGCTGACCGCTGACTTCATTCAGTCTGTGATCCAGACTTTTCTGGCAGTGCCATCCAGTGAGATCTTCAGTTTTAGGTACTGACCTCCCAATGTGCTCCTCAAATTTTCCCTGCCAGCCCTGTCCTCCTTCCCAGAGGCTTCATGCTGGCTGCTGCCTCCATGTCCTTTCAGGCAGGTGTTGATGCTGAAGGTGGCACCAGCTGCTCCTCTCCCTTAATTGACACCAAGTTGAAGTTGGACTTGAAGAGTTGGCTGAGGTTGTTTGTTTGTGATGGATGTTTTCCTCAATCCAACTGCTCACACATGCTGGGGACAGCTGGTGTTTCCCACCTGAAGCTGTGGAAGTGAGCCCAGTCCTGGAGTCACTCCCCATGTCAGTGATGACATGACTTTAAAGTCCTCAGTATGCAGGTCCCTGTGTGGGCTTCACTCAGCTGAACTGGAGGGACACCTGTTACTCCATGCTTGTAATCTTTCCTTCTTTCTCATGTAAGTGGACTAGCAGAATCCTGGAATAACTCTTGTCCTATCAATCAATGTCAGATAGCACTTACTCTTTAAGATCATAAAGCCAATATGAATCTGAAATGCCAAAATCTTAATGTGAGAGAAAAGTGGTAAACCTTTGCTATTTTCTTTGAAATAGCTGGCAATCAATTATAAGCCCGGCTGAAGGATGTATTCTGGTTTTGGACAATTTACAGTTCAGATTCTTTGATTATTTGTTCCTTCAGACAGCCAACTGCATTTACTCATTTCCCCCCTCTTTAAAGCATTAAGTAGAAATGCTTGGAGGCTTTTTAACTAAAAACTGGTGACATTCATTTTCTAAAAATGAGGTTACAAAAACATTTGATCCTACATTTAAAGTATGCATTTCTTTAAAGGGTACTGCAAAGGCCAGTCAGTAGAAATTGCTTTGAGCACCCTGGTCCAGTGGAAGGTGTCCCTGCACAAGGCAGCAGGGTTGGAACTAGATGATTTTAAGGTCCCTTCCAACACAAAAATTTCTTTGATTTTATGAAATGCTGTAAGTGACTATTCTTTTCAGTGTTTTAGTCATTTAGACTAATCTATTTTAAAATCAGTTTATTTAGTTTGATCTCATACGTTTTATAAAAGTTTGACTACCTGAAAATTGTGTAACTTAAAAACAGGGAGAAAAGAAGGCAGAAGGAGATCGTGAGTGGAGAGGAAAAATCGGTCCAGGTGTCTTGCTGCCGTGGATCAGGCTAGAGGCAGTCATGGCTCTGTCATGGCAGGAAAGTCACAGTGGAGAGCTTTGGGGACATGCCAAAACCACTGCTTTTTCCCAGAGGTGCCCTCAGTGAGCATTTGTGTGGGAGCCCTGATCTCCACGTCTGGAGATGCTGGAACTCCCAGACAGGTGCTTTTCATGGACAGGTGGTAAGGAGGAAGGTGGAGGCAGCTGGTGCCCTTCCTGCCAGGGAGCAGCCAGGGCAGTGCCTCACCAGCCAGAGCTGCATCACGTGCTACCCAAACACAGAGAGCCATAGGCTGGCCAAGAGTTTTGGTGAGCCCATGGCATTGAGGTAGGTGTGAGGTCAGGTGCCGTTCCCAGACTGGGGTCATGAATGGCACAGGATGGGCTCAGCTGTAACTGGGGTGAGGAGCAGCATCAAATGCCTGAGATTAAATGAAATGTGTGAGTACTGACAGGAGAAACACATGCATGTGAGGTATTGCTCTTTGAGCCCAGCATGGGCTACATGTGGATGACCCTGTTTGGTTAAGGATAATGGGGTTTATGTTTGGTGTGTTATATTGCCATTGTATTATTTTCTTTGCATTTCTTTTAATGAAGCATGATTTTTCCTCCTGCCCTCCTGGGACTTTCTCATAAACCCTTTGTAAAAAAGGATAATTCCTTTGCCTCCCTTGGCAAGCCAAAATATGATTTTCTGATTTTGGGATGGAAATGTGGCCATTGCTGTTTGTTTTATGGTGACATTTTTATTCAGTTCCTGGATTTAGAGATCCTGCCTGATTTAGTCTGTGAATCCTTTTGCTATTACAGACATAACCCTGATTCAGATTTACTGGAAGAGCTAAAGAGACTTCTCCCTCCTCTTTTTATCAGCAGATATACTGTGAATTCCAGCATTTTGTGGGATACTTATGTGGTTGCAGAGCTTCCTGCTAGGTCAGGACTCCATTCACCCCTCTCTGCATATTGCTCTAGCAATAGAAGCTTCTGATTGAATCCAAGTGAAAATAATTCTCCACTAACTCGTGTGGCTTAGGGAGGGTGATTTGGGAGTCTAACTGCCTCTGGCTCATCCACTCTTGACCCTCTAAACACCACTGCTGTGTGTGCTCCTGCAGAGCTCAGCAGGTGTCATGAAAGTGATCCTGCTTTTGCAAGAGCTGGGCTTTGGAGCTGGTTAATTGCATTGTGTTTAAGCATTAAAATTTTGGCAGAAGGTTTTCTTTCTGCCACCAAACAATTGTTCACAAATGTTTCCATTATTCAGCCACCTGTAAGGCATGCCTATCAAAGGAAGAGCAATCCTATTAATAATTACTGTCAGCCGTGTGCAGTGATGCAGTCACTTTGCAGCATTCACTCTTGGGGTAATTCCAGTCAAATGGTGTATTTCAAGTGTCAGCTTGATGTTCCTGTTGTAAAGAGGAAGGTTTTATTACTGGAAAATAAAATTTACTTGTAATCCTGGTCTACAGTCTCAGGTGATAAAGGATGACCAGGATTTTAAATTTCATCTTAGTGTTTGTTAGACTTACCTTTTTTTTTTTTTTCCTTCTTTTTTTTTGAGGTCCCTGCATAGGCTGGGGTGATTTCTCGATTTCTGGGACTAGCCCAGGCTAGCCATTTGAAAGCCACTTGAGTAAAGATAGGGCCTATTTATCAAATTGTTTATCATAGGAGTATATAAGAGTCTCTGCAGTGCTCTGCACTGTTCTGTTAGACAAAGGTGGTGAGTGCATGGGGAGTAATGGGCCCTTTTCCTGCCTGTTTGTGGTCTCAGGGAGCTGGCTGTGGTGAGGGTAGGTTCTTGGGACCATATGAGCACTCACTGACCTATCTCTGCAAGTCCCTAACCTCTGGCAGTGCTTTGATCCTCTATGGAACATTTTTTTCCTCGGTGGCTCTCATTGCCCTGTGTTACAGGGCAGTGGGGAGCTGGAATGTCCCCAGCAGAAGCATCCTTCATCCTGACACTCCCAGGATTCCTACACTGTGAAATTTTATCTTAACCCTTGAGTTTTCTTGCTTTTACTATTTTGATTCTCTCCCCCATGCCATTTAGCAGGGGGAATGAGTGAGCAGCTGTGTGGGCCTTAGTTGCTGTCTGGTGTTAAACCATGACAGACAAAGCTGCTCTCCTGCCCTCCCCAGGCAGCCAGTGCCTGCCCCTGCCCTGGGGGTGAAGGGATGGGGCAGAGGGTGAGAGGCCCAGGCCAACCTCCCCAGCTGGGGGATGGGGCAGGGCTGGTGCTGCTCTGCTGCTGCAGCTGGTGGGGAGATAGATCTGTGTTAGGGTTAGAGAGCTGTTCCCGAAAGCATGGAAGCATTGCACTCAGGAGAGGCTTGTATGTTGGGGCAGTGATGTTCAAATTTTATATGCAAGGCTTTTCATTGCATTACTGAGCCTCACAGACCCCTGAGGTTAGATGTTATGAGCTGAAGGATAGAATCCTTATAGGAAAAGATTAAGCACCATTCTCTGCACACCACAGGGGGCTTGCTTGTGCATTGGGATCAGCTTGTTCAAATTTCTAAGCCCCTTGCCGTGTGGTTGAGTTTCCTGGGTTACAAAATTAGTGGTGTATTTGGGGTAGCATCTGCTGACACCCACACTGTTGATGCAGGCAGACAAAAGGACCAGCGTGAGCTGGCACCATGTTATTCATGCTTGGATATTTGTATGCCATGGAGTTCTGCTACAATGACTTTTATTTAGCTCTCCCCTGAATAATGTTGGCCATTGAGCTTCATCAGTGCTTTTGGTTCTGAGCCCAAATAGCAGTAAAGCCTATTGCTGCTAAAACTTACTTATAACCATGTCTGTGAGAAAAGTTTATTAAATCTTGTGCTTTATTCGGATTGAGCAATTCTCACAGTGACTGGAGTGTCATTTTTGTGTTTGGCATCTTCTTTCTGTTTTTCATTTGTTGGTTTATTTGCCTAATAAATATCACAGTTTTATCCAGAAATAGCTCATATTACCAATTTACCTACTCTTGGATTTTTTTTCTGTAGTATATCTTGGTAAAACTCCAGGGCAGAGGGTGTTCAGGCTGCTGTGGAATGAGCCTGAATAACTTTGACAGACCTTGAAATGCATCTGTATGGATTAGATTACCTCAGAAGTAAGAGGAAATTTATATTTACTGGAAGGTACCAGCCATTTCTTACTACTTTTGCTAGCACTGAGAAAAGTGTTTAGGGTAGCACTTTGGAAAGTATACAATTAATATTACAGGGGCAGTCTCAGGGCTGAGAGATCACAAAACTGGTGTGCTGTATAACTTACACTAAAATCTCACTTTGAGAAGTCACCATTTAAAAATGCTCTTACTCAACACATCTGCTACCTCTGTGCAGAGTCGTATCTGCTGACTTCAGTCACAAAAATAAGTTTTTTCCTACTTTTTATTCCCATCAGTCCTGCAGAGCCGACACAGCTGAGGAGTGTGGTCCAGCTCTGGAGGACTGACAGCCAAATTAAACTTCCCCCAGGTGCTCTGATATAGCCACACCAAAGCCAGAGGAGTCAAACTGACAGAGAGTAGTTGAGAAGAGACCAGGGCTGCAGACAAGCAGAGATTAAAGCAGCCACTTCAAATCTAACAATCTGGTTTTCCAGGCTAAAATAAAAGTCTAGATATGTAGGGTGAAAAGAGGGGTGGTGGTGTTGCTTCCAGTGTAAGACCATTTGAATCTTCCAGTTCAGTTAAATGTAGTTTTTCCCTAGATATTTAAATACTGTTTGGGTGTTATGTGGAGGAAGAGTTAATGCTAAGTGATGTTAATGCTGGCCTTTCCTTGTACCAACCTTTTTAGGAAGTCTTTTCTTAGCATAGAATTTGATGTCTGCAATACTTGTTTAAACTCCATTATTCCTGTAGCTTTTCCCATTTTTGAAGATAAGACACATATATTGTTTCTTGCTTTTATTTCTCTCATGAATACTTGTGAAATACTGACATCAGCATTGTGGTTTCGGGCAATATTGTCAAAGAGAGATACTAAAGTGTCATGAGCCAGACCTCTCTAAACCCACTGACACTTCCTTGAAAATGTAATGTATTTATGGTTGCCTGGGATGCAGCATCTCATGAGGCATGGCTTTTCCCAAAGGAAGGGGCCCTAAGAGAATGGGATGGCCAGGAAATGAGAGATGTTTTCAAGGAAAGAGAGCAGATATTTGAAACTGTTCCTGTCTTTTGGTTTGTTTTTTTTTTGTTTTTTTTTTTAAATTCCCATTTTACCTTCTCATTTAGAGGGCACCTTGGAAAGGACATTTTGAGACAGCTTTTATTGAGCTCTTTCAACATTACCTGAAGTACCACTGCTAACAGAGAGCAGGGAGGAAAAAACTCTCCCTGTACAGGATAATTGCTGCATTTGCATGAGCTCTATCTCCTCTTTTTTGTCCCTGCTGGAGGACCCCTGACTAGAGAGAGCTCCCATTAAGAAAAGGAAAATACACTGGTTGGGGTAATGATAATACAGGGTTCAGGGCACCGGGATGACAATGTCTATCATGATCATCCCATGATCCCAGGGATACCTAATTCCATAGATACATCTATACATATGTGTGTGTGTGTGTGTGTGTGTGTACATTTCATCTCAAGTGTGTTTGTTTCCAAAAACCTCACACTTGAGTGTCTAAGAACTGGCTGCCAGCAAGGCAGGACTTTCTTCTTCCAGCAGCAGCAGCAGCCAGCTCTGGGTTCCCAGCTCTCCTGCCTGTTCCAGGCTGTCCTTCCTGAAGGCATGCACTTTTGGAAGGCAGCTGATAAAAGCACACACACACTGAGCACCCGTGCAAAGTAATTCCAGATATGATGAGCCTATTGTATTTATGAATAGACCTTTAAGGCATGTGGGAACGAAACTTTTTTTGATCTCCTATCTCTTCAGAACACTTCATGTTATTGTGTCTGTCTCTTTACTCAAATTCTGCTGGTTTTTTATTAATCTGCCTTGTGCATGGCATATTTAAAAAAGAAAAAAAATAGGTTGAGGACCAGTCTTCCAGAACAGATTAGTGATGGGGGGAAATAGTAGAGGAAGGAGCTGCTGTGAAAGGGCCATATATGCATGTGAGGTAATGTTTTTCTAGAAGGTCACATGGTACCAAATTTTGCACATACTGCTCCAGATGTTGGAGGCAAGTCCAAAGGTAAGAAACTGAACGTTGTTGCAGAGAAAGTATGGTCAAGTCACACTCTGAAAACAGAAAGCAAATTCCCACAGATATTACTGAGAAAGTGAGCAAATTTAGGTTGCACAGACCAACACTTGATCATTTTTCCTGCTTTTTGTTTTTATTCTTTGATTCTAATTCTTCCATGACGGTGGGGTTAAGTAAGAGATGTAATTCCTCCCTGGCCCAGCAACAAAATTATATTTTGATCTTTCACCTGATTCCAAGCAAAAATAGAATCCACTTGGGGGGAGCTCGGCACGATTGGCATCTCTGGAATGACTTTGGCTCTCATCCCCAATTTTGCTCTGAGAAAGATGATGGTGTAGCCTCAGCATGTACAAACCACAAAGCTGTAGGGCTCCCCTGTGTCTCAAAATCATTTGCAACACATTTTTCAGTAGCTTTGGAAAAAGATCATCACATTTCAGGAGGGTCCTCTTTAGATGAGCTGGTGGGAGGGGGACTAACCCTGGGCTGTGAAATTTTTAATGGAGAGCAAAAATTAGCATATGCACCAAAGAAATTGGAAGAAAAAAACCATTTCTGGTTTAGCACTGTTACAGGGCTGAGAGCATGGGAATTAACGAAGCCTGGCTCTCTATGGGCCTCTCTTGGCTGACAGACTTTTTAATTGAATTTTATCCTGAAGCAGCAGTATAAGGTCACCCCTTCTGGACACTATGAAGTCTACTCAGGACTGTGAGGAGAGTTGTTTGGATAGAGAGATGTCCATTTGAGATGAAAACTGGGGCCATGTAGAGGTGCTCAATAAAGCACAAACTGTGGCTGAAACCTCTTGCAGAGTTTGGGTGACTGCAACATTTTTCTCAGTGGACTCCCCACCTCAGTGTGCCCTTTGGGGGATATGAGTTGTGGCTCTCTTGTTTCCACAGTGTTCTATGCAATGCAGTATCTTCGAGACACTGACCTCATATGAGTTTAGTAGGCATTAACCTCTGGGGTCAAAAAATCTTTATGAGATTCAGCACTGGATTCATATGTGAAAAGCTGGCTAAAAGAGTAGTTTCATGTGTTTGTTGATGTTTTCTGCTCTTTGTGCAACCTGTGACCCTCCCTCCCTCCATTTTTCCCTCCTTCCTTCCCTCCCTCTTTTAGGGCCTGTGACTGGACGACGGTGGTAGGAACAAAATCTCAGCAGTGAAGTACTGGGTAGCACCACGAGGAGAGTGACTTTTAAAATCACAGTTACTGCTGTCTCCCTTCACATGCCCTGGGCTGTGATCAGACAGGAGGTTTTGGATCTTACACTGGGCACTGGGTAGCTCAGGGCCTGAAGGGTAGAGTGTGCCACACTTGTCATGCTGGAAAACCAGGAGCAGGAGAAGCTACTGGGAAGTGTGCTGGGCTCAAACAGCTCTACAAGGCAGTGCAGCTCCATTTGGCCTCTGTGAAATTTGGAGGTTTTTTTCTGGCCATTTGTGTCTCCGATCTTGTCCTGGCCTTAAAAATAGTGTCACTGAGTGTGGCGGCAACGTGGTTCAGCCACAGGAGGGTGATTTAAACTGAGGGTCAGGGACTTTAACTCAAGACTTCCTTACTTATATCAGCTTGCAAAGCTGCCTTTCAGTTATTTTTATGTCATTCTTACACACTTTATTATTCACTGTCACATTCAGTTTAATGTAGGGTGACCAGATGCCCCAGCATGACTCAAACAGTCTTTATCCTTAATTAAATGTCCTCTATGCATCTGTTTTTTCCTTGCTGGTTTCTGATGTCTCAGAAATTTAATAAAGTTTTCACTTTTCTGTTATTAGCAAACATTGTTTCATATCTGGCTTTACAGTTTTATTATACAGTCAGTTGTAGAGCTTAAAATTGCATTATAAGGCTCCCTTGAATACTGTGTTTTAATATATGCTCCTTTCTGTAGCACCATGTTTCTAAAGCTTGTGCTATTACACAGGGATAATGCAAAATTTTATATTTTACAGTCATCAACTGTAAAAATAAAACAGTAAAAGTTTGTAATTTACAAGGCTATAGATGACATCTGCAGATCTTATGGGTTTAAAAATGTATTGGTTCAGTTTCCCATATATATCAGTCTGAGATGGAATCTATTAGGCTCTGCACACACAGAGCATATTGCTGCCATTTACACTCAATGCTGTCGTGTCTTTGAAGGTGAACATAAAAACAAAAGATGGGAAAAATCAGAGTATGGACTCTGTTAACTACAGCAGAGGTTTTCTAAATATGCCAAGACATGGAGGTTCATTAGACATGAAATGTCAGCAGAAACAGGCCAAAATCTTGCAGTCGCCTGTGGATATGCTCTAAATTTACTCATCTGAATTGTGGTGATTTTAATGAATGTGTTTATGGATTTGATGAACTTGTTTATGCTAAGGACGTGCATGAGAGTTTACAGGAATGAATGAAAAGTGCTGGCTTATCTTAGGGCCAGAAATTAATTGCACATAAATGTGAGAAACAATGAGTTGGTCTGTGAATTACTTGTGAGATATTTAGTCAGTCTTACAAAATCAAAGGTATGATAGGAAGAGCAGGCTACCCTCAAAAATGTGCTTTTAGCCAGAGGGGGATAGGAAGCAGACAGAAAGAATAATATGGCAGAGCCCGTGGCTCAAACACAAGTAGCTGATCTATCCTCCAGACCAAATTGTGCCATTGGATGTATTGAAACTGTTATTGCTCTGTGCAGTCAGCTGAGATCACTTGCTGGCATGGTCTGCTTTGAGACAGCAGCCCCAGTGGACAGGGAAGACTAGAGCTGTCCAGCTCCCGGCATGAGCTGCTCTCCCTTCCCCAGCAGAATCTGGCATGCTGAGCCTGGGCGAGAATTCGGGCCCCCAGCTGGTGATGTGTGAGGGAGCAGCACTGCTGGAGGATGGGGAGTGCCCCTGTTTAGCCTGGGACTTCACCCACCACAGAAATGGGTGAGAAACTTTCCTCAGGCAGTGATATTTTGAGAAAGGTAATCACAAGGCAGCTACTCAGCAATAGCTTGCAGGGGATGGCATGGTCTTTATCTCACAGAAAGGGACTTTCTGAAAAGGAGGAAGGGAGGTGTATGGCTGTGGAGTGACTGCCACAATTCCTAGCTGCCTTCTGAGGATAATGGTGTGTGTAACTGTGAGCTTCTATGCTCTAGAAAATTATTTTTGAGAAGATGAATGCTTTTAATATTTCTTTAATCATGGAAGAAAGAGCAAAGAAGAAAGCTGTTATGAGAGACACATCTGACTGTCGCAGGTATAAAGAGCAACCCTATCATTTATTCAGATCAACATTACTATAGATACACTGTAATTCGAAAGAAAAAAACCCTACAAACCAAGAAGACCTCCTCTTTTATTTAAACCTCATGGGAAGATGTTTTCAGAAAGGCAAATCTAGGTACACTACAGCACAACTGTACTGTATTGGTGGGAGAGTGTTTGGAGAAAAGGGCAGGGAAGTCTTGGAGTGTAAAATCAATGAAGAATTGCAATATCACTCAGATTGTTTTGCGCTCAGTCCTAAGTGCACATTTACAGTCTGAAAAAAGGTCTGATATCTGATCAGCAAAGGTTGGGGAGTATTATTGATTTTCAAACATTCTTGAAAGAAAGACTTTTCCAAAGTACCTATTGTAGTTCAAATAAATATATTCTGGACAGAGCAAATGTGTGTTCATTTGATTAAAAAGGCATCAATTTTTCATTATTCCAGTATTAGAAATCACCATATTTCCACTAGTACATATCTCTGTATACCAGGACAGGGTGATTGATTGGACACATATTCATCGAAGCCAAAATAGTGCATTTCAAACCTATTTATTGCCCTGCAAAGCAATTGCCTTGTAACATATTTTGTTTTCTCTCCTGTGGTCTCCCAGGCTGTGGGACTTAGTGCTGTTAAAACAATAGACCCATTCATTTAACTGAGTAGGTGCTTGCAACTAAATGTATGGCATCATTATCATTAGCTTCAGTTCCATCAACAGGGTGTCATTATCGCATTTAACTTAATTAGTATGGAAGCTCTCTTAAAGAATGCTTCATAGAGAGGGATGTTGTAAATGTATTCTTGACTTCTAGTAAATAAACCAATAGGCTAATGCACAGTGAAGAATTTATAAAATAGCTGCTGGAGTGGAAGGCAGGCGGAGCTACACGTGCGCTGCTGCTCAGGGCAGGGAGGTGGCAGGGGAACGGCAGAGACAAGCAGCTGCTTATCGTGAATGTGTTAAGGGCACAGCAACAGCTCTTCAGGTGTGCTCTGGAGTAGATGCACAGGTTCAGGAGGTGTGTGCAGCTAGGGAATTCAGCACTGTTGCTCCTGAGCACACTCATACCACTGCCCTTCTGGGTGTGGGAAGGCAGCAGCCATTTCTGAATTGCCAAGGCTCTTGCAAAGGTGATACTTGCACTGTTTGCTCTTACTGTGTTTTTGTAATCTAAATAACTCATCTACAGCTATGAAAAACATAAAAGGATCTATTTCAAGATATTGGTCTCCCTAGCTGATCAATATACCCTCCTCCTTCCCCTGCTGGGCTCCTGAAATCATGTCTCAGCATTCCGTGAGGAGTTACGGCTGCACAGCGCGCACATCTGCCGGTGACATACTTTGGATGGGTTTTTTCCATTGCAAGTATACACAGATAAGCTGTCTAATGAACAATTAAAAAGATAGCTGAACACTAGAACTTAATCCCTTACCCAGCTGAACAGGCATGCATCCCCTTCCACCCATTACCCTCCCTTCTTACTTGCAGACAATAGGAGACCCTTTGAATTTTTCCTTGCTTTTTCAAAATGCTGCACCTGAATGCTAGCCTCATCCACTCCCAGTTAGGCACAGGCACTCGTAATACTCAAAACAAACACGGCAGCTCCCTTTGTTTCCCCTTGCATTTCAAAGGAAGGAAAGGCAGTATGGTCATGCTCTGGGTGAATAAGAATTTGTGTGGCTGTTTGGCCTTTCTTCCATAATAATCTATTGATCAGGTTTCCCAAAGAAGTTGGGGCTATTTATTTCCTGCAACTTGCCAGGCAATGAGTAGATGGAAAGTCTCAGACTGAGCTCAACCCTAATTAGACTCCAGGGAGTGAACAGGCCAGGGGAAAAAGCAGGAATAAAGATTAGAAGTGTCACAAATGTGGGAAAAGCTTCAACTGGAGTTCCTATGAGAATGGATCTGCAGGAATCCTGGCTTTGTTAATTCAGCAGCTCAGCTAACACAAATGCATTCTGCTGTTTGGGTGCTTACTGTTCAAATGAACATCAGCTTCCCAGCTTTTTCTTATAATAGTTTGGTCCAGAATTGTATTTTTCTTAATCATGGAAAGCCTAAAGAAAATAAAAAAGAGAAAATAAAAACACAAATATGCAAACTGACATCTCTGACAAGGAAAGATAAGGAAAGGACGATTTTTTCTGCAGGCTGCCTCAATGGGACCCTCTCAAATTTGCTCTTCCCACATTAAGTAGAATATCAATAATTAAACTTCTTCCCAAGGAGCCCTAAAATAACTTCAAATGAATAAAAGGTTTGCAATCTACCTCTCTGCCAACAGAGACAATTTTGTAACATGTGTTTGACTGGGGGCTCAAGTTAAGTCAAACAGGACTGCTGTGGACAGCTGTTGCTTCTGGCTCCTAGAGGCAGATCCAGCCCTTAGTGCTCACCTTGTCTACACACCTGGGCAATTATTATTGGTGATATTATTGTTCTTACATTTCACAGATTCCAGACATTGGAAGATAACTCATCAGATTTCACAGCAGTAGGAGGTCCACGATTCAATGGACTTAACAGCAAAGCTATAGGCAAGCATTGGACACAGTTCATGTCTGATTGATAGTAATGAAAAATATGTGAGAACACTTATGATTGAGATTATGAGAAGCTGGGAATAAAATTGAGGACATTGTGTCAAATTGTTGGCAGAAAAAAAAAGTCCAGGAAGAACTGGAAGGAACATCAGAAAGACTTGAAACTAATTGTCTTAAATTTCTAAGACAGGTAGGGAAATGCATAAGAAGATGCTGAGATGCTGAAATTTTTTTATTGTTTTTATCAAGAGTAACGAGAGGGAACATTTTTACTCTGTCACACTCATAGCTGGCTAAACTCACAGCTCCTAAGGCAATTCTTTTTTACTGTTCAGTTGTATTGTACAGATCACATGTTCATGAAAAGTGAGCTGTCAAAGTAGGTATTGAACAAAAGCACAGCTCCTTGGGTAAACTGGCCTTGAACCTTTGTCATAGACAAAATAGGTACAGCTGAAGTATTTGAGATATGAAGCCCCTGGTGGGGCACAGGTGGACTACAGCAGAATGACAAATATCTGAGGAACTTAAACAGTTTCTGAAAGAGTCTGTGGCTGAGCTACCTGCACTACAGGTAAAAGGCAATGCTTCTGTGAGATAGGTATGGATTTACTTAATTGAGACAGATCTTGAATTCTTAATCCTAAATTATTTGCTCAGAGCTCTTACCTCCACTCTTATTTTCCCAGAACTCTTACCTCCCTCTCTCAGAGAGAGATAGACTAAACCAACTTGAAAAAGAAGGTACATACTGTTTCTGATGTGAGAATTAATGAAATTATTTTGAACACAATATGAGGAAATATTGGTGTTTGTTTTCTCTGATTAAATTTAGTGCCTTAGGAATCATAGATGAACACGCAGTCAAAATGCCAGGGGTGTAAATAGTGAGTGTGTGTTTTTAAGCTTGTATCCAAATGCACTGCTGTGACTTGATTTGGAGTAGGCATTTTGTCCATTGTGCAGCACTGCACTGCAAGCCATGGAGTTTACAGGTGTTAACTTAGTCGTGGTAGGACACCTCCTTGTTTCTCAGTTTTGAAAGAAGCACATTGAATGTGATAGAGAGAACGTTTGTTGCAAAACTGTGTAAAAGCAGGCCATGGGGGTCAAAGAAATTGTCTTCCCCTATTTCTGTTGGGTTTTGCAGGCGTGCTGGGTCCCTGTCAGACTTCAGTTCATCTGCTGCTTGCTTTTGCTGCTCTGAGAACAAAAACCAGCCCGTGTGTCAGCTCACAGCCACTCCTGCAGACAGACCTCTGGCTGGATGGCAATTCTGTGTGCATGTGTGCACAGTGTAAACTGAGTTTAGACAGTAATGGTGGGTCTTGTCATGAGGGCCTCAGTCCAGTGCTGCTCTTTTACGTGATCAATTCTTATCTTTATACAGAACTGTCTGTGAGGCACCTTCCCACACTTGCAAGAGTAAATACCTGCCGAGGGTTGTGATTTGGTAAGTGTTTAATGCCCATTTTTCTCCTTATTTCTGCAAAAGCTAAGGGATCCTCTGGCTGTTTTTACTATTCCAAAAAGTATGTCTTGCTAGGTCAGCTGGATTAAGCTGGCATGCATCTGGACCAGACTGCATTAAAGCAATTTTTCCTCTTCTCATTACCTGAACTCATTCATTCACAGCTTGGTACTGAGAGTGCTGTTCTGAATACACATTACTTGGGTCATCTTCCCCTCAGCCCTCTGAGGTACAGAGTGAAGAGCTTTAGATTTATAATTGAACATTAGATTTACCATTCCACAAAGTCAGAAATAAAATTCAGGGGAGAATAAATGGCTAACTCAAGTGCCACACATGAAGACAAAGAAAACAAATAAATCCCTATATTTGGGGAAACAATTTTACCTTTTCCCCCTTTACAGCTCCATGCATCCTGCCTCTTTCCTTTTCACTGTCCATGGAGAAAATATTTTTGTCTCCACAGCCCAATAGGAAGGGTTCCTCAAATTTATTTACACTGAAAAGGGCAATCGTTGCACTGGTTAGCTTTATAGGAACAGCAAGTTCTGCAAGGACCAAAATTATGCAAACTGCATGTGACATCCACAGCTTCATTGCTAATGAACTAACGACATATCCAAGTTAAATCCACAGTATGTCCATTTTACAAAGGCACAAAATTCAGAGCGTTTAATAATAACTAAGGGCCTTGCACATGTTGGGGGGTGGCTTTTAAACTATAGTAAATTTTGATAACCAATTCAATCAAGGAAACACACATGCCCTAAAGGGAAAATGTATTAGAAAATTAATTCATTTTGATGAAGCAAAATTCTTTGTGAAAAGACAAATGAAAATGAAAATGAACTTATTCCTTCTGCATCTGGATGCTCCTTGTATTTATATTTGGTGTTTTAGAATGCATGAAAATTATGGAAAAAAGGTTACATGGTAGCAGTGTGCAAAGTGGCTGTTGACCCAGCAGCTCTGAGAGGCTCATCCTCCCAGGCAAAAAGGTCTGATAGGCTTCTTAATATGCCTTGGGACCTGAAGAACCTGCTCAACAGCTGGAAGTGATACAAGAGAAAACTCAAAAGTGAGCTCTTTCGACCCCCACAGGAAACTTCCAAGCTCTCAAGTCTGATGACTGTCCCTGGTACAAAGGAGAGCTCATGTGAAAATGTTTGAGAGCTTTTAGCACTGTGTGTACATCCTGATCTGGCTCCTGAGATAAATAGAGAGCTAATGAAGATTTTGGAGGGTTAATGTAGTATGCTCTCCACAGCTCCTGCCTCCTGGAAGTGTGTGCTGCACCTGCTGGAGCTATCTGGAATTGTTGCTGCATGTGGGCTCTACTACAGCACCACCGCTGATGGCATTGTGTGAAAACCACCTGCAGCATGCACAGCTCTGCTAAACACAGCAAAGGTGCCACTGGCCATCCATCCTTATGCTGTACTGAAGGAATGAGGTGGCACAAGTGGGCAAGGATACAGGTGGAGGCCCTTCTAGTCAGCTCAGTAGACAGCTGAAATATAATAAAAAGATGGTCTTGGTACGTGGTTTCTCTTCTGCAATTTCCCTTTGTTCCTTTTGTAGAAACCTTAGAGAAACTTTAGCTGTTTCTGTACAGTGAAGATCACGCTTTAGCTAAAAGGTCTTTGCAGTTAGTGGTTGTTTTTTTAGGGAGAAAAAAACATCCCCTGTTGGGAATTAATAACACTGGCTACTGCAGGAACATATGGACACTTCTAATGGCTATATTTGTTATTAATGAAGTGACAAAGAGCTGACTTCACTGTTTTGCTTTAGAAGAATCATAAAGTCCAACAAGATTTAAGATTGGCTGGTTACCTCTGTTAGAGACTAATATGTGGTCAATTTTAGGAAAAAATGTGTTTTAATCATACAGGAGAAGAAATCACTTATATTATAAAGCTACTGGAGATTAATTTTCTGGTCTGCAGATACAGAGTTCCTTGGAGCAAGGAGTTATATTGATGCACTGCAGCTCAAGAATTAAGTTTTTAGATCTGGATATGAAATTTAGCAGAATACTATCCCATGAAATATTGTTTTAGTCCATGTTTTGCACAGGTGTTCAGGTGTGCGGAAAATACAGATACAGCAGAATAGACAGAACATTTTTGAAAGCCTTGATTTAAATGTGAAATATTCATGTCTTTTATTTTGTCCTTTAATTGTCTTCTGTGCAAAATTGTTTGTCATTGAATCACTCAAAGACGATGAGTGACAATCAAGGACTGTTCATAGTCTGTCTTGAGTTTCAATTTGCAACCTTACTGGAGAGCGGTTTAAGCAGAATTATAGTCCTGAGTTGCTGCAATTCTCTAAATCAGAAGGTAGCACCACTTAATAGCTGGAGAAAGAGACAACATCTTTTGACATTTGCAGTGGGCTTGGCTAGTAGATGTTTTGGTACTGGTTTGGTTGATATCTTTGGAGGTCTGTTGTACTTGCTTGTGTGTGGTGGCCACACACACCTGCAGAAGTTCTTACTGTGTTAAGCAAGACAGAAAGGTCCATAGTGCAGCTGGCTGAGAGCTTCTTGTTAATGCTACAGAGCTAAAAGAAAGCTGGTGAAGAGGAGCTGTTGGTGGAGTTGGAGGAGCTTCTGCAATAAGTCACTGAGTTGGGGGAGAAAAAGTGTCTGTACAACTGTCTGGTACAGTTGGATCAAAGGAAAACAACAGATTGACCAAAGCTTTACCCAGTGCAGGCTGGGGCAGTGCTGGCACTCAGGAATGTGCTATGAGGCAGGTGGAGGTTTTTCTGCTATGGTCAAAGTGATTGCTGAAGCATTAATGTAGGGTGGGGGGTCGTGCCACCCTGGGAGAGGCACAGCCCTGTGAGTGTAAGGTGCAGCTCTGGGAGAGTACAGGCAATGTGTGGAGCCAGCAGCAGGCACTGAAGGCGAGGCTGGAGCTGCACCTCTTGGCTCAGCTCTTTGGGACTCTCTGATGGCCAGCAGGGAAGCTGAGGCACCAATCCAGCCATCTCTGCTGCAGGCTTCCTTAGCCCTGATGCTCATGTGCCTCACGGTGGTGGGGATGAAGGTTTGGGCCATCAGCTGGGGCTTTGAGTTTTCTCTCCTGATTTTCACTTCTCCCTGTCAAATGATCCATTTTCTAAATGCGGGCAGACTTGGGCCAACCTTCTGCCTCTTCTTGGGAAGTTCATTCCCCAAGAGAGGAGATAAGCTCCAGCTTTTCAGATATCTCAGTTTTGGCTTACCTGGAAGGGAAGAAGTGATGGCACCTTTCCCAGCACAGTGTAACTTGGTTCCTGGCCCCTCAGGATCTCCACTTCATATGGATATAGATGTCTCCATGACAAGACATGAGCTGTCTCATTAGCAATCTGCTTCTTTCTGCTTTGTGGCCAGAGCAAAAGAGGAGAAGATAGCAATTTAGTGCCAATAGTGGTCATGGCTCTTCAGTGTCCTTGATAACAAGCAGGAGAAGATAGAGACCTGGCTGTCCTTGGTAGTGTTACATACAGGTGGTTTCAGGCCCTTTTGGAGCTAGCACCAGCCTGGCATAGTGTGGATCAAGATCTTCTGTTAATTTGATGGTGGGCCTCCTTTTTTTTTTTCCTGTCCTGACTGACATATTTGCTAGGAGTACATAGATAGACAAAATACTTGTCTTTCCCTGAGATATGTTTCACCACAGGGTTTCACTCCCCTTTCCTACAGGGAGTTCTTGTAGGAAGAGCAAGAGAATGTGGCTTGGGGGCTCACAAAGGCTCTTGCACTGAGCAGGAGCAGAATCTAACTGCAAAGTGCTCCTTGACATGATGACACTGCATGGAAATATTCAGCAGAAGACTAGTCCAGTATAAAACATATTAATCCCAACAAGTCACTGTGATCTCTGATTTAAGCATTAGACTCACTTGCTTTGCAAACAACTCTCTTCCCTAGCACTCTGGGAAATTTAAGGCTACCTATAAAAAGCAGAAGGCAATCAAAGTACCCATTCTTTACTATAACATGGACAAAAATATCCTCTCTGTTGCTGCCTCTGCTCTAAGAAATTTGTCAGTAACTTGTGTGTTCTGTACAATGTTTTCCTATTTCCATCAGGTTTTCAGCTCTCACCCTGGCCATCGCACTTTACTGTGTAGCAAAAACCAACGTGGCTGCTATTTTTTTGGCATTAGTAGCACTCTTGCTGTAAACTGAAGCAGTGATCTAACAGGGTTTCATTGACTAGTGTTGGATTTTCACAGCAGACACCCTGGGGCATACCAGCTCTGCTCCTGATGGCAGCCTTTTGTGCCATTGATTTTAAGTGTAAGAGGGTGGCACAGCATACAGGATATTGGAACACCATTGACAGAGTTAATTTACTCTCTGGTTGGCCTTGATCTCTTGCAAACAAAGAGTAATATCATGAGGCTGTGAGTGCATATGTGTGTGCATGTGTGTGTGATCAATGATATTTGAGCCAGCAGAATCCCAGGAGACTTTTAAATAAACAGGTGGGCCTCAGGTTGCAATTTAGGCTGATAAAAAGAAAGATTTAGGCTGATAAAAACACTTGATATGTTACATTCCATTAGGAAAGGTAAAACTTTCCTCTCTGTGCTTGTACAAATCTAGAATATCTCCTGTGCCTGGGAAGGATTTACCCTTGCATTACAGTTCAGACTGAAAACTGATGTGAGCAAGTGTACCTTAGAGAAGGAATAAAAGATGGGGACAAAGCTGCTGTCTTGGAGTACTGGGTGAAAAGTGACAGCATCAGTGCCTGTAGATAGGTGAATTTTCTATAACTTTGTTATGGGATACTGTTTTGTCTGTGCTAGGTTTTATGTGCCATATGAGCAGCCTGTAGCTTCTTTCGGCTGTGCTGTAGCTGGCCCTGCTCTAGCAGTGCCTTGAGGGCTTTTTGTGCACCTCTGTTTGCTCCAGAAGACTCTACTGTAATGTCCATTCCACCCTCTCTCATCTGCCCCGTGTCAGGGTGCAGCTGAGAACCCCTGTGAGTTTCCTGCCAGTTAATGTGTGCTGCTTCACATGGCTGCACAGAGCCTTGACCTGAGAGGTGGCTTCTCCCCAGGTTTTGAGCAGGTGGAACCTGCATTCCCTGGCAGCAGTACAGAGGGAGCAGACTAAACCACCTGCAGCACAGACCTCCCAGTGCATTCTGAGAGAAAGGCAAGTGAGCAGTGAAGCGAGGAAAAGAGGATAAATGAAGAAAATAGGCACCTCGAGACAAATATGATATGATGGGCAAGATTAACTTACCTAAAGGGACTAAGGTAAAAGAGCAGGAGAAAAACAAGACGTTTTTAATGTGGTGCACAAACCCATTTATCAGCCTAAAATGTTGTTTTTGTAGCATTCTGTGCTCTACACAGTATGCAAGGTCTATAAATCTGTCCGATCTATATGGAAAATTTGTGAGTGAGGACAAGCAGAGAGTACAGCATTAAATAGAAAAGCAACTGCCAGTAAAGTCAGTGATAAAGAAGTATTCAAAACAAACACAAGCTACTGGAAATGACAGCCTTAAAATGCTTGCACAGTGGGCCTCTTCTTGAGGCACCCAGTTATTAAATATAATGTTTCCTTATCAAAGACTTGGAGATGAGCAGCTTTGATAGTATAGGTTGCAAGTTATTGTCTGCTTCTTGAGGTTGTTTCTTGTTGTTACTTACAGAAGACCCTGAGTTAGAGGATAATTAAATGAAAGAACCATTTCAAGGAATTATCTGGGAAATTAGTTAAATATTATTTTGGTTCAGAGCACTGAAATAATAGAAACCACTGAGTTGAGACAAGAAATCTTATGGGATGCCTTTCATGTGAACATATTTGTTATCTGTTTTAATTAGCAAGCCAAGTCCTAAATGCCTAATGTAAAGTATTTGTCTGGAGTTTCTGTTTACTCTGCCACTAAGGTAGCCATAGAAAGATGTGTATATATATTGCAATATATATACACATCTTTCTATGGCTACCTTAGTGGCAGAGTTTTACAAAAGGACAAAAAAGTTAATTATGGAGAAATACTAATATTTTGAACTAAGTTGAATTTTTTTGTCTGTTGAGTCCTTAATTTGAAAGATTTTGTGTATATATAACTTACTTCTAGTGGCTGAAACCCTTAGACTATTAAAGTCTACAAAAGCTACTACAAACAGCATTAATTCTATGATTGAAACTCACCAAAGCAAGAAAAGTCTGACTGAGACAGAAATGCTTTGCTTAAATTTCTCTCTTATGTCCATCCCTGGATGCACATCCAGGTGAGAACCCAAGCTCTCCTCTGGCATCAAAATGTTTCTCATAATAGGAATTTTTGAAGACTTTCCATGATCAAGAATACCCAAGGAAGCTAATCAATGCTGGCCTTTCTTACTAGAATTTAACAAGTTTTGCATTTTCTCCAGGTCTCAGTTAATAGTTTTTAGAGATCAAATGGTGCACAGAACAAATTCTTGGAGTAAAATACCCAAACCCACAGAGTTCCATTTGCACCTGGAAATCAGTCCTATGAAACTTGCTGTCTCTGCCTGCATTCTGGGTATCTCAAACATACATTATTTATTACTGTTGGAGAGGATTTTTGGAGCACTGGAGAAATTACCTGATTTGTAATCAAGATTACATGGAAAATCAGGATCTCAGGGAAGTTGGCTAATGGAAAAAACCCTCTCTAAGAGTTGTAAGGCAGTTCCTTAATGTAACATCCACCTCGCTCGCTTTTAATATTATCCTGATGGTTGGAAAACCTGACCTGGACACAGAAAACCAAAGATCTTTGATATCCCTTCCATGGCACTGAGAGCTGGGCCTGTCATGGTGCTAATGGAGCTCCAGCCAGGGCAATGCAGGCACTTCCCTTCTGGCTGGTACGGGCAGGGTAACTGGTTGCACCTGATTTCCCCTATTAGAGACATGCTCCAGATTCCTGCCTCAGCCCTGTAAATAAAAGGTTTCAGCTTTCTTTTCCTTGTGTGTTTGCTGTTAACACACTGGAGAATGATAGTTTGATAGCTTAATTTGCTTTTCTCTTTTTTTTTATGATAGCATTTAAAGGAAACAACATGCTGTTGACAAGTGCTGTAACATAAAAAGCTCCCTTAAATCCAGAGTCCTACCACTGTCCTGTCAAGATTGTTTTTGGCTTTTTTTTTTTCCATGTGAGTGGCAATAAAGAAACTACATTAAAAAATATTAGGGCTTTCATCTGCTGTGGATTTAAGGTTAATTATAAGCCACAAATTCAAACGAGGCTTCTTGATACTTTGGGATATTGCAGTAATCCAGAAGGGGGTCTCAAATACACCTGAGCTAATTTCAGCAGAAAGCTGCTTTCTGTCTGCTGACTCCTCTCTGAATCCAAGCAGGACTTGGCTGGATGTCATGTAGAGCTCACCCCAGTCTGGTGGGACCCGCAGCAGCACATGGGGTGCACTGTGCAAACCTTTACAGGAAGAGTCTCCTCCCCATGGCAGGCAGGCAGCAGAAAGATCCCTTCCTACTTAAGTCCTACTTAGGTTGCATTTTGAGAGATTAAGTGATTCATTGACCTTGCATCACCCTTCTGACCTGCAGTAAATTTTACCTCTTAATGCAAGACTTGACTAGGATTCTTGTAATTCCTGTAGAGATCTGCTGTGCAGTTATGATTTTCATTGTGAATTTGGAGGTTTACTTAAGTTCTGTCTCAAAGTGAAATTTAATTTCTCAGCATTTATCATTGTCATAACTAGGCCTGTCAGTCTTTGGTCCCATTCACAGCAATGGGACCTTTCAAGAGCTATATAGTTTTGCAAAGCACATCATATATAGCATTTTTTTTCTTAGGAAAAAAAAATTACTGTTTTCCATATATTTACATAAATACTTTCTGAAATAAATTATTTGGTAAAAAGAGATGGGATTTGGAGTCTTGATGCTTGAGGTCTGGTACTTTATTAATGCATTGTCTTCCCTTTAATCAAATTATTTTCCTTTCCCTATTTTTCCCTTTTGTAATGTAGTACAGGACTCAAAGTTATTCTCCTTGGAAAAGTGCTGGGTATAAAATGTGTGTCAGGCATTTCTAAATTCTCACAAAAATATATTTTTTGTCAAAAAAACCATCTGACACCTAATAAACTATTAACTCTTAGAATATGTATTACTTAGTTGGAAAGGTTTCTCAAATATTTTACTGCACATTTAATGGAATATTTAATCAAAATTTATCAAAATTATTATTTAAATAAAAATAGTTGATAAAGACTTTTAAAAAATATTTGAAAATTCTTACAATATCTAATAGATATTTAGCCAGAAAATTTCATAATATTTAATTTCATTTTAAGCAAAGTCTTCCCTTATGTAGTTTTGATGCCTTAAGAGGCAACCTAGAACAGAGGCTAGACAGTGTTAAAGGAATAAAGTAGGTATTTACTAAAAAGGCCTTCAAAGAATACACCTTGGGCAGTACAAGAGCCTGGCTGAGGCTACACCCATGTTGGACAACGGTAACACATTTTCACACTTTTGTAAGTTTTGGTCCTTATACATATTAGGGTTAATTGTCCCATTACAGCTTCAGGTTATGAAGTCCCATCCTCGCAGATTGCTCTCCCCAATTTGCTGTTGTTTGTACTTTTTGGGCCTGAAGCTGCAATGGTGTCCTTGGTTTTTGGGCTGGAAAAGGATTGTTTTGTCTAACTAAACTGTGAGGAGAAATGGCTAACACTTTATGTGAAATTCAGTTATATACTAATGCAGTACAGAATCTGGATAATATGAAAGCTAAAACTTAAGGCATCAGTTTGAGAAGTGAAAAGGGGGAAAACCTCACAACTTAAGAGTAATAAAGAATTGTGGAATCATTTCCTAAAGGGTTTGATTTTTAGATTTGTTCAGTTCTAATTGCTATAAGGCATGTTTGTATATGCTGTGACTTTCTCTGGAAGTACTTGTTAATATAAAGGCCATGTAATGCAAGAGAGAATTTTGAAGGGTTTTTTTTTGTGGTGGCCACAGAATAGGAATGGCAGGGTCCTATTACATGTTGTCCTGAAGGACCCATCAGGATGGTTGTTTGTGCCCCATACTGTGCATGACAGAGGAGATGCTTCTGTGATGAGAACAGCTGATTTATACCAGCACGTTCAGCTTGCTCAGGAAAGTCTTCTCTATTTTTATGAGGTACAGGATTGAAAGGATTTCTTTGTCTCATTGAATTAAATCCCCCTGCAGTCCCAGGCAGTCACCTTAACATGTTGCTTCCCCAACCCAATAAAGCTCCACTGTAAAATACCTGAATTTTGTGCTCCTTAATGCTTCTCTAGAATTCCCTTCCTCTGATGGTTAGAAATCATGCTCCCAGCCTAACCTTATTTATGTCCAGCTTCTACCTTTTTGGTTTTGTGACAATACTAGCCTTTAGCTTAAATAGCTCTTCTTCTTCCCTGGCATTTATCTCTTTGATATGTTTATAGAGAACAATTATATTCCTTCTCAGCCTTCATTTGTTAAACAGTTTCTCTTTTTAGCAAAGGTTTCTATTTCCCTGATCATTCTAGAAACTGTTCTGTGCACCTGCTCCAGTTTAAATAGTTTAAATTTATCATTTTTGAGAATGTGGATCACCAGAGTGCCCACAGGGCTCCACAGGACATTTCAGTAGTTCTCCGTGCAGTGTCTTGTGCAATTACCTTTGCTCAGTATCATTTGTGATAAAATAGCTCACTGATGTCTTCCTTCTCATCAAATTGATGCCCTCCTATCTTCTACCTGAATTTCCTATCCATCCCTTACTACTGCTGTCCTCCTCTGCAGTATTTCATCCTTTTTCTTCAAACTCCTTTTAATTATCAAGTTTTATTGTATGGTGATGCTCACAAGCTTTGTCTTATCAGCATCTTACTTAACTGCCTTCAAATTCTTTTTGCTGAGTCCTCTAAAATAAATATTGCTGAATAACACTGACTATGAAATTAGTCTTTGAGAAAACCCTTATTTACCTCCTTTCAGTGCCTTGCTAAGTAGCTGCTCCTATGAAGTCCTGTTGTGTAGGTCATTTCCCATACAGATTTATATATAACAGATGTTCTTCTCAAGTCCAAATACACTGTAGAAAGAAAGATAGATTAGGCCAACCTATATCAGATTAAACTATTTTGAGTTTTATTTTACCATGACCCCTTATTTCTGTAACTTTGATTATTGCTTCTTTGCAAATTGATTTGGATATGTCACTGAAATTTATGACTGGTGATTTTGATGTGCAGGTAGTATTTTTGCTATTGCTATCACAGTATATTTCTATATGGTAGTTTTCCTAGAGATTTTTGGATAGAGATCATTTGGACACATCAATTGCATAAGTACTTTTTTTTCCATCTCATTTTAGCTCCTGTTTTATAGTGATCCTAATTTTCTCCCTTTATTCTACGTATCTGAGTATTCTGCACTGTCACCTTTAGTGAAACTATGCTAAAGTGAGTGAAGCTATGCTAAAGTGCTTGTTTAGCTTATGGGTCTATGAAGATTATGTTTATTGATCCCATCTTCAATGTATCATGACCTTGCTCTTTTCTTTATTATTTATGTATCAAGGTAAGAAAAGGCTTACTGTGCATTTACTTTTCCTTTGAACACTTGCCACTTGTGTTATGACAGTTCCTGATTTATCCTTTATATAACCCTCCAATAACTGTCATCATGTCATCCGTCCATCTCTTCTTCTTTTTGTTGTTGTTCATTCACTCTTTCTGAGTATATCAGATATTTTAAGTCTCTCCCAATCCAGCTGTTGTTTCTCCTTAGATTCTGATCTAAAGTATTCAAAGTAGACACAATACTAAAGCAAAGATTTTACACAATGCAGAGTGAGTAATTAATAGTTCATATATTTCACAGGCTATCTTCTTGCTTTTATATTGTGGTTTTGTGCCTTTATGTCACTTTTATTAGCCCCACATTGCTGAACTGCACTTATTTTGTAATCCCCTATAATCCTCACACCTTTTATGCTGAATTACTACTTAACCAGTTGTTCCCTATCTCATATTTGTGCAAACTGATTATTCCAGCCTAAGAGTTGTGCCCCATGTTTGTCCTCCCACTTGTACTGAATCTCATTTTTACAAGCTATTTATCCAATTTGCCAGTGCAATTTGAATTTCAGTCCTGTTCTCCTTTGTTCTCACAGCTTTAGTCATTGTAAATTTCAAAAGCATATGCAGAATCCCATCATTCCCCCATCATTAATGATAATATTGAATGGTCTTGGACTAGGGACAAAGTTGCAGGACAGCAGGAAGAATGTTCTTTCATTTTATAGCAGTGTATTGAGGGCTGTTGTCTCAGGAGAAAGTTAAGCTGTTTTAATTATTTGTCAGTCTTCACCTCTTTCTTGCGGGTATCTTCACCATAATTTTTCATGTGGATTTCCATCCAACGTGGTCTATGAGGTTTTTCCTTTCTCCAAAATTAGAATGCATATACCAGATTTGATTTTACCCGTTTGACTTGGAGGTTTTTTTACGCCTTCTCATTTAGGTCTCTGCAATCTTTGGTTCAATTGACTTCAAATAGCAGGTCTTAAAGCTCACCTGCTCAAAATAAAAGGACTGTAATTCTGAGCCAGGAGTATCCCATCTTTAATACAGGTTGATTTGAATTATAAACTCTTTTTCTACTATTTGTTGTTTGAAAATGTCCTTGTCTTTGACATTATCTTCTGTTGGCTTAATCATTGATCAATGAAGAATTTTTCTTCTACCAGCCTGGAGGGTCTAGGTCCTTTTGTTGATAATAGGCCTTGCTTTTTGGCCTGTTTTGGGGATTTTCTTGGTTTGGTTTGCATAAGACTCTGCTGCCACAACATATATTTAGCTAATTGCTGTTTTGTAACACCATCTCTGACATTCCCCAGTGAAAACAGCACTGTCCTTGACTTGGTATTTGGGTTACTTTTGCTATGCCTGGGTGCAAGGGAGTCCTGAGGATGCTTAGGTCTGGCTTCAGAATCTGAGTTGGGTGTGCTGAGGCACTCCAGGGACTGGGAAATAAAGCAGGGATTGAGACCCCGTTTACAGTCATGTGCTTGCTCTTGAAGCCCAAATAGATCTAAAAGCAATGACATTATTTTGGCATTTAACAGTCACTTTGGACTCACCTGTAACTGCTGGAGGTTGCTGCCCTGGCTGGGCTTAGGAAGAGATGCAAATCTCAAGCAAGACAGTAATCTATCAGGTCTTTGTTCATCAAATTGGGCTATAATTTATATTAGAAATATTGCCTCTTTTCCCAATTAGAACATTTCTCTCTCCTCCCCCATTAAGTGTCATCACTGTATAAACAGTTAATGATGATCAGCAATCTTGATGACACAGCCAACTTTTTGTGCAGCTTTGCAGACGTCACGAGGAGGCAGTAAAACTTGCCGAATGAAAACAATTCTGAGTGTGAAATAGGACTTTGTTACAAGAGACACACTTATCCATTGAGTTAATTTATCTNTTTTTTAAATCAGATATTAGGATATCCAGCTATCTGAAGTTGCCTTTTACTGAGGAATTGATGTCTACCACTTTGATTTTTGCTTGGACTCCTACTGAATGAAAACTTGCCGGGTTGTGTTAACATGAATTGGATAACTTTGGAAAATGAAAGCTCAGCTTTTTTCTTTTGTGTGCATAAGATCTGATTCCTTGCTTTCTTTTTTCAGCTCTTTGAGCACTAAAGATTTACATGTACCCTCCATGTATCTAAAATCTAGTCAGAGATCCTGCTAGATTTTCATGTAGGCTTTGTGCTACTTGCAAGGTTTTTTTGGAAGCAATCAGATATATTGCATTTCTTCATTACATTTTGATATATATTCTTTCATTATCCCCAGAAATATTTTGCTTTTGGAGATATGAGGCCATTATCATTGCATTAACAAATTTCTAAATATGAATGGTTCCAAAGTTTTTAGAACAAAGCATTCACAGCTGTGACCCTTGGACTGATGAGCCACAGTGTAGCCAAAACATTGAAATATTGTACAAAAAATGATATATTTTAAGTTTATTTTCTTTTATGTGTCACTAGCAAGTTTGATAACACTTTTTGTACTAAAATGTCGCTTCTTTAGTAGGTCAGATGATGGACAAAGTATGGACTACCGATGTTTAGGAGGAGGGGAAAGTTTATATAAAGAAAAACCTTGAAATAGTCCTTGATCCAGGCTGTTTTCTGGAATGTTGTTTGGTGCTTGTGAATTCTGAATCTCCTTCTGGCTGTAATGTGATGCTTCTCTGTAGTGTGACAGCTTCAGCTTTCTGCCTGAATGATCTCATCACAAACATGCACTAAGAGTCAAAAATGAAAAAATGAAAACTTTCATATTGCTTATCTGCCCATCTTCTTGGTGAGGAGAAACTCATAATGTCTGTGCAGAACTTCAGACATAAAACTGCTCTATAAATGCTTAGTGTCATTTCGATGAAGAGAGAGAAAGCTGAGAATGGGATATGATTGCTATCTATAAATGCATTATGGAGGTAAACTCTATAAAGGAAAAGAAGATTTAAGGTAGAGGATAATGCTGGCACAAGAAGAAACAGATGTAAGAGAGTCATGAATAAATACAGGCTGGAAATAGGAAGGTTTCTATCAGAGGGATGCAGTAGCCTTCAAGACAGAGTCACGAGTCAAAATCTTTCCTGCTTTTAAGATGGAGTTTCAAGTCTTAGACAACCATATGCTGTGGTTGCTTGTGCAGAGGGAAACTGATATTTTGGGAAATCCTTTCCATTGCTCACTGGGCTGACCAGAGAAAACTTTGGCTACAATCAAACATCCTTCAGAAGGTCTCATCCCTCACAATATGGTCACAGCCTGAACTTTTTATTCCTCTGAAGGAAAGCAGAGACATAGTGTGAACTGGTTTCGTTTCCCCAAAGAAAGCATCTTCATCCTTTCTTTAACTGACTTGTACCTTATATCCAAGGATAGTATCTCTTTGCATCATTTATCCATAAATATCCTGCAAGAGCAAAGTATAACTTCCTGGAAGTGGGGTACAGAAGCTTTAGTGAAGTTCAAATTACACACCAGTATAGTTTTTTTGCTAGAGCATTCATTCCTGTGATCCCAAAACTTGCTTCTGCTGTCAGGGAAATAGGAAAGGAAGGCCATGCAAAGGGTGGACAAACATAGGTTTGTCCTAAGCAGTTAAGCTTAATATTAAAGTGCAAGTAGTAATCTGCCTTCAAGTGCAAAAAGTGAGGATGTTATTTGCTATTGAATCAGCTCAGATAACTTGGATTTTTGCACAGGAGCTTCAGCTTCTCAAGACCTACAGGAAAAATATAATACAGTGAACAAAAGGAGCCACATAGCAGTCAGCAGGGTATTCCAGTTGGTTAACTTGAGTTATCTAGTGCAAGTAGCAGAGTGGAGGGGTTTTTCTTTCATGAATGGAAAGAAAAGCTACTCCAGAGGCAGTTCACAGCAAGGACACAATTCAAACTTTCATTGCTATAAAAATAGCCCTGTAGGACTACCTAGCCAGGCTGGGAATATAATAGGGAACAGACAAAAAGCCTAAAAATTTACCATTTGGAAATCTACTACTTTGATGGAATCCAAGTGAAAATAGTTTTAGTGTGTGGAATTCTTTGTTGTTTAGCCTTAGCAAGGGTCTTGAACTTTAAAGTTTGGAGTCATCTGCTACAACCTTCACAGGTAAGCACCATTCTGGACTGTTGGATTAGGGTTATGTGATGTATAATATGTCTGCACAAAGGAATCAGAATTGCTATTTGTGGAAACATAAGCTTACTGATATTTGTACTTACTCTATGTTATTAATTAGAGGCTAAACAATGATATTGCTGTTGCCATTGACAACTGAGTCTCTAACCTTGGGTTTTTTGGATATTAACATTAGGAAACAAAAATCTGTTCCCCATTTGCCATGGTATAGAAAAGGAAGAAAGACTCAGGCTTGCAGCTGAAAAAAAAAAGTGATTTGAAAAGAGCCATGCATTCAAGTTGGCCTCTAAATTTATATTAATTATAAAATAAATTTTTATTAATTATAAAAAATATCCTGGTGGATAATTTGCCTCCAAGAGGCAGCCAGGCTGTCTTCTTGCACAAGAGAGAGAGAGAGAGACCAAAATTACACTGTACTGATCCATAGTGACTGTAGGATAATGCTCAGAGCTTGGTTTTGAGGTGAAAATAATTCCAGGATTCCAGTTCCAGGTTAATGAATTTAAGCTGCTCTTGTGAGACTGTGAAATACAAAGTTGTGTTTCATGTCAGGTAAATAAAAGGAACCTGTGTAATTGTAATTGTGAAATGTGTAGAACACGACCATAGGACAGTTATAAAGATGAGTTCTAATAAACAACTGAAGAAAACAAAACATAGAAGAAAGCCTTTAAACTAATCTTTTACTTGCAATTAACTATTATAAGTCTTAAACTGTTTTATAATAAGAACCTTTAAATTATAACTTTGGAATGTTGCTTTGTATTAAAGATTTTTAAACTGTAGCTTTAGAATGTATAAAGAATTTAAACAAAAGAAAGAAGTGAATCTATCCCATGCTCCCAATGAAACGGTGAAAATGTTCTAAAAAAGGAAGATGGACATCAACGTCGCTGATTAATAATTTCGAAAAGAGAAGCTAGACATCACTATCATAAATTAATAGTCCTAGAAAATAGAAGCTGGACCCCACACCTGGAAGCTGGACCCCACCATCTAAGATACAGATCCTGGGATGTACATCCTAAGATATTGAAACCTAAAATAGATCACAATAGAATATAAAAATTAAAAAAACCCCAAACATCACCATCATAAATTTACGATCCTAAACTAAAAATTTGTGATGTAAATATAGAAATTAGAAAAGAACCAAACATCACCATCATAAATTTATGATCTAAAGTATAGAATTGTAACATAAAAAAATTAGAAATAGAAACTACTAAGAAAGAGTAAATATAAATCAATAAATACCAACAAGCCCAACAATCAGTGTGCAGTTGGAGGGGAAAACCCCCACCACTGTACCCAGCGCTGTTTTTACTCATACGTTACCATATTAATAAACTAAATTACTGCTTGATATATTAGCTAAGTCAAGCTTCTCATTTCCAACAAGACTTGTGCCATAACCCAAAGGAAATATTTCTGACTGTGATCTTCATTTTTTGCCTATGAAAACTGCAGGCTATGTTTGTTTCTTGGGTGATAAACCCTGTGTGACAAACCCTGCGTTGGCTTTGTGTTGCTAATGTGGTGCAAAGCAGCTGCAATGCTCTGTGGATTGGGGCTAACTCTTCTTGATGGGAATGGGGCTACCTGGGGGAAACCTGGGCTCTCACACATTGTTTAAAAGGCAGATAGCAGATGTCTGTTATCTACAGCTTGCTTTCCTGTGTTCCAACTTTTCCCTACAGAGTACATCTGCCGAAGTTATTTTGAAGTAAAATGCATGGGTTAGGGAAGAGTAGATTTTCTTGGTTATATATGAGGAACTTCATGGTTTGAGGTCAGAAAGTCACTGAATGTTGTTATCCTGTATGAGCCTGATCTCTGTCAAACCACAAACTATCCCCCACAAAATTGTTTAATGCTGCAAAAGAAATGGTGCTCTATCAGTTCTTCAATTCCAAGCTAATACTGGAAGCTTAACCATTTTCATTTATGGCCTTTCTATTTTAGGTGGTTTTTTTGTTTTGTTTTGTTTTGTTTTGTTTTGGTTGGTTGGTTTTTTTAATGGAAGGTGTCTCTAGAAGCTTGGCACTTTCAGGAGCTAAAATGGTGTTAGTTATTCACTTCNTTTTTTTTTTTTTTTTTGTAAAATTTTAAATCACAGCTGATTTAGTGTTGCCTGCATCAATAACAGTGATAACATCTGTGGGACAATACTTTCCAAATCTGTTAAATCTCCATGAAGTACATTTGCTGAAACACTTTTCTATGTTTATATAACTGGTTGGGTCATTAAAGAATTGAGAGAGGATTAAAAAAGGGGAGGGAAAAAAACCTCACTCTTTCTGCATCTACAATTACAGTGATGCTTTGATTGGGAAGCACTTGAGCACTACCTCAACTGGGCAATCTCCTCTCAGTGTATTATAAACAATATTTGGCTAATATAGTGATCCTACTGGTTTTATGTACCTGAATAATACTGACCATCAGTGGGTTGAGAAAGACCCCAATAAACTGGACAAAGGTAATGAAATGTGTCTATATTAGGATACAGAACCCCACAGAGGCTAGGTCTCACCTCCCCACTTGTTTTCATAAAGTATCAAATACAAATTAAACTGCGATATATTTCTAGATGTGGAATCCTCTGGGTAGTAAAGCTTATTAGCTTTGGAGGATATGTCTACATAAAAAATGGCAGCGTGGGAAGCACACTTTGCTGGTGTTGATTAAACTGGAGCACACATACCCCAGTCCCTGGCAGGATTGCAGCAGTCCCACTGGAGCCTGTGCTACCACAGCGTCTCACTTCCTGCGAATTACACTGGATTAAATCTACCATGGGACACGTTCCTAGCCTAGCCGGCACTTCAAGCCTGCTTTTGTCAGCTGCATAGAGATGCTGTGAATGTAAAACAGGAGGAAACCTCTTACCAGAGTCAAATACATGTCCACCCCCACTGCTGTACTCAGAGACTCTTTCCTTCCTTGTGTGTTCAAGGGTTTCTGTGCCAAGGTGGGTGACAGTAACAGGTTACAGATGTCTGCAAGGCCACTACTGCCCCTCCTTTGCACTGCTTGTGCAGGGAGTGACCACTGCAAAGAGAAGCCAAGATTGGCAGGTTAGGTTTTTTTTTTTTTTCCTAAAAAAAGCACAAACTTCTTCTTTCTAAAAAAAGCACAAAGAAGAAGCCTCTGCTCTGCAGAAATTCGTCCTCTAGCTGCTGTGTTTAAGTGGCAAAGTTGGAATACTGCTTCTGTTAAAGGGAGCATACAGGACTGGGAAGGAGACTTCCGAGTTAATTGAGTGCCACCCTGGCTAGTGCAAGCACTGTATTACATCTCCTTTACTGTAAGACTGTATATTAAAACCAGTTTTTTTTGTCCCTCTTCTTCCCTTCAGAAATCTAATCTAATTCTTGAGTCCATATCTTTCAAGCTCAAGAAATCCAATTTAAAGCTTGTACTCATTTTTTCTTGGGTGAACTCTGATTTTAGCCTAAATAATTTAGTGCATAACAATCATGCTCCTTTCAGTCTCTCTGTCTCAACTTTCTTCTTGACTCTTCACCAAAATTAAGTTCCTTAGTCCTTTGATTATGCCTATAATTCTTCCTTGTACCTCTCCCATTTAAAATTTTATTTCTCATAATAGCAAGTATCCTTCCCCACCTTTACAGAAACAGCTCTTGTTTTTGCTTGCTTCGATTTGCTTTTTTCAAGTTTGCTTTTCCTCATATTAGTGGCCTACAGCCCTCCTACAAATCAACACGCAGAAATAAATCCTTCTTTTTCTTATCCATTTCCAATGGTGGAGCATTCAGCCTACAGGAGAATTTCTTCCTGTTAGTCCCAAAGATTGTTATTTTTCAGTTTGCACTTGAAGATTTCTTTCCATTTTATTAACCTACTCTTCAATGGTATCCATTTCTTTGTGTACTGTAGCCCAGTTCTTCTCTTCAGTGAAAAAAAATTCAATTTGTGAGATATTTTTCTTTATTAGTGTTTCCGAATGTTTCTTCCCTGATTGTTAGGGACTTTTATGAAGTTATATAAAGTGAGGTCAAAGCTGATTCTCGAGGAACCTCATTTTCTAATTTCCTTTCAGCCATAAGCCTTCCCTTTCAAAAAGCACACTCTATGTCAGTCTTCAGACAGCTTCTCATCCTCACAATTTCTCTGCTAATCCCCATCTCTTCCTGTTTTACTATTAATACAGTTTGGTATCACAGGCTTTGCTAAAGTTAAGACAGATGGGATCAATCACGTCGTTGTCTAGAGTGTAGGTTATCTTGTCAAAGAAATGCATGAGGTTAATCTGGTACAATCTACTTTTGTTAAGCCCATGCTGTATTTCATGTCATTTTCATTTGACCTCTGTGTCTTTAATTATCTTTTTCCTTAAAAGCTGTTCTGAAGCTTTGCACCACTGAAGTCAAAATTCAAGGACTATGGTTATCCACATGCCTTCTCTCCAGCTAAATACAGGTACTACATTTTCTTGTAATTTGTCTTACAGTGTCCTACTTGGTAGATTTATTACGAAGTATTGATAGATGAACAAGAAGCTTCACATTACTGCTGTGCACTTCTGGTTCAAACCATTGTCTTAGCAGATGCTGATATTTATTGGGAATTCTTGCTCAAACAAAAACAACCCATGAAATTAAGGGTGGCATACACAGAAGTGTAGCGAACAGAGGACCCCAAGCAAAACAATTTTTATGGCAGTTCGGCTAAGAAAGACGGGGAGAAAAGTGGAATTTGTCCCTGGAAAGTGAACTAGGCTGATGTACCTCAACTAGGGCAGGTTTCACTTTGTTGTTACCTGTCATAAGGGGAATTACCTGATTGCCCAGTGAAGGGAGAAGCTAAATCAATGTAAGCTTCAATCTATGACACTGTGGAGAAGGCTCTTCAACAAGGGGTTGCTAGGCTGCTGCCTCTGGTAATAAAAAGTACAGAAGAATATTTAAACCAGAATCTGGGAAAGAACCCACAGGTATGGGAATAATACAGTGCATCTCCAAAAAGGATAGGAAAGGCAAATCCAGCTGGTCAGACCTCAGCTGACTGACATGAGCATGAGCACTGGTATCTCCAAATCTGCAGATGATATCAGAAATGTTTTCTGGTTAGTCAAGTATTGTGCTGATCATGAGTAACTTCAGAAAATGTTGTTTACAAGACCAAGCAGATTTAAAAAGTGTAGAATTAGAGAGAAATAACCTAAATTGTGCTTGTGCTATACTAAGCATGTAGATGGTAGTTGCAACTCAGGGAACAGACCTGAGTTGTCCTTGACAGTCCTCTAAAATCGCTGCTTGGATATCACACCACCCAAAAAGTCAGCACAATGTGAAGTATCACTATCAGTGTACTGAGAGCAAACCAGAAAACACTATTTTGCTCTTATCTAAAACTTTGATGCACTTTTTGAGTACTTTGTGTGATTCAGAACTTCACAATTTAAAAAGGACATAGAGGATATAGAAAAGATAGTAGAAAGGGCAACCAACTAAGATGCTGAAGAAATTTCCTTATGAAGAAAAACTAATAAGGCTGTGATTTCTCCAGATGGAGTGGAGGCTAAGGGGAGTATGATGGTAGTTCATGATTTGCACTTCATTGATTTGCAGGTAAAGTAGCATAAATCCAGGACCACACCTAGGGTGCTGAGTCTGAGGTCTAGGTCTCTTGATTTGCTAACCTAGAGCAGACTTTTTCTAGTGCAAGACTAGAACAAGAAATATGCATTGGAACTAGCAGAAATTGGTTTGAAACAGACACAAAGAACTACCTTTTACATCACAGTGAGTTAATACCTGAATCTTTTGAAACAGGAGGCTGTGAAGGCAGATTGCATCAGTGGGGTCAGAAGGGAAATGCACAAATTAATGGACAATTATTTAGGTCCATAGAATGCAGGTAATGGAAGAATCAGGGATGTACACCTTGAAGGCTTCAGCCCAGGAGATGTGGAACCTGCAGGAGTATTAGGAGGATAACTAGGAAGTATTAGGAGGATAATAGGAAGTAACTGTTTCTCTCTTTGCTAATGCAGAGTACTGGGCTAGTAGGTCTGACCCAGCAGTGCTTCCCTATGCTTTTTGTTTTGCAGGTTCCCCTGACAGAATGGGATTTGTTGCTATAAGTGGATTCTGGAATGGGAAAAGGCTGTCTCTCAAAAGGTTCCACAGTAATTTTCCACAGGATTCATTCCTATTCCAGTGGGAACTGCTCTGTATTGCCTAGTCCCTTACCAATAGGTCTGTCCTGACCTCAGCTAAGACTGTGTATTTGATTCTGGCTGGTGATCAGAGATGTTCCTTATCCAGCTTTTCAGCCTGCTTGGGCTATCTCTCCTATTAAGAAGAAAAATAAAAATAAATGTACGCATCTGTGCACACATAAGGAAAGATGGAAGTATGGTTGTTCAAATTCAATATTTTTGAGTAACTTTGGCTGGGGGTTTGTAGAGAGGCAGTTATTTATTTTATTGAAATCCTCATTAGCTTCTTATAAACCCTCCCTCTTAGTCAGTTCCTCACCTTATAAATTCCATTAGCTTTGTGTGTTTTGGGTAGTGTAGAAAGAAGGTTTGCCAAGACAGAGAAATCATAGATTGTTTTCTATTTCTTTCAGTTTGTTTTTACCTAATTGTGGAATCTATCATTATGTGGCCAAGTAAGAAAAGATGTAGCTGTACCATTCAAGCCCTTTTCAAGATAACAAGGTATTTTGTTTCTGACTTTTCTCTGACCTCACAACTGGCCTTTTCTAGTTTGTCCTTTAAAAACACCTGAGCATATGAAGGCTGAGGGATGACGAAATGCCTGTCACAATAGGGTCCTCCAGAGATTGCAACCTTGCACAGAGAATCATTGCTCCTGAACAAGGTTCTGCTGGAGGGAAGCAGAGAGATTGGGCATGCTGATGTAATTGGATGGCAAGACTGTAGGATGAGGGACCACAATTGCACTCCTGAGCTTATTAAGAAAAAAAGAAGTTCACAAGTATGTGGTCTTGGGAGAAGATGGAGCCTTTAAGGAAAAACATAACCAGACTGAACTCAACAAGGAAGGAGAACAACACCTCTGAATAAGTGAGGAAACAGAACAGAAATTCTAATAGACCTAGGTAAATAAGGTTTGGATCCAATTTAAACAACACAAACCATTAAATACCAGCTAAGACATTCATAGTGGTAAGAAGCAGAGGGATGCAAATGTACTAAATTGAGCACGACGGTGAGGGACATTATACCACTCCCACACGGTACAAGTCAACATCTGCTTTTCCAGGAGGACGGTTGCTTTCAGTGGAACATCCTGCTGAGTGTGTGCTCCTGCCTAGATGGGAGCTTGCAGCAGCCACTGAGCCCCCTCCAGGCTTCATTGGCAGCCTACCGTGCTGAGAGACTGGAGGTAAGAGACAGCACACCCCACTCTGGAAGACAATAGTTGTGAATATTTGACTGTTTAAAATCAAATCATGAGCCTCAGAGTATGGAAAACTGGCAAAAAGGATTGAGAATGAGTGATTTCAGCTCAGCTGATGACTGAATCCTGCCTTTGCTATCAAAAAACACGCAATAAAGTGGCCCTGCTCTGTCCTGCATGTGATGACATAGAATTGATTGCCTCTCTGGCCTTTATTCAGTGCCCTGGGTAACAGAGCCTGGAAAGTACCAAATACTTAAGATTCAGGCAATCACATTCATAAGAGCATTTTTGGGTTGCATGCAGTATCTCTGTTTAAATGACATACTTAGGAAGAAGATACTTTTTTTACCCCTTTGTAGTTAAAAAGTATCCCTGACATCTCTAATACTAAGTAAGCAGTACACCTTGAAATTTAAGATCAAAACTTTTACATAAATGCAATTATTATTTTACAATAACAACTCCAAACTACACAGATTCAATAGACTGTAAACTTCAGTATTTGGCACCATTACTTCAGTGCTGTGTTAAAACAAAGAAAGGCTTAGAAAATCAGAACATAGTGATTGATACAGAATTCAGTTTATCTGCCTTAGGAAGATGTGATGAAATAAAGATTTGTGTGTGTATAACTTATGATTTATCTTTGAAACTGGAGGCATATGAGCCTCTAATTCTGTGTATGGGCTATGCGACAGACTGGATTGAAAGCTGCATTCTAAGTTGCACTGTTGCTCCAATTGAATTCTATTAGAGCAATAGAAAAACTGTGTTGAATTAGACTGCAAAAAACTGTGTGTGTGTGTGTGTGTATGTCTATGTCTGTGTGTCTCTGTGTGTGTGTGTCTGTGTGTAAGTCTGCCAGTGAGAGAGATTTACTCCATTTTCTACTGGGAAATAGACTTCCCAGTTTCCCTTACACCCTCTGAGAAATTAGTAGTTAGTTAGTAGATTCCTAAGAATATTGCTCAATAATACAGACTTGCAGTAGGGATCTGTGTTCCCATGGTTTCCAGTCAGTAGTTAGTATGCCTTTGAGGAAGGGGACTGTGGAAGATCTTTGAAAAGGTTATGTTGTTCTAGGAATTTTTTCTCTTTTTCTTTTATTTTGGGGCAAGATGATTCAGAGTGAGGCAGACAGGAATATGAATACAGTTTTGTGCACCCCAAAAACAGAAGCAATAAATGTTTATAAGTCTCCCACAGGTTTAAAGTCTTGCATGAAGTACAGGTGGTGTGGTGGTTTTATTACACCCCTTTTGCAACCTTTTCAAATTCTCTCTGTGTTCCATTTTTGACATGCCTATGGAACATTAAGTTCTAATTCATAATATCCATACAATGACAGATTTGGAAAAGAGGTAATTTGCAGGTTAGCACTGGGTCAGGGGAAAGGAAGGGGGATGGAAACAGTGGGTAGCTCTTTACTGCTGGAGCTGTAGGGAATCCCTGCTATGGCATCCTCTCCATCAGGGACAGGTCAGATCTGTGATACAAAGCCTTTCTTCAACCCTCAGGAGTTGAAGGTGGCTTTCCAGGATTTTATGACTTTCCATTTACAGTTTAATGCATAGCATAAATTGATCAAATTTCCCTGCATGTTCAAAGCATGGATAAAGGGACACATAAAGCTCTGCCTGTCTCAGAGGACAGCACAGGGCAACAGGATGTGTAGAGTCAGGCAGTTGCTGCTGGGTGCCCAAGGTCTGCACTGCCTGCCTGTTAGTAGCTTTAACATCAGATTAGGTCTAGGTGCCACACAGGTAGACCATGCCAGGTGCACCTTGGGGGGCATCTTTTGTCTTGGCCTCATCTGAAGGGCATCCAGCTTGCAGCCCAGAGACTTCCCCAGTATGAACTCAAATGCAGGAAGGAGAAATATTATGTAGCTTCAAAGCTGCTTTCCTGAGCTGAACTAAAATCTATCACTGGGTTCACTTTGAGTAGAAAGCCCAGTAGCCTGGGCACCGCTTTTCTCTAGAGAGTGTGCATAGTCTTTGCACTGTGCAGTACATCCAGAAAATTTCAGGAGAAGTGGAGTGTGGAGCAGAGGCAAAGAACTGGTAATTAAATGATTTTCATAAATAAAACATAAGAATAAGCTACTATATTTGCATCTAGTCTATTATTTTTCTTCTTGTTAGGAATGTGGAATGAACTTTGCCAAAATATTAGGATTTCTGACTGACTTGTCACTCCCCCTCAGCCATCTTTCAAATGGGTCATAATGTAAATGCAGTATCTTGTACATAAAGTGAAGTCTTCCAGCAGCTGATTCACTGACAGGAAGAGCCTATTGCCTAGCTACAGCTCAGAGAAGATTATTCTGAACTTTCAAGGTGGAAATATATGCTTTTTGGTGCTGAAGATCCTGAGTTTGACTCTCAGTGTTTATGACACTGCAAGAATGGAAGCTGCTAAGTCAAATTTTTTGCAGCATAACGTGGTGACACTGTACCAGCTGACACCAGTTGGTTTTACAGGCTGCCATCCTGTTTTGGCAGAAGTAGGCAATGGTGAGGAGCAGCTGTTCTCATGGTTCATCTAGCAGTGCTGCCACTTTGTCTGCAGTTGAAGAATTTTAGGATTTTAGAAAAAATCTTTCAACTGAAAGGCTTTTGAAAGTTTGTCTTTGAAGACATGTCTGGTGAGTATCAGCTAATGCAGCACCACTGAATTAAACAGAAATATCTTTGAATATCATCAAGGGTGTCATTCTTTATATCAGCTGAAGCAAACGCCTCAAATGTAGCTGGAAATGTACCACTTCATGCTAAATAATTCTTTAGGCATTTATACTTTGTTTTGCACAGTAGTGTTTTACCCAAGATTCTAAAAATCTGAATAGACTTAAGCATCTTCTAGAAATTGGGACTTCTGTTTTTTAGCTATAGGAAACCAAGATGCCTTCTCTAACACACAAAATACAGGATCTCCTCCCTCCCCCTTTTCTGTTTTGGGTCTTCTTAGCACATTAGAAAGAAACTCTCTCCCATGCAGCCCCTGCAGCACAGTTGGTGACTTTCCTCCAAAGAGTACAAGCTCTTTTCAGAAGGTTTAAGATTATGAGGCCACACCTCTGATTTAACAAGATTATACAGTGCATCTGGGAAACTTGGGGCAAGTATCCATCCTATTTTGCCTTCAAAATTAATGGAAAAAGGACACCACTGGTAGTTCGATGACTACCTGAGAATACACAGACCAAATTAAAAGAACCTGGTTTCCATTTTGGATATCATCTATCCAGAGCTCCCATAAAATTTATGGACACTAGTCTCAAAGACAATTTTCCTGAATCTGTACTTCAACACAATTTCAGCACATCTCTCTTTCTCTCTTTGTGTCATTCTCTCAGAGTATGTTCACACTCCAATGTTTGCCAACACACTGATGACAATCTTTCTATATGAACAAGGGCCAATAATAGCTTTTGAGAAAGGTATGTTAAAAATTGCTCAGTGGCCAGAAAGCAGTCACCTTAATTAAGACTAAGTGAAACATAGTCAGCCACTTAGAGACTTCTGAAGATGATAAATAGTCTGTTTGGATAATTTTAAAAGATTTGCTAAGCAATGTCTTCTTTTTATAAATGCTAAAACCCAAAATGTCGTCTAAATAAAATATTGTATATGGCTACCCTATTAGGTTAGCTATAACCTTTAAGGAAGCCACACACCTAATGGATCTAATTGCTCAAGAAGCACTATAAAATTCCATTTTTTTGTAAAATATGTTAGATCATGTCCAAGCAAAAATAGTTTAGTGATATTCTTTCTAATTCTAGAGTGGAATCTGAAGCAAGCATTGAAATGGTCTGCTGAAACGGTAAATAGCACACATGTGGGGAAAAGATACAAGTTTGCACTAAATGGTACTTATAAAATATGACAAAAATAATGTTCTGAGCATAATTTTATTCCATTAGAATGGATAGGTGCCTGGAACAAAGCTGAACAAATGTATACATACCAAAAAAGAGAATATCTTGATGGAAAAGGCTCTTGTTAAGCTTAAGCTGTGTATGCACAGATTTTGCTGGTGCACGCAATGGGAGATACTGAAAATGAAAAAAAGTTAAACCATTTTACAAGAACTGCGTTTAGAGGACATGGGAACAAGACTCTTGCCTTTCTGGAAGGTCCTGGAAGATTTTTTTGTTGATTTAGGCGACACTCCTTTCAGCAAGAGCAGCTGAACACATGCTCATAAGAGAGCATTATATGAAACCCGCAAAATTAAAAAAATGATAATCTGATATTTTGATGGCCATTAGAAAACATGAAGACATTCTCAATATTGAATTGAGGAGGTGTAAGGTCTTGGTTAATTTTTGAGGAGTTTTAGGTATTAATTTCTCCTTCCTCCAAAACACAAACTGAATCTGATGGTGTTCAACGTGCATAAAAAAGCAGGGCACATGATGTTTCATTTTGGGATCTGAAAAAATGGGAGCAGTCTTAAAATAGTTATCATGATATAAAATGTCACCTACTGTGGCATGGTCCTGGCTATTTTAATACTGACAAGTTAAAAACAGGTGAGGATAAAGCTGTGATCCATGTGTGAGCAGACCAAGTGGCAGCTCAACACAAGCAGGGTCCTGGATGTGTGCTTGGTGACACCAAGCTCGAGGTTTACACTCTAGGAGTAACCACTGCTCTGTGCAATGAGTTACAGCTATCAGCTGCCAGTCAGTGTCTAGTCAACCTGTTGGGAGCTTTAATATGGACAGGGAACAAGGCTGTGATTAAATGCTCCTTTTGAAATATAAGCCCTTCCCACTGCAGCCCCAAACAAAGATCACGTGTGCTCAGACATGAAAAAAGGTAAGTTGTTAAATATCATAGAATTATAGAATGGTTTGGATTGGAAGGAACATTAAAGCTCATCTAATTCCAATCCCCCTGCCATGGGCAGGACCTTCCACTAGACCAGGTTGCTCAGGGCCCCATCCAGCCTGGCCCTGAACACTTCCAAGGATGGAACATCCACAGCTTCTCTGGGCAACTTTTGCCTCAGCACCCTCGCAGTCAAGAATTTTTTCTTAATACCTAATCTAAATCTCACCTCTTTCAATTTAAAGCCATTCTCCCTGTTACTCCATGCCCTTGTAAAATGTCCATCTCCTGCTTTCTTGTAGTCTCCCTTCAGGCCCTGGGAGGCTGCTATAAGGTGTGCACAAACACGTCCTCATCGTGTGAGACGTGCAGTGTGAGGCACTCAGGATGGCTGGGGGTGACACTCGGAGGTTATATGTCCTGCAAAAAGGGATTTGCCATGGGGATCATCACTGGGGGTCCCAGCTTTGCCGTGCAGCTGCAGAAGCAGTGGTGGGATGGCAACAGACTCCCCTGAGGACAGTGCTGGTGTCACTTTACTTTAGGGAAATTAGTAACAATTTTCATTTTAATGCCATGTATGTGCTTAATATTGTTCTTCAGTAGGAGCTTAAAACCACAGCTGTCTGCCTGCTGCTTTTTTTGTGCACACAGAGCGTCTCTCTGAGCTGTTTAACTTGTGGAGGCTGTGGCACACCAGCCTGAACAACTTGGTGATACTTTTGGGGCTTTTGGAGGGATGTGCCTGGGCTTAGATGCACACTTCCCTGCAGCACACAAATACATAGTCGTGTGGAGAAACCTATCGCTGTTTTCCAGGCATCACTTCTTCAAGTGACTCTGAATTCTTGTAAATAGCTTAAGATTTGGATGTGAGGGAGCAGATTGCTTGAAAACATTGGTTACATTTCCTTTGAGAGGGGTGTTTGTGTCTACACTGAGTAAAGGTATGGTGTCCTCAATAAAAAGTGCTGCATTTCCTCTCATGATTATACAGCATATTTCTTCCTCAGGGGCTTTTCTGCTTATGCTTGAAAAATCATTTTACCTACCACTGCCACGGGTTACCTTGGGATCAAAAGGAAACGCACAACTGAAGCACAGCTTGCTGCTGAACATCAGCCTCTTTTCATGTAATTACAATTTTGTTGTCACTGGATGACAGAAGTCAGAGAGGATCAATTCAGTCAAGTCAACTTTTTCTGAGGTGGACCAGAGGAAGAAGGAAAAAAAATTCCAAAGCTGAGTCTTCTGGCAGCAGGAAGCCAGCAGAATTTAGGTTGAACTAATTGCAAATGCCATTGATAAAAAAATTTTTGTAACTGACACAGAAACTTAACATATTGTACAATGCTTCAAAGATATCTGCTGTGGCTTGGTAACCTCCTGAAATATTCCTTTTCTATTTTTCATGAGAAATGAAAATGCCCACAGCTGCCCATTGCCATCTTCACAGATGTACGTTGGTGTTATTTTTATATTTTTGGTAAGGAGCTGCAGACAACCAGGGAAGTGTGGGACCGAACATTCCACAGAGCACTGCTGTGACTGTGCCAGATGCAGAGCCCTGTGCTTCAGGAGCACAGACAGGGTCAGGGAGGTAATGGCCTTGATACTTCTGCTTAAAAATTATGGCAAGAGGAACAGTTCAAGAAGGAAAAAATGAGAGAGTGAGGTCACATGTGGGGTATTTTATGCAGAATTCCAAACTGCTGCACTTTGTTTGTTTTTCCCTCAAATATTTATGACCCTCCACCCAGGTTTTGTTTTATAGGAATGGCTGAGGAATTGCTCTGTTTCCAAGCAAAATGACTGCTGGATTAATTCAGTGTTTCTAGTATCTGCCCTGGGACTGGTCCCTCACCAAGAAGACCAAATGACACATAGTCAAAGCAAAGAGGTAGCAAATGTTTCAAAGACTGGAATAAGTTTGTGGAAATGCCTGCAAATAAGATATACAGTCACTGTATTTGGATTGGTTCACAAATGATTTACAAAGACGGAGAAAAAAAAAGGGGGGGGGTGAATATCATCACATAATTTATTTTCAAAATAAATAAATAAATAAAATTGTTTGACTGGCTCTCTTTTTTAACATAAGAGCTCAACGGAAATGAAAGAGGACTCTGTAGTTCTCATTACTGAATTACATTTTTTTGAGCCTGACTGCGAAAGGAAGAAGTGAATGCTTAGATGTTGTTTGACCAGAAGCTGATGAATGTACTCTTTAGAATGTAAATATGCTTTTTCCAACAACCAGAAATATGTAAAATGTGAATAGACTTTATTTGCAAACTGATTAGACTCCTTCTTGGTCTCATAGGGTGTGAGGAGATGCAATTAAACTCATATAGTAATTGGATTTCCCCCCCTGCATACCCCTTATACCTCACATAAGGCCTATTTCATAGTTATACCTTTTGAAACTACAAAGTTGAGAGAGAAATCATATTTGCTCATTAAGTAGTTGATGATGATCTGAAAGAGCACACAGGCAGCAATAAAAAGTCCCCTAGGTCTACAGGAAATATGCAGTCAGTCAAGTTTTTCAGCTCCCCAGGAAAGTAAGGATTTTAAAAACAATTTCCTTTATATATTAAAAAAACCCCTTTTTATCACAAATATAATCTGGAATAAAGGTCAACTACAGACTAAAATATCATGGAAAGATATGACCATTTGATAATTTTCCAGCTGCCTTGTCTAGCACTCATTGATTGTGAACATTAGCCAGAGGTATAAAAACACTTATAAATATTGTATGCGTATGCCGAGCTGCACTTAGATTGATGATTAATAGGTCTGTTGTTGGTAATCTATGGCATCTCTTTTGCATGGAGAAAGCAATTAGAAACACGTAGACAGACCTTAAATGATACACAGCATAAAATTGAAATCCTGAAATACCTGCATGCAGCAGTCTGAATGTAATGCACAGATACAACCCTAGCATTCCCCGTTGTAGTTAGTAGGAAAGTGTCAAAGCTCCTAGGCTGAAAACACAAATTAGTTTGCTCTTATCTTTTTGCATGATCCCTAATATTTTCTGTGTGTTTTTTTCCTATTTTTATTTATTTTTTTATATATTACCCTGTGATAAAAAAAGTAGAACAAAATCTATGGCACCTGACCAGCATTTTTAAGTAACAATGCGATTATAAACTAGATATTGTGTAGAATTAATAAGAACAGCATTGGTTAGGAAATTAACAAGGGTTAAAGCACCATTCTTTGCAGGGGTGCTACCCATCACTTAGTGATTTTTCCCTGTGTGCTCACTGGTGTGGTTTGTGGCACCAGGCAGGTTTCCCCAGGCTTGCCCTGAGGAGTATTCATCTGGGGGATGAAGTTTATCACCCACGTGAGTTTGGGGTAGCAGAAGGGCTGGATATCAGGGCCCCAGTTGTGAAGGTGCCTTGGGAGGGAAGCCACATGAAGCTGATTAAACGTGGAGCTGATGTTAGGTGATGATTTCCCCTTTTAGAAGCCTTCTTAAATATCTGCAGGTTACATAAAGATCAGCAGATTACTGTCTGTGAGCACAGTCAGCCATCCTCCCACTCTCAAGATGTCACCTGTAGCTTAATTTCAGTTGAATTTATCAGATAGGTAGAGGATAGCAAAGGACCACAAGTTGCACAAGCTGGGGGTTGTGTGAAGTCTGTGGGACACTCAGGTTGCCTGGCCAAAAAGTGACCCCTGAAGCTTCCAGGAGATGTGTGCACTCATCCCTCCACACTCTCTGCCTTGGGAGGTGCATGGGGAAGGCTGGGGAAGGGAGAGCTGGGAGCAGCATGGAGGAGGCTCAGGCAGTGCTGACGGACTGAGATACAGATGCTTGTGGTGAAGGCAATCAGAGGGTAAGGAAAATGTGGGAATACACATATGAAGGGAAGAAGGCTTCCACAAGCAGAGCTTCCTGACTGTGTAAGAAATTTATTTGCTATCCTGTGTTACTCTGCATTTATTTTTATTTTGGGAAATAGGTGCTCAGGGTTTTTTTTTATTGCCTTAAATTTCTGTTTGCATTTCTGTAATTTTGTAGAAGAAATTATGAATGCTCTGCAGCAGCTTATTCAGAGATAGCATTTGCTATTACAGCTTCACCTGAGGGAGAGTACTTGTTAATGTGGGTGGAATTTTTTTTAATTAGAGAATTAACCCCTTCATAACTCCCCCAAGGAAGTTTTGGGAAGGAAAACATACCTAATTATGAGTTTCTCCATTTAGTTCATTAGAGAATAATGGAGTGCTTGATTAAGCCATAATTTTACATTAATCCCCAGTTTTGGAATTCTTTTAAAGTACAAAGAAAAAATCCATTCCTCTATCTTGAAATTTCTCCTGCTGATTCTCGGGCAAGGAGAAACTTTTTCAGCCTTCATACAGTTTGGTTGTAAAGACTTCATATTTTTGCATTAACCACCACAGCAGGCTGTCGATAAGGGGTCTTTCTTTGCTTTGTCTTGCTACCTTTAAAACACAGGAACATTTGAACTCAAAACACACTCCAAGCTTGGCTAAAGATCTAAATTCAACCTTAAAGCACTAGGTAATTCATGTCCAGTTTAAAGTCCTGTCCTTAAGCTATTGTACCTACAAATTGAAAGGGTCACCAAACCACCAGGAGATTGTTCATAGCTACAGTAGGTGCCACAAGCCCTCAATGCAAACAGTAGGCAAAAGTCTGATGTTAGACACAGAGAGAGGTTCAAACTTTCTTCTGAATTTCCTTACTTTTTGTGCATCCAAGGTCAGAACCTTAATGTTATCTGAATATATCGTGTTTTGTGATTTAATAAAGCAATGTTAGAGGCTAAAGGTCTAACTGCTGAGTGAGTTATTTTTAAAATGTCCTTCAACATTGTGAGACTCTTGTGGATAAAGTAACTTTTTTCATATGAGTTAAGTCATCAGGGAGAGTACTGGTCAGGGGATGATAAAACTTATGATAGCAGCTGCTCGCTGGATTTAATTTTGCTGGTGTTCACAACCGGGGAGCTTCCTACACAGCTGTATGTAAATTAAACTTTTGAACTACTCAGAGCCAAAGAGCCTACAGGGCACTGCTTCACTTGAACCCTCCTGGTCAGCAAAGCCTGGTGGAAAAGTTTGTGTGGCTTGGCAGCTGGGTCTTTCCAAAGCCTTCAAAAGGCAATGCTCTCTGCTTTCCCTTTTCCCTTTCCAGAGCTACCATTAAAAATCACATGAATTAATAATTTCCCTTAATTTAAACAGGATTTAAACCACACCACATTATTAGTGTCATCCAGGTAAGCTCTCAAAATCCAAGGACTGTAACAAGGGCATGGAAATCTCCAGGAATCTTCCAGGAGGAAAGGAAATGTCTCCTGAGTCACTGTATCACTATTCGTGAGGCTGTAAGCCCATTTATTCTAGTTCTGTCCTGCCTTGGGAGTTGAATTTCCAGTTTCAGGTGTCCCCTCCTGTAAGAAGACTGACCGCACTCTCTTTGTCTCCATTTTATATAGCACCATTTTACTTTATTGCACAATGTATTGCAAGCCTCCCCTATTCCTTTTGATTAGCAGGAGTAGCAAGCTCTAACAGCTGCTGCTATCTGTGGCATGCCTTGTTATGACCCCACACATCTCCTGGTTCTGTGGCTTGTCCTTCTCAAGTGCTCCCATACACAGCTCCCTGTGGAACAGAAGCTGATCCAAGCTGGCACGTGCTGAACTGTGTCCTCTGGTGCCATCCTGCAATTTGTTAGTGGTAAACAGAGCTCAGGATCTCAATCTGCAGCTCCTATTTTACGCATTACTTCAGCATTTTGATGTGATTTTCCAGGTATCTAAGGATAAGTGGAGAGGTAAGGGGAAAAGGGACAAGTGTTAGCCTTCAACTTATGCTGAACTGAAAACTGCTCAATCCCTTGCCCATTAAACTGTGGCACATGATCAGCAATTGCTTTCCCAGGCACAACAAGTGGGAGTTTTCCTATCTAATTTGAGACACATAAAAATGAAGCATCTCATCAAAGGCAAATGTTTAAACTCTATCTCTAGTCAATAGAGATAAAATGAAGATCAATGGCTCCAGAGAGCAATTAGTGCTACTACCTTAGATAACTATCCTAGAATGACATAAAAATGATGAATCCTCTCAAAGTACTTCCCTTACTGGAGAGTGAATCTAAGTAACTAGCTTAGGCCAGGTACTCATTTTAGGATGCTAAAAATTAAATTACATGAACTCCACTACTGGGTTTAATGAAAACAGAAGCTGGCAAGTGACTCTTTATTTGTAGAATCTTGTAGAGGAGCTGAATTGGAAATGAGAAGTATTGTTTAGGACAATAATTTTTGTCTTTTTCAAGCTGTGTCTACTTTGCTCTGGGACATCAATTATTATCCTGCTGCCATGAAGGATTCAATTGGTTGACCTTGCCAAGCACCTTGTTCCATGCCTCTCTTTTTGGAAGGTTAGCATCTCCATTACTCAAGTTTGATTTTTTTGATCAGAATATGATTATAATATTGGTAATATTTTTTTCTGTAAGGACCTCCAGCTTTGGAACATGATTTGGCAGAAGAAAAAAAAATGGCCACTGACTTGTATGTACTGCAGGTTTAAACTCAGCTCGATAGATTTTTGTCAAATGTGAAGTGTTTGTGCCTCCAATAATTTTTTTTTTTGAAGTTAGCATGACTTTTATAACTCATACTTTACAAATAGAAAAAATCATGTTCCTATTTTAGGGAAGTAGACTCTTTGCCAAGCCCATTTTGACAAAGATATTAAATTGTTTATGGTTGTTTCAGCTCATCTGAGCTTTATGTAATAATAAAATTTTACACATGCAGACAAAGTTCCACTCACTGTCTCTGCTTAAATATAGGATGTCAGTGGTCTCGGGATTTGCCCTCATTGTTTTAGGAGAACTGTGACACTTCCTTGCTTGAACACATTTGCAGGAAACTTATCTATATGTCTCCAGGCTTATGGGACTTGAGATTTACTATTTTGTGAGAATATTGTGTGGAGCTCTTTGTGCTAAGTTTCTGAATTCTTACTTTGAGTCATTCACATCTTTCTGTTTCTGTCATTTTTATATTCTCTGTAGTGGCTTTAGAATCCAATATCCCCCAGCATCAGCCTGAAGTAAAAAATGCCTGGTTCAAGATATTCACATTTTTCTTTATTTCTTTCTGATTGTTGTTATTGTTTTAAATTACATGTTACTCCCAAGGTTCTAGTAATCAGTTTCTCTGGGTGCTTTCTCCCAGTTGTAATCACCATCTGGTCTCTTATCATAAGCTCAATTACCGTGATTGCTAACTGCAATTGCAAGATTAGCTCTTTAACCTTAAATCAGCCACAAATTCCTCTGGATTTTCACCTTCTGTTTGTTTAAAACTTCTCTCTAAACTATTTCATTTTTATGAGTAGTAACATCCTTTCCAAATTAGCCTCATTTGCCTGAGTTAACTGATAACTATTACCACAATTTTTTTTCTAGCTGTTATTTTTTTTTTTTTTTTTCACTGAGGTACTCCAGTTGGATGTAAAGAGGGAGTAGTGAATTCAGAAATTCCTCTAACTCACAAAAATATTTAATTGTTTTTTACCAAGTGCAGGTCAACATTGTCCATTGTATTGCTTAGAGAAGCCTTATGACACATGGGGAGAACTGAGATCTGTATTGAAGAAGTCTCTCCACAGTCTTGTAGCCTTTTCCCTGATAACTGAATGGGATTGATTTTTCACACTCAAGAAGAGGCAGCTCCTAGATGGTCAGCTTCACTGTTGCATGCATGATAAGCATACAACTTAGACTTCCTTAGGTAGTGGGGAGGTGGCATATTGCCCACAGGCAAAAAGCCCACAAAAAACCCCAAATCTGCTATCCAAAATCCAAATATGAAACTAAGCATCTGGCTTTGATATCAGGTACACTGCATGCATACACATTTCCTCTCTTTTATGTGCTGAGAGGCTTGTTTCTGTCTGTCCTTTCCTTTTTCAATTGGCCTTGGTCTCTTAACCTCCCTTCTTGGCCATCCAGCAACTAATCAGTGCAATTAGCCTCTGCCTCACAACACTAATTGCTAATACTGGCCAGCTGATTTCCTCAAAAATACCTGAGGCACCTGCACGAGGAAAAAATAAAATGAAAATTGAAACCTACTGTAACATTGGGCTAGAAAAAATGGGACCACTGAAAGACAGGATGAGATTTTTGTCACTACCTGATTTTCCACGTATATATGTGCAACATGTAATTCTTTTCTACAAACAATGGAGCAGTCTGGCACAGAGCAAGCAGGGAACTGAAAGCTTTAGCTGTGTTAGGTTGAGCTTAAAATCCTGGTGAAGGATTTATCATTACTTTATCAACTTTAAGTGATATAATAGCACAGAGGTTTCTCTGCAAAGGTCTTATTTGCAATATCATAGGTTTTATTAGCATATCTCCTTTCTATGAGATAAAAAATATGAGATGTATGGTGAAACATTACATGCCTCTAGGAGATAAAATACAAGAATATGTTACTTCAGCTTAGTCCTCAACAAAACTGAACTCTTACAAACCCTTTCAATACCAATTAGTCTGAGTCTAGGTGAAAAAATCCTAAAGGGATTAATTCAACTGGAGAATGACAATGACTACCCACCAAAAAAACCCCAAAAAACAAAACATACAAATTATCTAAAGAAAGCATAATTGTCAAGCATTTATTTGTTTAATTCATATGCATCCTCTTCCAGAAAATCTTCAGTAGTATTTATATTTGAAACATTTGTATTGCTTCTTACTTGTTTCCTCTACATCTGTTTTGCCCATGCGAGTGACAGTATTTTCTTTGTCAAGCTTGAAGTAAAATATCTTAGCATCTGCTGGGATAAAAGTTACCTCAAGGTACAGCAATTCTTTCAAGAGTAAACACAAGTTTTCTATTTTCTATAGTTGATTTACTATCCTTGTTGCTTATAAAATTTTAATAGATACAGAAAAATTTCTGCAATAATTCAGAACAAATATCAAACAGGTTGCCAAGTTTCGACATCACAATCCCTCCTTCAGCTTTGACATCTGGTTGTTACCTTCTACATCTCTTCCTTCCTCCCTGCCTCTCAAAGGTAGTAGTGTGTTTCAGGGAGGAGCATCCAAGTGCTAGAGCTCCTGGAGAAGGGTCAAGCAGCAGAGCTGCCTGGTTTAAGGGCCTGGCACAAAGCATTGAATAAAGTAATTTAGTGTTTGGTGCGTTCAATGGAAGAAGTAGTAACACAAGAGGATGCACAGCTGGCTCTGTTGGTATTTTGTGAGACCAGGGCAAATTTCCTGTCTTGGATTTCTACTCAGATCTGAAAGGAAAGTCAATACCTAAACTGCTTGAAGGGTGAAATGAATAGAAAATAAATACTGCAGTGTCTGATGGAAGCAAACCATTCAGTATGGTGTGTGCATTGCTGGGGGTTGTATTTATGTAACTATTTGCTAAAGTCTCCCAGAAGTGGAACAGAATCATAAAGTCTCCAAAAGGGTGCATTGGAATAAAAAAAAAAAAAAGTGGCTGCTTTTTCTCACCTCTCTTGCACAGGTTGTGAGTGGTAGAGGTCTTTCTGGGGTTGTGGATAGCTGAAGAAGAAGACAACCAGCTCAGAGTGAACAGGAAACATTTAAATCACACACTCTATTAATGCACCCTGAGGAATGAATGGCAGCAGGTACATGTTGCCAAGGCCCTGGGAGCACTGATAAGCCTTAGTGACCCTAAGGAGCCTCACCTGAGCCCTCCATCCACACCTTGTATTTAAACCAGCTCTGGGCTCTTGGTCCCTGTTTGAGCTTTGTGGAAGGAATGTTCCTCTTCACTGCTATCTGTTGCTTGTGTAGTTTCCTGAGCTTGATCTCAATCTCTGGACTGACTTCCTTGCTTGACTTTGTCAGCCATTAAGGCATAGCTTGGTAATTACTAGACCTGGTCCTAATGCTGGCCTGTGGACTGGTTTCCTGCCTGGCATCAGACGTGCTTTATTGCCAGGAGATTGCCTTATGATCTAGACTTTTGTCTGAACTTGGCTGCTGCTGGACCTTCTCTTCCTGAATACCCTTCCCTGAAGCTAGGCCTTGACCAGTGAGGACTCTCCTCTTCTTGCCATGGAATACCTTTGGTGGCCAAGCCTGATTTTGCTACAACCTGATGCATGGAGATTCCTGTAAGGCTTCCCAGCAGCCTTAATGCAGGTGAGTCTATGGTGTGATGCTAGAGGAACAATGAGAGGCTGAGGAAGGCTATGCTGTTCTTCCTCACAGATTACCTCATCTAGTGAGAACATCTGGGCTCTCCTTTGGGTTTTTAATGCATTTACTTGCAGCAAAAAATCTTTCTGCTGACCTTGTGAACCAAGCCCTATACCTCTTTGAGGCACAGAAGTAAAGAGCTGGAGCATCTGGGGATAAGCATGTTCTGTTCTAGGAGCTGCTGCCCGTGTGCCCTGAAGTGCTGCTACAAAAGCCCCACCACCAGGGGAGGCACATGGGGTTGCTGTGTCCTGCTCTCCACCACACGAGTGACTGGATTTGAAACTGGTGCTTGAACTGTAAAGCTTCAGATCCAGCTTGTCAGGGGAGCTGTGCCAAGGTTAAGATAACTCTCCACCTGATTATGAGTTAATTGGTACAGAGGAGAACAACTCCCAGCCAATTGGAGGCACAAGATGTATGTGCAAATGGGATGAGAGGCTTCTAAAACAGGAGGCGGAGAAAGTGCACCACATTCAAAATCCATTAGCAGGAGCTTCAGCCAACCTCAAGTAGTCATTTCTAATGCAGCTAAAGGAAGGTAAAAGTGCTGAGCTTAATGGTTTTACTGATAGGTCTGTACTTTTTGAAGTAGTATGCTGCATTTACTTAAATGCTTCCATGCATATTTGCAAATGTAACATCTATTGATGCTTCTCAAATGCATGTGAAATAATTTGTGTGTCTGTGTGCCCTAGTGTTATTCAGTGAGTGTTGCTTCAACTGCCAGATACTAAAAGCCCTTTAGAGTAAAACTTAAGAGCAACTAAAAGGATACTAAAGGCAAGTATTCATAAATTAAGCAAACTTTCTACATGGCTCAATAATAGAACTAATATTACAGTGGGCGCACACCCACAGATGACTGCAAATACTTTGTGGGCTTGGCTTGGAAAGATGTCTTTGTATGGATGGTGTCTGTCACCTCAGCTGATCTGTGGACCTGTCAGAGCTGATTGAACCTGTGGTGCAGGCATTGCTCCACCTCCTTCACCCCACTGAGGTTTCTGTTCCTGTGCTTCAGTGAACAGAGCAGTAAATGATGCTCTTTGTCTGGGAGGTAGCAGACAGGAATCCCATAAGGAAAGTAAAGGTGAAAAGTGAACAAAACTTGTACACTGCATCACATTCTCAACTTCCACAACAAAGAGCTATAGGATTAGCCTTACAATTGAGGAGGAGGGAGAGGAAAACCATACTCAACTGCTGGCTATTTCTACATCTTGTTCTAACAGTGCATATAATTAGAAATTAAGAACTTAATTAAGGAATATTTTATTTTTTTCTCATAAAATTGTCAGAAGCAGAGTGCAATTTTCTTGATTTCTTTTTTTTTTTCCCAAGACTTTCACACATCTCAGTATCCTCTTTTTTTTATATATTCTGTGGAGTGGAGCTGCACAGTTTCCTTGACATTCAGCTTTTGAACTGTTTTTTCCCTTATCAGGAGAAAGCCTTTATATCACCTGCAGACTATAAAACAAAAAACAAGTGCAGGGATTTTTTTATCATTATTTATTTTTTTTTAAGTGTACTTTTCTGTTGCACATGTTGCTTGAAAAGTTTGTGATCTCATATTCTTAAGACACGTGCTCACCTGTGTCCCTAAGTGGAGAAGCTCCATTAGGGTGGAAATAGGATAAATTCTAATGGGCTTCAAAATGATTGCTCTAAGTCCTTGGTTACTTTTAATATTGAGCACATAGCATCTGCTAGAGTTAGTAATCTAATTTCCTTGATTTTACTTTTGTGGGTCTTTCATGAAGATAGAGAGCAGAAGCAGTTTTTGTGAGATGTTGTGTTCTTGTACTTCATAGCCATGTCCATGACTACATAGTGGCTGCCTAGCCTCTCCCAGAGGGCAAAGAAATGAAGCATAGCACATTTTAGAAAGTGTTTGTGTAGGGTGGATGGATTTTGATGGCTGCTGCAGGAGTGGAGTATTTGTTGTTGCTGTGGGAATGTGTTGCTGGGGTTTATACTTTAGTGTGGCATGCTTCCATCAGCTAAAAAGTAGTTTGTATGGTTGGAATAAGAGTTTAGCAAAGCTAGAGAGGCAGAAGTGTAAATTTGGAGGAAAAAGGCAGAACCTAATGGGTGGTGACATCTATTCAATAATATTTTTCACTTTTCCAAGGTTAGGATAGTGTGATGATCAGTGCTTCTATGCAATATTTTTTTCTAATGAAGAAAACCTAATGAAACAGAAAACATTTTTCACAAAGGTCATGTGGCTTACTTTGACTCTTAAAATCTTAAATATCTAAATATCTTAAGTATCTAAATTATTGAAGAGAATGCTTATTGTGGGGGGATTTTTTGTTGCTTTCTTTTTGTGCCTTGTGTTTTTGTGTTTTTTGTGCTTTTGGTTGTTTTTTGGTTGTTGTTTGTTTGTTTTGGTTTGGGGTTTTTTTGGTCCATTTTGGTGGATGACTAATAAAGCTATTACTACTCTTCACCAGTCTTATGTCTGAACACTATTATGGCCACAGCACTACTATAAAACTTATTCCTTTTCTGTCATGCCAGCTTCACATTGAGGAGGTGCTGTGCCAGAGCCTGTATTAAATCTACAACCAGTGCACAAAGCATTGTGTGAACTACTCAAACTAGTCACAAAAACTGGAATTATGAGCATCTGTGATGCTTAATCAAATCTGCTTCAAGGAAACTGTGATAGAAATCTGATGGCAGTTGCAACTTAGCCTTTTTTCAAGGCTGAAAATGTGTTATTACGAAATGCTTTCTGCCCCGTATCCTGGGATGGTTAAAGCTAAGTAGTGAGTGGGATGGTGAGCTTTCAGGTTCCCAGATCTACTGACACAGAAGATCCTCTTTTATTATGCTGGTATGTGTCCTTTGTTCTTTGCCTTGGCTCTCTTTTCTTGTCTGCTTGAAATCCCTTTAACAGCATTTCTTCTATGGTCACTAACAGCTTGTTTGAGAAGAAAACTGAGCTAGGATAGGTTTTGAGACATACAGATAGTTTTAACTTTTGCTTACTGTTAAATGAAGTAAATTTTAAAAAAAAACCAAACAAAAAAACCCCACAACAATAAATCTATGTGCATTGTCCTTCCCACAAAGAGTGTAATTCGATCCTTGCCCAGTTAATTTAAGTACCTGTGTGCCAAGGCTGCAGTGAGAAATGTGGAGCACGGAGGTTCTTTCTGTAAGGCAGACAGTGGCCTTTAACATAAGACTTGCTATTTTGGTATGAATATTGGAAGCAGCAATCTTAAAATTTACTTTCAGATGACATTTATGAGCTAAACTCAATCATTTATATTTGTGGAAAGCTGACATTGAAAGAACTTGTCTTTAAACTAGAGCTGATACTTGGGAAACTTTTTTACATTAGAATACCTCTATTTATAGGATAGATTTAGATGGGGAACCTGGCAAGCTGCCCCAACAATGCAAATCACTGGAACTTTTTGGTCTTGTTGTGCCTGTCTGATCACTTTAACATCATATCCACAAGGTATTGACTGCAATGGGAGCCCTGGATATTTATAAACATTTAGCTAAATTGGAGGGGAAAGGTTTATTTTTTTATTGAATAAAAACATAGAAAGTTACAGTCTGATTTATGTGTAATTATGCATGCAGCCAGATCTTGGTATGAACTAGGGAAAAATATTTTATTTGAACTTTCTGGAGCTTCTATTCAAACTTTTAATTAACTTTTTCTCTGTAATTCTCAATATGTTTCTATTGTAATTCTCAATATGTTTTGATAGCGATCAGGGAACAAAAGGTAAGGCTTACTGTGGCTAATTTAACACCTGTAAATTCCTGCAGATGAGCAAGTAAAGAATGCATAGCCTTTTGGGAGGGAGATGGAAAAATGTAAGCCTTGGGTTATAAAAGCAGTAGTTCAAATGCTATTTAAATTGATTCATCAGTTAGTTGTGTTTTTCATCTGTGCAATAATAAACATATTAGTCTTAATGCTTTTATGCAGATAAATATAAAATACAAACCTTTTCAAAGTTTATTAAATCAATTTTTTAAAAGTGAGAATGGCCTGTGGCCAAAAGGTTGGGCTGGGATTATTTCTGCACCTTTTCCATGTTCTTCACTTCATGCTTTGTTTGGGGAATGGGAGGGTTCTTTAAAGTCTTTTTTTATCTCTCTGAAATATTTATGGCCTTAAAAAAGTCACATATGGGAGACCAGTTCAGAAAGGAACTGCAGCTGATAGGTAATCTTAAATTTACGTACAGTGTCAGTGTCTTATTGAATACTCGCTGTCCTATTCTGCACAATGTGGTGTACGAATGTCAAGTTAGTGGACCAAAATTAAATCACATACACTCTTGTGCAGAAGCCAGCCTTTGTACTATGTAGGCTGAAATTTTTTGTTCTAATGGCTTGTACCTTGAAACTGATTTAAGAATGGTTTGAACAAAACTTAGATAATTTCATTTTAAATCTATAAAATCTCCAGAGAAGAAAATCTTGGAGTTTAACTACTATTATGTTCAGGATGCTTTTGCCATGAAGTATAGACTCTAGAAGGTTTCAAAAGACTTCATAAGGATTAACCTTTGGCTCAGAAGCAGTTAAGTAATGCTGCAAAACCCCAAAAGGTTAAATGACCCAGATTTCTGCACTGCAAGAATTTCTTGAGATTTTATTTTCTGCACGTGTAGGGTAAAGAAGGTAAGCATCAAGAGATGAAAGAGTAAAATGAAGCAGCTGGGAACAGAGTTCAGGACTTATTGTTTGTTGTTTTTGCTTGTTTTAAAACTAAATGGCACTTTTCCTTGTGAAAGATGGTGAGTCACTAATTCATGCTCCTGCTGTCGGAGATCAAAAAGGTAGTGGCTGATGTTGTGCTGAGGTGAGAACTCCAGCAGTTATGGGTGGTAAATTCCAGTGGGATCATATTTTTATAATCCTGATTTTGGGAAAAGAGAAACACAGTCCCAGAACCACAACAACTGAGGTGCTAGAACAGAGAGCATTCTTGAATGGCCTAAGGGTTTCTGATGTGTAACTGCCTCCCAAGTGTAAATCTTTTGGTTCTGGTGTTGGGAATGCAGCTGTGCTGCCTTGAGATGAAACCCCCAGTCCCAGTGACTCCTTAACTGCAAGGAAGGTTTTTGATGCCTTTATTGTAGTGTGATTTTTAAAAGGAATTAAAATGTGAGTGGTTACATTTATTTGGATGATAGTGGTGCTTTCTGAAGGCTGACATTTACTACCTTTTCTGCTTTCTTTTTTCTTTTGTCTTCCTCTTATTCACATGTGTACTTTGAAAAGAGAAGGTAAATCAATTGACTTCTGAAATCAGGTTATATTGCCTTAAAACATGTTTAAAGTATCCTCTTGGTATTCCCTCTTCAAAGTAACTTTCATCTAATAATACTCTAAGTTCCTGGCTTTAGCTCTGTGTCTTCAGCTGATTTGCTTTGACTCTCCTGAGCATGCCATGGGTAGATAAGCTCCTAATGTATGTTAGGCTGGGGTTTTGCTGCAGGCATATTTATGGGGATCTAGATGGCAGAACCACACTCCCCTGCACACATCTGTGTATCAGCTGAGCCTTCTCCAGCTGGCATGTGTATCAATCACCATGGCACTGGCGTGATGCTCAGGGCCTGCCAGCCTGACCCTAGGGCTGCTTAAATGAAGTTACTGGATAGAGCTTTCACACCAGTCATGGTGAGGACAGGAGCTCAGCTCCTCTCATGCTCCTTTGGGCTGCTGATAATGCTGAGGCAAAGCAAATAAACTAAATTCTGAGTAGTGTTTTCAAAATAGATGTTCTTTCACATTTAAGTGTTAAAAAATCATGTGGTTGGAGGTGCTTTTATGGAGTGCCAAAAAGCACTTGAATTTTTTTATAAAAGCTTCTCCTAAGTCTTTGTGCATGCTGAATGACATTTTAAAAAGTCAAGCACAAAATGACATTCATCAAAATGCTTTTTGGTTAACAAAAATAAAGTTTTATTCCTTATTATTTTCATCACTCTTATAGCTATTTTTTTTTATCAGTCAAGCTGTTTTCAGAATTCCTTCTCTGAAAAAGAACATGGTGTGTCTGAAGGCAGTGTGGGGTGGAAAATTTTCTATTGACACATGTATTATTCTTCAAGATTATTCTGACACTTTTACTACTTGTTAAATATGGGAAGGGTAAGAGAAAACAGAGAGCTTGGGGTGTGCACTTGTGTGTGTATGCATGCAACAAAGGTATGTGTGACTAAAGTTAGCTTTTTACAAGTCTCCAGAAACTTCAGCTCTTATTTTGAACAAAGGTTTGGGAAGGTTCATAAGTCTTCTGAATTGCTCATCTAAATCATTCACCTAACCTTTTTTAATTAACAAGAAGTGTGTTCTGCAGTGTCTAAATCAGAAGACTGAGTCTTGTTTCTGCCAATTATTTTGCGTGTGATCTGAGAATGCTGTGTATTTTAATTTTTATCTTGCTGTAATACCACCTTGATTCCCTGGAAGTATGCTGACTAATCTTGGTAAGGGAAAAATATTTGATACCAGGTGAGGGCAGGAACAATTGGTACAAGAATGCTCTGGCACAAACACCAAAATAATCCTGATTAAGATGAGATAAGCTCCTTTTAATATACTTTTCCACATTAAAAGGAAAAAAAAATCATAGATAAATACAGTTCTTATGCAAATGATGTATGCTGTAGAACTTGTTTTATCTGTGCTTTAACTTCTGTTCACTGTGGTATTTTATCTTTTTTCAAAGTCATTTGAATTGAATTGTTTTTCAAAAGACAAACCTATGCTCTGCTAGTCTGCACACTCTGTATGTTTAAACGTCCTCTGTGGCTCATTACCCTGTAGGTTTAACTGATTTGGAATTGATTGTGGTTTTCCAGAAAAAAATGCCTTTTCCCTGTCCCATGACCTGCAGCAGCAGGAGCTGTGCTCCAAGGAGGTGAAGGCTCTTTTTGGGAAGGACATGCACAGGAGGTAGCTCTGGGGCTGTTAGTGCCAGACAAAGGGATTGCCACCCAGCCAGAGACTAGTGTCCCGTTACAATTGTTAATTGTGCTGTGTGTGAGAGCAGTGCCTTTTTCATTCCAATTGAAATGCAAAAGGTTGGCTTAATTGTTTGTTAAAAATAAAATTAAAAATTGCTAATTCAGCTTCTGATCACTTGATTGGGCAGCCTGGGGAGAAGCTCTTTCCATTCTAACACTGAGCTCAACGTGTTTTAAAGCCAAAGCTGTCACCACCCCTGCTGGACTCCGTGGGGACAGACGTGCCAGAGACGCTTGCCTGTCCTGCTTGGCCAAGGCGGGGGTGTCTGGCCATGAGTGGCTGCCACTACAGCGTGAGTGCTGGCAGCTCCTGGCCTTGGGGCTGGCCCTGACACCTGTGGGGAACAGCTGGGTCCCCTAGCTGCCCGGGGGAATAATTAGTGCTGCCTGGGGGGTAATTAGTGCTGTGATCTTGGGTTGGCAAGGGCATGGATCCCTGGCTCTTGAGTCTGGGAAATAACACAGGTCAAATCCCATTCCTCACGGTGGGATTGAAGCTGTTCATGTGCCTCGCTGAGTGTTACACGTGATGAAACACTGCTGCAAACAAGCACAATTAACTCTAATTATTCATTGTTTTCATTGTGTGATGTTTTGAAGGGCAGAATGCAGTTCATGCTACTTCTAATTCTTTGATCTCACTTATGCCCTAGGTCACTGTAGTAAATATTCTCTCCTGAACCACAAGAATTCCTCATTTGTAGCTATTTTATTTCAGAGGGTCCTAAACCCCATTTTCAGTACTTAGGCATCTGCCACTTTCTGCTTTTGCATCTAAAATATATAGCCTTAGTGCAAATTACTCAGCAGTCCCAATGTGCTCATACTCATTAATTAGTGCCATAAAAACCTTGAGATTTATTTAGTAAGTCTGGATATGCAGAATGTTTTACTTTCACTTAAAATGGTATTGTGTCAAGGCCTTTTTGAAATTAAATCTGTCTACAACTTAGTAGCTATGGGCTTTAGACCTGTGTTTAAAACAACTTTGTCAAGGCATATTGGAGTTTTTATTGCTGTATTAAAACACTTTTTATTGTGTCGTTAAATGCAAAGGCAGTATTTACACTTTCAAATATTTTAAAGATGTAGCTAGGCTTTAAGAAAAATTGGCATAGTTGCATCACTCACTTCAGTGAGGTCTTGCTTCATGTGGATGCTGCTGTTTCACCCTTTCATTATGGTGTGGATGTGTTTGCTGGGGTATGCATTATGTCTTGGTTAATGTGCTTTCTGTGGGTAGAGAACCTATCAGACAGGCAGCCCTTAATGAAAGACTTGCCAGATGCTGCTGCAGCAGAGACACTGCTGGCCTGCTTTCTGGGCTGGGGAATTGCAAACTGGGAGAACAGGAGTCTACTCACAGGGCTGTCACTGTGCCATTCTCACCTGATTTTGAATATTCTTGAGCAAATTGCTTAACTCTTCTAAGTTAATGTGCAAATTTTTGTGAAAACAGGTACTGAGTTGCTAGAAATATCTACCTTTTGAAAAAAACATTTGGATACCTGCAGCTAGAAGCTTCTGGCAACATGCTGTTATTATGTATACTGCTTTTCACTGTGATTCAAATGTCATTTGCATCAAAGATGATATTTTTGACCATTGCTTTTTCCACTAGGTGTTGCTCATTGAGAATAATCCTCGGTGTGTTCCCTAGCAGTGCGTAGAAATCCTTCGTGTGCTAAGAGTAATGTGACTGTTTTGCTTGAGTGCCTGTGAATTGCTTTGGCAGAAGTACAACTTCATATTTTAAAAATATTTATTCTACATTGTCCTATTCATGTACTTTAGCACTGTTCTTCAGGGACTTGTTCTGAAGAATGAGTACTACACTGATGAGTAGTAGTCAAAATTCTGTGCTAGTGCAATCTCTTGCATCAGCCAAGGCTGCTGACAAGCATAATATTTCTACAATAGGCATTTGACCTTTAAAATTTGGTCTTGGATGGCTTAGCTGCTTCACATTCATCCCAAAATTGCTATGACACTTTAATGGGGATGATCCTGATGTTCAGGCTTTGTGGTGAAGCCTGTTTGAAACCAGGATGCAAAATGTTGTTGTCTACAACTAAATATTGGATTCCAGGCTTCTCTCTGGGTTTGTCTATCATTTTGCTGTGCATTTTTCTTGGATCTTTGTGGGTAGGGGCATAGCAAAAAAATACCAGTGTAGTGATGCTTTTAGCAGGCTTGTCATCTAGATTGATTGTTGGAGCCAAGATTGGTCAGGAATTTTTACCTGTTTGGGTTTATTTTGTTGGAAAGCCAACTCGGGTTTTGAAACATATAAAAAAATCATTCTTCCAAACTTATCTGAGATCATAAAAGCATTTCTTTTGGAGCTGAAACAAAGTAATGATTTTTTTTTTTTTTACTTTTATGTTCTGCTAATTTTTTTGTTCATACCTCAAATTGTTGAGAAATGCAGTGAAATTTACAATACTTTTTTCACATAAAAGTAAACCCAAAGTATTTTAATGCTGTCAGATTTCCACTTTATCCATATAAAATACATTCCTTTGAAATGTTTTGGCTTTTAACAAAATGATGTTTTTATGATAGAACTGTTTCCTCAGGTTTCTGCTTATTCTAGGGGTAGCCTTGTGGGATTCCTGTTGCAAGAGTGACTGATTTGAACACAAGTTATCCTAAACACTGTATTTCAGCTCACTAGTTCTCTTTGTGTTATGAGTCTAAAAAGTCTGATAAGGGGGACTTGTTAGTCATAAGGGGGAGTATTTCCAAAACAAGGAAAAAAAAAATTCCCAAAGCCAACCACCAAATGTCTACCTTGTCTCTCAAGGTTCTGAAACAGAAATCAAGGGCTCTTCAAAACTAGGATCCTGAAGGAGAGCCAATTTCAAAGGCTTTCTTTGGAGATTACTGGATTACTGACAGCAGACGGAAGACATCGCATCTGGAGGTAAACCTTGAAGAAATTCAAGACCATGTGTTTGACAAATGCTTTTAGTGTAAATGAGCAAAGTAAGTATCTGACTAAAAATGGTGGAAATTTAAAAAAAATTCAAACCATGAGAAAAAGACACACTTGTGCAAAGAGCATACTAATATCTATTGCATGGCTGTGTTGGAAACAGTCATGTGGAGCATCCTGTGGGCCCTGTCCAACTCTCTGTGCAGCTTGATGTTAGTCCTTGATCTGTATCTGTGTTATCATGCAAGGACAGGAGTGTTACAGAGGATCTGTATTGAAGATCTGGGATAAATATGGCACAGAAGTTCGTAAATGCTTCCAGTTTTGTAACTATTGCATGAGTTTAATAATATCTGGGTCCTCTACAGGACACTGTCACCTGCTCCTAGTGGCTCTTAAAGACAGCAGCTCTGATGGAGGTGGCACTTGAGGAGTGAGAGGCAGTCACCTGATGAAGACCTATTGCACTGGTCTTGGTGTTTAGAGCTCTGTCCATGTGGCTGCACAGCTTGTACCAGTGCTGTGAATGCTTGCTGCTTGCAAGGAAATGTTCTACCAGGCTCAGAGAAAACAAAAAAAATGAATCAGGGTTCAGATTAAAACAGGAAGTTTTGTGGGTTCCCAGTAAGTGCCCATGCTCAGGGAGAAGAGGAGAGATATGCTATGTGAGCTGCATGCCAATCAAAACAGCTGGAATTTTTAACAGCTAATAAGAGCAACTATCTATTCAGGCAGAAGGTATAAGCAAATAGCAATTCATGGAGATGATTTCATAGATAATTTCTGAATAACAAACTTTATCTGAAAATCATGAGCTGTTCCTGCTCCATTCTGGCAGGAGGTGGGGAGGCATTCAATGGCTTACATTATTTATGACTTATTCATACTGCTCAGAATGCACTTCTAATATGTATGCTCGGCAGCTTTTATAGATGAAGGCCTTCCTTCTGCAGGGCTATGTATTGAGGATCTTTCAAAGCTGCTAAATTTAATTTAGGAAACGGGTGTATATCTCTGACTTCCTTTGTCTTTTCAGTCTCTGTTAAAGGGTGCCTCCTTTCTTTTTTTAATTGCATTGATTTAAATTTTTCACATAATTGGACAAAATCCAAAATTCTCTAGAAAAATAAATTTTTAAGAAAATCAGGCCTTAATAAACAACTGATTAGAGTTGTTCTCCAATACTGCACTGGCAGTAGTGGGCTCTGCTTAGGCCTTTGATTTTTGTTTGAGGAATAAATTAATGATAACTGTTACTGTGCATACTAGTGTGCAGCACTGCAGGTGCTGTAAAAAAGATGGGATGAGTCACAAAAGAGAAGAAGTGGTAGCTGTAGTGCTGGCAATAACCTTTTGCATCCTGCAGTCACCCAAGCACTCTCTGGTAATCAGGTGCAAGTTTATGTATTGGACCAGAAAAGTGGTTGGATACAAAAGTTGAGAGGATAGGTGGTGAGCTAGTTTTGTGTATGCATGCAGTCCTGTTTTTTAATTATACTTGTCCATCCAGGCAATGTTTTGGTTTGGGTTTGCTAGATACATCTTTTATGTCTACTGTTGGTAATTGTAACGCTGGTTTTGCAGTTCATTCAACTGCCTGTTTTGCTTTTGTGCACCTCAGTCTTTGGGCATGTTGCAGTGTGACTTCATGGTGTATTTTTTCTTAAGAAGTCTGTTCAGCTGATTAAGCTTTAGTTTAATGAGCCCAGATGGACCTGAAATACTAAAATTAGAATCTTTGGATCTTAGTTCATGTAGGATCACTGTATTTTTTGAGGGCATCTCTATGTAGCAGCAAAGGTGTTCAGTTTCCTTCTCTTGGCCTCTGTGTTCCCTGTCCCAGTGCTATGTTAAATGCTGCTGACAGGAGCTATCAACAGCTCTCTTGTTTTCACACTGATATGGCATTTGCCCTCTTAGTTCATCCTAAGCATGCATGCCTCACACCTTTGCAGGTTAGTCCCAACTCTGCTTGGAGAATCTGTAGATAAGCATATACATCATCAACCTGTTGATTTAAAAGCAGAAATGCCTCCCCCAACAGATATCTTCCCTTCAGCTGTGTGTTTGTGATACTCACTACTTAATGGGTTTTCTTTCATGCAGACATATGGCTTTACATTTTTGTGAAATCTTTCCATTTTCTCTTTAAAACTTCTCCTTCTGCTTATCATCATTCAGAATGATGGCATGTCATGGTAATTGATGCATTTAATATGAGGAAAGCTTTTGGAGCCACATCCACATTTAACTTTATTTAAGAAAAATTTTAAATTTTAACTTTCACGCTTTTTCAGTCCCCTAGATGAAGGGATTGCTTGTGACTGTCCTTCTGATGATTGGTTTTCCTAAGAGATGATTTGGTAATTGAGGGCACAGAATATTGTGGCTGGGATCTACTGGAATTTCAGGAGAAGGATGCTTTATGGGTGTTGGGACCTGGGTGTTACATTTTCCCAGTACTGCAAGTGCAGATTGTGGTGAGAACACTCAAACAGTGTCCCCTCGTCTGCCCTGACTGAAACAGCTCCCCTGTTCTGTGCCAAGTGATTGCAGAGTACCATTATATGTGCTCATCCAGAAAAAAAGAAGAGCTGATGAAAAACAATAATTTACATGTTAACAAGGGCAGGTATCCATCTCTGGTTGGGATGAGCTCCTTAAGCAGCTTACTAGCTGCCACTGCCACAGTTCTAATAAGGAATCAAACAATAAGGTGACAATATGAACAAGGGGCTCTTGGTGGAGCCTGCAGGAGCTGCACACCCAGTGTTATTTCTGCTCACCAGTGGAGGGTTGGAAAAAAATCACAGCTTCTAGTTAGAGTAAACTTCTTAGCCAGATGTCTCAAATCTTAAATATTGTTCCATTTACTGCATTGAGGGGGGGGGTGCTATCATGGTTTGAAAAAATTTTACAGACAAAGAAATCCCAATAAGAGTTGTGAATGTGAGGACTTAGGAAAATGTAGGAGAAAACAGAGCAGAATTAGAATGGAGGAAGAAAGCTGGTGACAGTTTTACCAAGGACATGGCTAGCAGGACGCAGAGAGGGACAGGATTATCAGTTACTTCAAACAAAATCTGGGTTTTTGTTTTGTAACCAGAGCCTTTGTTTTGTAACCAGTCTTGGTCCTGGTGCATTTGAGGGAGACCCAGCAAGGACGTTTCTTAGGTCATGATTCCCACTTTCCGCATCACCCTGAACAAGAGAGGTACTGGTTTGTAGCTACAGCACAGGGGAAACAGTGAGAAAAAAACAGAGCCTATAATGAACTACCAGGACACATCTACCCAGGGAGAGGTGAGCATCTTCTGTTGTTGGCATAGCAGTTTTAACTGTTTTGAGTGCCAAAAGCAGATAGGCAAATGTGCAGCTGATGTTTTATGAGCCACATCTAACCAAATTAATCTTATTTCTGTGGGGAAAATAAATTTGCTTGGATTTTTCTCTTTACAATGAAATATTTAAACTAGCTGCTCCTTCCTGCATTTGTGTATATTATGGCTTTTCAGAAATTTTGCTCTCAACCTGTCTGTCAGCTTATGGTCAGCTCATACCCAGCAGTGTATTTCTATCAATAAGGTTAAAACAGCAACAAAAATTTAAATGTTTTGATGCTTGCTTGTGAAATAGCACATTTTTCTTGGTATTAAGCAGCTTTTTTCACAGCAAACAACTATATCCCTTCTACATATGATGACGCAAAAGGAATATTTTTCTGCTTAAATCTCTTATCAGCATGTGCATACGTGGACTGAATAAAGGCAGGAATTTGCATGTCAAGTTACTGCTGTGCAGCTGTTGCCCTTTTCATGATGCACATGATAATTTTAAAAACACGAGTTCTTCTGCAAGCACATCAAAGTTCTCTTCCAGAAAACGGTCACTCTTCTCCCTCTGCAATTAAATCAAGCCCACAGGCACCTCTACCTTGATTTATTTTTTATAAAAATTATCCTCATCCATTATGCTCATATAGATTGCTTCCTTCAAGATGCTTGCTTTTCCACTTTGAATCATACATTTGATTGAATTGTAACTAAAATAGAGTAGATTAAAATACCTGTGATCAATCAGTCACTTGATTCCCTGAGAGGAATCTCTTGGCAATTCTCACTTCACAGATCTTGTGGTTTTGTCCACATTTCCTGTTGTTAGTAGATTTCAATTTCAACTGTTTGAATTTTTTTTTCTTCTTTATTTTCTCTGGACCCTTTACTTCCTGTATATTGCTGTGAATGGCAGAACATGTCTCTTTTTGGCTCCATTTTTTAACTGGAATGTTGCTGTTATAACAGTAGCTTTTAAAAGCTGCCAGTCCTACTTGTTTAAAAATAATGTTCTTGCAAGAGACTTTAGGTGTCACTCATTGAGCTATAATTTTTGAGAAGTTTTGTTTTCATAAACTTGAGAAAGTGGATGTGTCAGTTGTTTTTGTTTTCTGATGGCTTTTAGAGCAAAATCTTTTCTAAAAGAAAAGGCAACCAGAGAAACAGTGAGATATATTCGAGCAGACAAAAGTTTAACTTCAAGTGGTTTTGGCCTCATATTTTTACAAACAAGGTGTTTCCAGCATGGGTTTAGATGGAAATTACGTAGTTGACCTTACTACTTCAAAATTTTTTCTGATACTTATCTCAAATGCTGTTTTGAGCTTTGTAGCTGTCTGACCCCTTGTGTTATCTGAGTAGCTTCCAGTATTTGTTCATTCTCATGTTCTTACAGATGGAATGGGGCACAGTGAATTACTTAAAGTTCACTGTGTAGGAAACTGATGGTGCATCCACTGCAGCATAGCATTATCCTCTTACTGCATTAGCTTTCATTTTTAGTAAGTTTGACTACTTTTTTTGTGTAAGTCTGTGTCACCAGATGTGGTTAGTTCAGCCCAAAATTCTCTCCCTGTGGGAGAAACTGTTGAGATGAGTCTACAGATGTGGGAACAAGCTTTGACCAACTATGAGCACTGAGGATACCAAAATCAGTATGACCACATCAACTTTAGCGTGTTAGATTGGATAAAGGTGCCACTTCTGCCAGTGTCTCCTAGTTGTCCTGTTGAAGTCAAACCCTACAGGAGGCCTGCTCTAGAGGTGTTCTTTTGTGGTTTACTAACATTTCTGTAAGGTTTTTTCAGTGAGATTGGATTGCATGTGCATGTTTCTAATCTTTGTAAGCACTAAGGTAAACACCAGGTTTGATTGGTTTGCACAAGGTCTTCAAGTGTTTGTTTCTCATTGTGGCTGGAATATATTGATGGTCACTTTTTTGGTGCCTTTTATTTGGATAAATTTAGCTGGAAGTCCTTACCACATGGAGTAAGGCTTAACACACACTAGCTCTTCATTTGCTTGGGTCATCAAAGCTGTGCACTAGGGTTTAAATATTGCTCTCCCTCTTTGTCTTTCCATTCCCAGCTGGGGAACAAAAATATTTTGAATAGAGTTCTATTAAAACTTGTAAGATTTGAGGTTTTCAGCCACTACCCAGGATGCCTGGCATGAACATAAATGTGAATAGAAAATCACTGAGTTGCAGTGCATGAATTATTGTTAATAAGCAGTCTTGGTTTGGGTTTTTTTTTTCCTTGTAATAAAACTCAGCTTATGGATAAAATTTGCTAAAATGTAGGCAATAGGGGGGTAAACACTTTCAGAATAAGTTTTAGTGTTGTCCCTGCAGGATCCTGCTAGTTACTGGGTAGTCTTAAAATTACCTCTCTTCCTCAAATCACTTAAATCTTTTAAAATAAAAAACACTGACAAAATACCATATCTGCAGCATAAAGAAATAGTCTAGTTACTGTTATTTGGAGGAAAGGGGGGTTAATTTTATCTTATCTCTGTCTGATACTACATTTCATTAATTTTGGCTGGAAGAAAAAAGCAGCAGGTGTCCAGCTCACACCCATCTTTTTGCTTCAAAATAATTTCTCTCTTTAATTTCAATTCAGTATTCTATTTTCTCTTCCTGCTCATTACCTTACTTTACTACCATCAGTGCAGTGAGCAGGACTCCCAGAAATGGGCAAACAGGATGTGGTTTGCATGTTTGCTAGCAAGGAAGGGCTCAGAAGAGGGGTCAGTCCATCCTCTTGAGGGGTCAACAAGAAGCAGCCTACTTTTGGCAACAAAAATGGTGTCTACCCATCAAAACTGCCAGGCTGAGACCGAAACCCAGACAGAAAGGACACAGCCTCCCTGGGTGGATGCCTACACCAAAACAGGCCTCCTGAAGGCTGAGAGAGCCAACTGAACCATCCTGACATCACCTGGGAAAGCAATACAGCTAGCTGCAAGCAGTCCATGGGACCCCTGCAATGTGTAGAGGACAGTTTCTTGGTCCAGGTATGGGACAAAACAACCAGAAATGAGTACTTGCTGGATCTGGTGCTTATCAATGGGGATGAGCTCATTAAAGGAGTTAAGATTGGTGACAGACTGGGCTGTAACTACCTTGCCCTAATTGAGTTTTTGATCTCTAGGAGCACAGAAAAGACCCTGAACATTGAAAGGGTGAAATTCCAGCTATTTATGGGGTAGGTGAAGAAGATCTCTTGGGTAGCTGTCCCTAAAATCAGAGGGGCTGACCAGAGCTGATGTCTCTTTAAGGCCACTTTCCTGAGAGTCAAGGGTTCTCTTTTCCAGTGTATAGGAAATCAAGCAAAGCAGGCTGGAAACTGATATGAGTGAGCAAGGATGGGACTCTCAGACTGAACAGGAAGGAGGAAATGCAGAGCCAGCAGAAGCTGGCGCAGGTGACTTGGGGAGAGTATACAGGGATATAGTTTGAATTGTAGAGATAGAGTCAGGAAAGCAAAGGCAAAACTGGAACAGGACTTGGCAAGGGATGAGGAGAATAACAAGAAGGGATTCTGTAAATACATAGGTCAGAAAAAAAGGCCAAGGAGAGTGTACCCCCCCACTTCCCCCCCTCCTCCCCAGTAAGCAAGAAGAGTGAACTGGTGTGACTGATACGTAGGAGGCTGCGGTACTCAATAATGTCTTTTCCTCAGTCTTCACCAGAAGTCAGACTTTCCTCAAGTCTCTGATCCTCTGAGTGGGTGTGAGGAGAATGAAGTCCCTCCCACTATAAATGAAGAGCAGATTTGGGACCATTTGATGCAGCTGAATAGCCACAAATCTATGGAACCTAATGACATACATCCCATCAGGGTAGGCTGAAGGCTGATGATGTTTGCAAGCCATCCAGCTCTGGTGTTCCCAGCACAGGAAAGAAGAGGACCTGTCGGAAAGGGTCCAGAGAAGCATCACAAAGATGATCAGAGAGATGGAGCACCTCTCCTATAAAGACAGGCTGAAAACTAACCTGGGTAAAGATCAGGGGAAAACTTGTTTTATTTATCAAATATCTATGAAACCCCTAAAAATCCATGTTAAGATGTGCTGAGTCTCAATCTACCTGTGCAAGAATCTAAAGTTTTGGAGAGATAGTAAGGAGGGCAGAAATAAAAACAAAATCAATAAGACTCCAACCTGGATTAAGCCCCTGGAAGCTCCTTCTTTGCTTGGAATGATTGGTGTCATTAAATATTGTGTCATTCATTGCTTTATACTTGTGCTGACCTGCTTTGCTGGATCAGGGTATAGTTACGACATTTTAGCTTATATCCAGCTCTAAGAGCAGGCCCGGTGGTAAAGTTGAGGATTATTTAAAAAAGCAGACTACTTGCAGTTCTGTATCTTCAAAATGTTATTAAAACAGACTTCTAAATTTGAAAAGGACTGAGTTTTTTCTTTTTTAAAGAAAATTTTTTTATGTGTTGCAAACAAGACTTTTCAAAGTAGTTTGTCACCATATTCAGCAGCTGAGCCTGAGGCTGGAAGTAAATTTGCCAGTGTGCAGGGATCATTAATGCTGGCTGGAGAGCAGTGCAGCACTTGTTTCTTGGCAAGAAATCATGTAAATAATCAGCAGGGTCCCAGAAGGTCATCCTCCTTCAAGTGTTGCCTAAAAGGCTTTTGCTCTTTTTCTTTCCTCTGTTTGAATTGATCCTGTCCAACAGGGTCTGGCTTTGTACATAAATCCTTGCTTAAGCTTTCAGTCTGAGCCCTGGCTATGCTAAGTTGACTCATACTTCTTGGTGTACAAAACTCAAAACATATTCCTAGTTGGACAATGATGATATTTACTAGAGCTGTGCCCTGAAAAGCCCTGCTCCCTTGCTGCACTGCCCATTGTGTCTGCAACAGCTGCTTCAGGCTCCTGCTTTGCTCTGTGCTGTACTGCTCCACAATGGGATCTGGCGTGGCTTGGCAGTACAGACACTGCTCAAACTTGTGCCTCTGAATTAGTTGGTCATGGCTGGTAAATTCCACTCTGTTCCCACTGCCAAGCAAAATGAAGTGCTAGCCCCGGAAAAAAGGCACTGCTATGAGCTTGTACTAGCTAAACCTTTTGTTCTATGTACTGGAGAATTTTTAAGAAACTCTTTTCTATGTCCAGAAACTGACATGTGCTCCTAAAATTAATCTGTCTGTCATGATCCTGGACCTTGATATCATGCTGTTAGGGAAAATAACATCTAGGTAACTGGTTCCACTTTTTTTTCAATTTATCAGATCAGTATAATTTGGTGTAGAAGTTGTTCTGTAAAAAAAAAAAGGCCCTGAAGTCCTTTCTCCTTCCCTTTCTCTGCCCTGTTTAGAAATCTTGTGTTTGGACTTGCCAGTGTCTTATAGCCTTGATCCTGCCTTTACCAAGATCACGACTAAGGTGCCTCCTGAAGAGTTTTCAAGTACATTTTTCAAGTACATTATTTTTACAAGAAATAAACAATGCTTGGATCTCTATTCCTATGACAATTTTACTGAAACAGAGATAACTGTTTTGAATTTGGTCAAAAGTGAATAGAAAATGTGGTTATAGATATGGTTGTCAGGTAAGCAAAAAATCTGTACACTGAGAATCTTTTTCAATATTTGATTTTAGATTAATGTGCTAAACTTCCCCTTTCAGTTGACTGAAGAACTTTACCGTATGGGGAGGAGGCAGTCTTTTATTTTTATTTGACTGGTTTTTGAAGAAAAGGGAAAATTTGTTGCGATCACTTGTACCTTTTGAATTGTTGGATCTGGAAAGTTTTGATGGATGACAAGTAAATATGGAATTCAGTAGATCACACCATTCTACAACTTGTGTTTCCAGGCTTGGGATGATAAAGCAAAGTGTATGCTTTCAGGTTAGAGCAAAATACATTTTTGCACTTCAAGAAACAACATTTCAAATAAAATCCTGTAACTTAAAGTATTGTATCCCCTCTGGACATGCTGGTTTTTAACTCTGAATCCAGCCAGAGACACATAGGTGCAGCAATTTGTGAGCAAAATTACTTTTGACTTTGGTCAGAGTAGGCTTTCACAGGACAAACAAGTGTTTGACCTAATAACACTGATCCAAGCCTCCTTTATTTGGGAGCAACATGCCAACTTTCATATCCACTTAGACAGGCACTCTTAGTCCAAGGTCACATCACAAAGGTGTATACAGAATAAACTGTTGTTCAATTTATCTATGTCAGGAGGACAGAAAGGGGAGCTGACCCTGCTAGATCTTGATCCAGTTGTGCTTTCACAGCCAGGTACTGCTGTTGGGGTGATGACACCCCTGTGCTCCCGGGATAATGGGTGTCAGCGTGATTCTTCTCTAACTGGCCTCAAATGCTTTTTTCAAGACATGCAATGCTTTGATAGCCCATCGTGATGTGTACTGTAGAATGAGTGCTTTGCCTCGCATGAATCCCTGATTTTTCTGAATACTTCAGCTGCTTCTTCCTCTGCTTTAATGGAAATAGATGTTAATGTATATGGTGGTTGCAAAAACTCATTGCTGTTACATGTAAAGATGAAAAGAGCCACACGAGCATTGAGCAGTGACAATGCTGTTGAGAAAACCTACACTGAGGATCCTAGGTTTAAAAAAAACTAACCAACAAAAAAAACTTGTAGATAAACAGTATATACTGCTACATCCTTCATGGTATAAAGAAAATCAACACAAAAAAAAGTATAGAACTATTATGTGATTTCTCTTTTAACACTTTGAACTTACACTGTACACTGCTTCCAGCATTCAGAAACTTGGTTCCACTAGCACTAACTGTAGGTTGTACACAGAACTAATTTCAAAATTAGCAAGAAACCCATCAAAATAGTGAAATGTCACCTCTGACATGAACAATGTGCAACATTTTATTAATATACAGACACCTTGTTTCCCAGCATTTCTTATGGAGAAATATCTGTTTTCAGGGAGAGGGGGCATAGGAAGTTGGGAGTACTTTTGGTATTTGGACTTTTCTTTAAGTTCACTGGGGTTTTTTGTGTGCATCTTTTTTATCTATATGAATGAAAGCTGCAGTTCTTGTTCTGGTCCAGAATGGTGCACTTCAGTTATGTTAACAAATGGCAGCCTGATGGAGTAATAAATAATTTATGAACTTAGGATATTGATTTTTCTTCAGTGCTTATAGGAAATTATACGCTTGTGGCTTCAAGAAATAATTGGTCCAATTTAATCGCATAAAAATTATAGTCCTTTTTAATTCTTTTCAAATGGAAATTTAATGACCGCTGGGTGTGTTACAGAACAGAAGAGAGGATGTCTGCTTGGACTAAAGGAATAGGAGGGCCAGAAACAGCAGGTTTTACAGGTCTAATAAAAAAATTATCGCTATGGCAGTGGTTTTGAATGAACGCTAATGGACACTTGTCTGATCACGAATTGGGCTTTTCACAAGGAAATACTGTGAATTATAATAAAGACACTTAGTATCACAATGCAGACTAAATGTACAGAGGCCTGGCATATTAGGAAAAAAATACTTAATTTGTAAAGCCTCATTGAATAGAAGGTAGATTTTGCTTTAATGCAAAATACATTTTCTGGTGTACTGCTCTTCTATGTAAGCTCTGTAGCTGGGAGCAGGGGTAAAAACCAAAGAGGGAGAAGGAAGTGATTTCAGCAACTTCACAGAAAGTAAGTCTGAATTTATCTTTTTTGGGGGGGAGGGGGGGAGGGACATCCTGTTGCTTGGTTAGGATGGTCCTGACTGTTTCTAATTAAAATATAAGTAGCTTGTAAAACATACCTCCCTGAATATTCAAGTTTGAAAGAACTGCATTGACTAGCTTCCTCAGCACATAAAAAGAAATTGTGTGGTGGTTCTGCAGTCCTTTCTTAAAAGTCAAGCATACTCACCTGCAAGCAGGTTTTAGTGAAAGCACATGGTACGCTGTCTTTTTACCATTCTAAGGTGTTGGGTTTTTTTAAAATGAAAGCCACCAGGAAATGGACCTTTTATAAAACAGATATACTAGAACAAAGTTTTTAAATGCTCTGGAGCAATAATTAACTTCCATCTTCACATCATAAATGTAAAAGAATAAGTATGGTTTCATGAGGCTCAAACTTGTAATTTTTTTCTGAGTAAAAAAGGGAAAATCAAACTCTTGTTTCTGTCTGCAAGAGAGTATCACTTGAGCTGGATGTAAAGCTTATGTAGTCTAATCCATTCTGCCCATCAATAGCAGGAACAAAGCAAACAGGCACTAGTGAAAAATGGAGAAGCTGCCAATAATTTCAGCACTAATAATGAGATGGTACTAATAATAACTCATCCTGGTGACCCCTGTAATGCTTATTGTAGGCTTAATGTGGCATGTCAAATGGTAAACTGATGCCTAGCATTAGCCAGAGGCTGAGAGTTGCAGAGCATCTCAAAACATTTTCCAGGGGAATAAACCAGATTCAGGAACCATGACACAGATAAACAAGCCAAATATCTTTACAGCCATGTCTTCTGCCAGCAGCCTGGGCACTGGAATCATACTATTGGGGTTTCAATCCAGTGTGCTGCCTGCTGGGAGGGGGACGGCTGTATGTGCACAGCTACACTATTTTAGGGGTGTGGTCTGCTAAGGGGATGTACTGGATGTGGGTGTTTCCTACATGCCATGTCTTCTGAGAAATGTGGGACTTCTGGTGTCCTTTGGATAGCTTACTCCTACATCAGATTACAGGAGAAAATCTCTAACATGAGGGTGATGAAGCACACTGGAGCAAGCTATACAGGGAAGCTGTGGATGCCCATCCCTGGAAGTGTTCATGGCCAAGTTAGATGGGGCTCTGGTATAACGGAGGGTGTCCCTGCCTATGGCAGAGTGAGTTGGGGCTAGATGATATTTAAGTTCCCTTCAAGCCCAAACTATTCTACGCTTTGTGGTAAATATGGCCTTAAATAAGCATAGTGATGGTGTGCAGACATTGCAAGACCAATGCTCATAGCTCACTTTAGGTGGCTGAAGTGAAGGTTTTTCTTCTTCCTGGAACACTGGAGTTTTCTTTGCTCATTGCTGGCCAACACAGAGAAGCTAAAACTAAGCTTGGGTTTCCTGCTCAAAGCACGACATTGTTGCTATTGCTGTAGCAGGAATGTACTGTGGTGGTTTTACTGGATATAATGCTCTGATATAATTTCTAAATGAGATTTTTGAATCTGCAGGTTTCTAGTTCTGAACATTGATAATGGCTGGATAAGAACACTCCTCTTGACTGTTTTATTAAAAACTCACAGTAGCTATTATTAAAAATTCTATAAACATAGTATTCTATAAATATAGTATTCAAAACTTCAACAACACTTTATGACCACCAAATGTTTACTTTATGATTGGGGTAATAATAATGTTATTAAATACAACATTATGGGTCTTTATTCTGTTTTGATGCACAGACATATGCAAATAACTTAAATTAGCATACTTGTGAGTGAAATTTCAATGGCAAGTTTATTAATGAATCCTTGCATAGTGTTCAGACTGATAACATTAGCTCCCTCTACCCTTTTATTTGGGCAGCTAATTAATTTTTTTTTCCTTAGTTGTCAATTCCGAATTGATGACAGATTAGAACAAACAGGACGTGGCTGCAGAATGCCTAAAGCTACACTTTGTTGATAAATTGCTGGTTCAGATCCATTTTGGGTTGGGAAGTGAGCAGTGACCAAAGATCATATTGAAAGATGCCTTACTGGTCTGTGTGAAATAAGATCCTAATGTGCCCTGCAGCACAGGCACTTGGGGAGGGACAGAGGCAGAGAGAGGCTCATGAGCATGCTGTGTTTTACTTTCTCTCTAAATATCTTCTGGAAGATGGCCTTGCTTTCATACAGAGGCAGGGTTCATGATGGCAGGGCCTATGGCAGCATGTGATGTGTAATACAGGCTGCGGCGCAGTGGGGATGTGAAGCTTTTATTATTTGGCAATGTGTTGCCTGTGAGAAGGAATAGAAGTAATTTGCTTAGGCACAGAGGCAGAAGCATCTTTGTAATCTTGAACTGCACTGAGTCTGAGGAAATATCCTTTTCCTCTGCAGACAACAGACTGGGGCCCAGCTGTTTGGATTCCAGCAAAAAGTACAGGTGGTGCAGGCTGTACTGTACTGGGAGACAGCTGGGAGCATGGAGTTGGGACTGGTCTCACTGCAGGGCACCACTGGCTGCCAATGCCAGTGGAAAGGAGCAGGGGAGCTCAGGGCCAGTGGTGCTGAGTGAGTTGTGGTGGAGAGGAAACTGGCAACTGAAGAGAGCTGAGACAGAGTTCAAGCACCTGGACCACCTTCGTTCTTCAATGTCCTGCTGTCTGTGTGTGCCCTTTTTAAATACAGATGCTTTTGAAAATGCTCTCTATGACGGTTAAGGTTATGAGGGGAACATTATCACAGATCTTCTAAATGTGCTGTAAAAATCTGAAGCTGTTGAGGTGTCCAGCTGAGGCCCTGCATTAGCAAAACCCTTACAGCTCAGATTTGGTTTGATAAAGCACTTACTTGCAAGCACACTTCTCTAACACCAGCAGTGCTGGAAAATACTTGCAAACACTTTGTTTGTACAACCTCTAAATTCCACAACAGTACAGATACTCAGTATATAGCCTGATGACTGTTTCTCATTCTAAGCTGGTTTGTTTCTTTGCTTGAGATTATGGATCCCACACCCCGGAGAGAAAGCAGAGTTTACTGTTCAATTAGAAAATTTTATTTTCCTGGAGGCAGCATTGATCTCCTGGACTGTTATGTTATCTGTCACTGTCTAATCACAGAAAATCTGTTGCTTGTACAGCAGGCCCCGACTGAGTCTCTCCTAAAAAGGTAGGATGTTATTTCTGTGTGTAGAAGAGGGTTTGGAACAAAAGAGGTTTGCATTTGGCATCTTGCTGATTAAACTTTGTTGAAAAAGACAAGTCTGGTTAGCCTAACTAGGAGGTAGAGGAAAGAAACAGCCAAAGGCACTGAGTTTTTTCATTGCATAATTGGACCTGATTTGATTCAAAAACAATGGTGCACAGCTATGAATTAGGCAATATGTTACTGCCTGGAGCTACTTCTACTGCTACTCTGGTCAGACAGTGGAGAAAGACAATTAATCCTCACCTCTACTATCTTGCTGTCTGTGGAGTAACTAACCAAAAAAATAATTATCTAACAGTTTCTTACCTAAAACCTAAGTGAGAATCCATTTGACAGATGCACAAAAAAAGGTCTGCTGCTCCTGCACCTGCCAATTACTGTTCTATCAGTCTGGAGAGTACACAGACTCCCTCCACAGACCCGTGCTGTGGTTTGTTTGGGAGAATGTCCAACAGGAGTTGTGCTTCAACTATCTTTATGGGTCTCTTCCAGCTCAGGAAATACTTGTGATTGTGTTTTCTTTTTGCCTTTTCACTTGTCATCTTTGTCCTAAAGTTCCAGATGTGACCTTGCTTTTAAATATTTGAGTGAGTTTAGTCTCACACAGGATGACATTTCCCAGGAAATATAGCTGGTTATCAAGATCCCAGAGCATATGTGCTTCCTGGCAGTTGGCTGGTTGCTACTTCATGGACATCAAATAAAAGAGAGGAAGGAGAAATGACAGTTTGGAGTTTGCAATTGATTTGATCAGTTTGCTCCTAGGGATGAATGACTTTATGAAGAAGCTGGGCAAAATGTGGTTTTTGGAATTTGATGGGTGTTTGAGGAAAGTGCTGCCAAACAGATGGGCTAACAGCAATAAAGGGGAACTGATGGTGTAAATCAGGCAAAAAAAACCCCCAAACACACACACACACACACACACACAAAACAACCTGGGAGTGGAAGCACTGATCACAAGGATGAGTGTGGACTACAAAAAACAGTGCACTGTCATCCCAGTGATACTGAGTCAGTCTCATCCCAGGCTAAGATAGAGATACTCCATGTTTTTTTGGTCTGTAATGAGTTCTGCCAAGAAGACCAAGTACACGAAAAGCTTGATTTTTTTTATTTTTTTTATTTTTTAAATAACAGTCTAAGCTAGGAAAATGAACAAGGTAAAACCGCAACCTTTGGCAGTGTAATACAAAATAGGGCTTAAGAAGAGATTGTGAGTTATTCTTCCCTGTGTTACTTCACGGGAGGTAAGTGTTTTCAGGCTCTGTCTCATTCAGCTCTCATGCCAGGCGAATTTCAGAGTGCGGCTGCTCTTATCCTCAGTCCTGCCGCAGGCTCTGCCGAGCTCCGCTCCGCCATGGAATAACCCGGGTGAGAGGGGCCCCGGGCGCGCCTCGCCCAAGCCCCAAGTGCTCGGGGCAGCGCTGGAGGCGGCCGGGGCGCGGCCCAGGAGCCCGGAAAACCAAAGGCGGAGCCTGCACGGCCTCGCCGCGCTGCCACCTCCCTGTCCCCGCCGGGGAAAGCGCGTGCGGCTGTCCCTGCCCCGGGAACAGCGCAGGGCGTCTGCGTGAGGAGCACAGCGGGCCCGGGGAGCGCTCCCAGCCGCGGGCAGGCGGCGCTGGCCCGGGAGCAGCACAGGGAGTCTCGGCCCCGGGAGCAGCACGGGAGTCCCCGCGGGAGCCCAGGCAGTGACGGCCGCAGCGGCGCCGCCCCGCTCCCACACGGACTGGACACGTTACCGCAGGACGGTGTATGGTCCGGCCGGTTAGCTCAGTTGGTTAGAGCGTGGTGCTAATAACGCCAAGGTCGCGGGTTCGATCCCCGTACGGGCCAGTGGCTTTTTGCCCATCCCGACGCTGGCTGACGTCCCGCCGAGCGCCCGCGGGAACGGGACACCCGCTGCTAGGAGAACCCAGGGACGGGGAGGGAGGGGACGCGAAACAGCCGAGCGAGTGCGAATGGAAGAAATAATGTGTGGCGGAAGTGGACGGAGGGACGCTCTAAGTTTTTCCGTAGCTCGTCACCAAAATATTCCTTGTTTTGCCCCACAGCACTTTGTTCAAGTGCTTCCGTTAATTAGCGTTAATCCACAAGAACACTTGCAGGAATTCAGAAGGTCTCCCCGTCCAGGGTCGCGGCTCAAAGAACTAAAATGGTCTTCAGCTTCAGGTCTTCAGCTCATTGTAGTAGTGTGACTCTTCGATAGTTCTGTGTCAGGGGCTGGAAGATGCTAAAGAAAGTGGGGTTTTATTGTTTTTCTTCCTTTGAAGTAGGAAGGTAAGCAGATCTCCTTTGGCAGCCCGATTTTTCATAGAATGTTCTGAACTCCATACAGAAAGTATCCAAACTTGACAGGCACACTGTAATGTGAGTCTTAATTTTTATGGGTGTGCTATTTATTCAAGAAAAAATTCCAGGCAAACAGAGGTGTTGTAATGGAGCACTGCATCTGCAGGAGTGGCCAAGATGGACCTCTGCCAGCTCAGCCTGCCTCTAAGTTTTCTCTTCGAAGCTCAGGACAGTTATTATTTTTGTCTTGTCTGCCTCTGAACTGAAATTTACACTTTCTGGTGTAAATGTTTTCATTGTAGAAGTCAGTGCTTTTGTTACTAGAGCTGCATACATGCAGGTCACAGCTTCTTCGAGAAAATGCTTTGAGGTAACAGCATTCTATTGACTTCCTTTACAAATCTGCTAGTATGTCCCTTTACTATTCAGGCCCATTGCTTGCATCTTCTTCCAACTGCAGGAGCTGATTCAAAATAAGAGATAATGATAATAATAAAGTGGGTGATACTTCATGCCAGAGTTCTGACATTACCCATTCCCCAGAATGTCACAACGGTACCGCAAGGGCACATTAGAAGTGTCGCTCCAAAGTCACAGTGTAACTTGTAAATCACAAAGATGAATATTCATGTTATCTAGCATCCAAACTGCTGTCATGGCTCCATCAGATGTCACGGGAGAGTAATATGGTTCTGGTTTGATGACCTTCTGTCTTGCCACTCCACTCAATGATCTTCCTCAAATCCTTTGGGTCTAGTTATAGTGGCCAAGACTTGACTGTGTATAATGACTTCCATTTTAAATGAACTGAAAGAAGAAAAACCACGGTGTTCTGCCTCAGGAAAAAAAAAAAAAATCTGTGAATACTATTGCTTTGTTTTATATTTCCCACATTAGGAATCATTTTTATTATAGCTATGATGCTGTATTGCAAAGTCCTTGCTATAAAACCAAGGTAATCCAATGGCTCCTTGGTCACTTTTTCAGTTTGGTTTGAATTGCTTATATTCTGTGTGGTTCTTTGCCAGCCAGGACTGTATAGGCATATTTTCCCGAAATTTACTTTCAGCAGATGGTTGTCAGATTGTGAGGGTCAGCCATTGTCCCTAGGGGAGTCATTCCAGAGCCTGTTGTTCAACCTCAAAGCTAGTTGGAGAATAAAAAAAGGTTAAACAAACAAACCCATATAGTGGAATAATGCTCTCGTGAGGATGGCCTGGGAATTTCCATTCTGATGCTCTACAGCGGCAGATGCTGGGGCATATTCTGGGGTTACTGTTCAGTGTTTTGTTTAACCTGTAGTTGGATTGCACATCAAGGCCAAAATGGTTCTCAGTTGCTCAACTGGAGTGTGAGGTGAAGCACAGCTCCTCTGTCCACAGCAGGCATCATTGAGGAGGATGAACCTCTTGTTGCCTATGACAATGCTAAATGCTGAGAGCTGAGGAGGAACCTCTCGGGTTTCCTGGGGTCAGGATGCCCCCGAGAGTCCTTTCTCACAGCCCAGTAGTTGAAGAAAGAGTCAGAGTTCTTCAGCAGTAGTTCACAAGGTTGTTTATTTTTCCTTATCTATAACATTCTTTCTCTGACCTGCAGAGCTCTGTCTAGCAGGTCGAGTCCAGGCACACTGCCCGCCCCCGGGCTGGGGTCTGTGTCTTGTACTATGAATTACGTGTACATTGTTTATCATTATTTTCCAATACCTATCACCTATGTTGGACTGTCTACTTCTACCCTAAACCAATGCAAAAGTGCCAACATTACCCAGAAGATGGAGACTAGGAAGAAGAAGGAAGAAGGACAGGACAATGCCCAAATCCTCCATCTTGTCTCCTAGACCCCTATCATGAAATCCCCAAAATGATATTTTTTACCCTGTGCTCAATTCACTATCACTCTATTTAAACCTCTGTGGCTTCTGCTTCTTCATACAAAGTTGGTAGTTTGTCCCATGGGCTAAGATTGAATTCCCAGGTGTCTTTGGCCTTCTGCCAGGACTTCCCAGCCCCCTGTCCGGGGCTCGGGACCAGGGCACCCGGAGGGATGTCCTGAGTTCCGACAGAACCTTCTGATCAGTCCAGTCTAACCTCTTCAGTCACTGTTTCTGTTTATAAGTTATTGTGGTCTAGAGTTACACAGACCAAGTCAGCTAATTAGTTTAATGTTCTTTACTGTGGTGTCTACATTTGTCTTTGCATGAAATACTACTAAGAGGGCTCTTAACTCCAAACATTTGAAGGTAGCCAGAAAGTGAGTTCACACAGCATTCAATTCAGTAGATTATTCATTCACTCAGTGATGTTCTGAAACATTTTCTTTTCCAGCCACATCATAGGTTAGTTTTAGAATTTCTTATATTGTGTTTATTGCTGGAATACCTAAGTCTTTTGCCATTGGGATGCTTTATTCATTCAGCTTTCTTTTTTTAAGTCTTAATTATAGCGAGAATCTGAGTGGCAAAGATTGATCGGGTATATCAATACAGCAACGCACAGATGCAATCCAGAAACAACATTTTTGAAATCAAAGGCAGGATGTGGTGGAAAGAGCTGCTCTTTGGATTGATTTGTGTGCAACAAAGTTGTAAGTATTAATGCTATTATAGGTGAAGCTTAACATTTACTTAAAGCTGGGGTGTGTAGTGTTTACTTTCCACATGTTAGGAGAAAAAAGGCAGCTCTACGAAAAATCCTGATCCTGTCCCGAGCCCAAACAAAGGATCTCATTTAGTGTTTTTATGGGCAGAGATGCAGGTGGGAGGGGGACAAGGAAGTGCCATAGAAACAGGCATGGGAAGGAGCCAGCAGCCAAGAATGTGGCTCAATGGACACGGGCAGCCCAGCACTGTGAGCCCAGGATCTGGCTAAAAGCAACCGGGATCTGTGAGGAAGAGCCCAACAACCAGCCCCCTGTTTGGGCCCTGGAGACTCTCAGAAACAAGGCTTATTCAAGAAAGGGGACAGCACGACAGGGACACTGGCTTCCAGTTTCTTTGCTACTCAAATAATAAGGACCCTGATTTTTTATCTTGCAGTTCACATCAGAACAGAGTAACTATGTTTACTGCTGAAGCTGGAGAAATATCTTCAAATTGGTATTTCTTAGAAAGTAATTGCTAAAATGAAATATAAGCACATCTGAGTAATGTGCTAAAACGAGAAAGTGTGATGGACTGGACTTGAATAAGAATCAAATCTTTGCTCTTGCCTGTAAAAGGATTAAGCAACTTTGTAAACCAAGTTATGTAGCAATTTCTGCCACGGTTTTGAACTAATGCCTGCCTGTAGAATTACTAAATTTAAATAGCTGAACAGTCCTTTTTTCACTGTGTAAGAATGCACCATCAATGCCCATAGTACAACAGGGCCATGTGGAAGGCACCAGATTCTCACTTTAACCTGTGTCATATAGAAACAGGTGAAAGATAACTGTGAAAATATCTGGTTTCAGGTGTGTGTTTGTACTTGTTTTAAAAAGAATTAATAAACCTCTCTTACTAGATTAGCAGGAGCAGTTATAGCTGTACACCAGTGCTGTGTGGTGAGGGGAAAGTGTTCAGTTTAATCAGTATCTAGTCACTATTTCACAGGGGCAGTAAGCCCTGTTAGAGATAACATAGCCTTTAGCAATATTCTCTCAGAGTTTAAAATAAAGTACATTGAAATCTGGGTATGAATTTTCTTATTTTTGCAGATGAAGAGGAATAGAGTTTTTAAAGACAAATAACATGGATGTATTTTGCTATGTCATTTTTGTCATTAACAATGTGAGGAACAATGAAGAGCAATGGGGGAAGTCTGCAGTTTTATATACTCAGGCTTCTGTAGAAGAACTGTGCATTTTTGAGGGGGACAGAAAATGATGAGCCCCTAATATTTGGTAGGCTCATGATGCTGAACAAGCAGTATAGTTGTTAAACTTTCTATCTGAGGCTAAGTGAATCATAGCTGGCTAATATCCATCACAACTTTTAGAAGTAAATTATCTGATTTTCTATTAAATGGTTAAAATGCTACATGGGATGCAGACTAAAGCACCTTCTCACTTATCTTCCTAATGCTTTCAGGGGCAGAAATTCTGACTTTTTCTAGGCTTAAACCTAAACCAGAGAGGGCAAGACAAAGTTGAAGATAAAATCCCAGGATCCTGACATCAGCTATTCCTGAAGCTCGTACTCCTTCCTTGTACACATTCTTTTAGAGCAATCTTGAAAGCAGAGAGCAAAGGGGCAAAGCAGGACAGCATGTCTCTGGTGTGTCACTCCACATACCTGAGAAACCCTGGTGGCACATTTCACAGAACGCTGCTCTTGCACTGAGCTACATGGTTGCAACTCACGCTTCTGTGGTGTGGGACAACTGTCAAGGTGGGTTAGTTTCAAGAAATGAACATCTGATGTTGTATGCTTGAAACAAGGCTTACCAAAAAAGCCCTTTGTCTACAGTTTCTGTCAGTTGGACTGGATTGCTGAGAACTTGTTTAGTCTGCAAAGAACAGCAGGGGATTCCCTGAGGGTCCAAAATTTGGTATATAAAAGGACATTCGAGTTTCTGTGGCTTTTCTCTTCAGCCACAGAACATTCAAATATCAGGTCAGTCCAATGTAAAAAAAAGTCAGGTGTCTATGTCATCTTCTCAGTTGTGCTTGAAATCTACTTTCTGTATTGCTAGAGCTGGCTTTGAATTTCTTGTGTTGGCTTAGTGAAGACTTCATGTGAAGACTCGATGGGAAAGCTGAAGAAAATATGGTTCAAGAAGCAATTTATTTGAGGTATAGAGGAAAGGTATGGGTAATTGTCACACACCCAGTGAAGTTTCTCTAGCTTCTTCATGTGTGGTATTGTGATTTTCAGTAAGAACAGCTTTTTTTGTGGTGAACTCTTTGCTCTCAAATTATTTAAAATGTTTTTAAGGAAAAAATCATCCTGCTTTCACCTTAAGAATGACTTTTCTGGTTTTACCCTTAAATATGGAAAATTGAAAAACTGAATAAAGTGAAACAAATACAGTTGTGTATTTTGCAAAAAAAAAAATTATTTCAGCAAAACCAAGGTGGTGGTGGGGGGGCAGCATCTAACTGAGAATGAATTAAATGACAGATGAATATACAGGTTCTTAATTCTGCTTTTGACTTCATGCCTAGGCCTTCAATTCTTTTTTCAGTCTTTACCCATCTGTACAGAAAGGGAAAATGCCTATCCTAAATAGGAAACACTCTTGAAAATCAACTGAGAAACGCTTCAAAAATCCAGGAAAAGGAAAGGTGGTTTCATTACTGTATTCTAGCTGTACAACAGCAACCTTTTGGGCTCATCTACTCACCTTCTTAGTGGCAGGTGAACACCAGTGAAGAAAGTAACTCATCTGGTGATGAGTTAAAAAAAAATATTAGTCATTAGAATCTGTTCAAAGTATGAATTTATTTCTGCTAGACCAAAAGCATGCTGAGATTTCCTTAGGGTTACAGGACTTTAAAAGTTGCAATTTCTGCCTAATATTAGTTTTAAAGAGGAAATTGGATTTTCTCATTTCATGTGTATATACTTCACGTCTTCTCCAGCTTTATTCTCTAACAGATAGGTTTGCAACAACTCTGCCAGAAATGTAAAGGGTAGGTTTTCTTTTAAGCAGCTGAGGCTCTAAGCAACTGATGTTGAGGCAGCAGATACAGAATACATTTTTGCTGTATTTTGGTGGATATACTGACCTGGGTCTTTCAAGAGCACTTTGGAAAATAATTTCTTTTTAGGGAATTAATCTGAGGTACAGTAACTCTGGCATTTTGTGTGTAACAAGGACAAGAAAGAGATTCCACTGCCTGTATTTACCTTCTCATCTTATTTTGTCTCCTTTTAGATAGCTATTTTGGGAACAAGCAGCTGAAGGCAGGCTGACTGGTTCGAAGTTTAATTTTTTTAATGAGGAAAAAGTGGCTTAGCAGAGATGTATAACTAAAGTATCCCAGTAGATTATTCTCTTCAGATCTTGGATTATGTTCCTAGCTCACATGATGCATATTTTTTCCCTACAGTCACCCTGCTAATGTCACCTGATCTTAAAAAGCAAAGTTATACTGTTGTGTAAATCACAGATGCAAATTTTTCTCCAGTTATTTCTTGTCATAGCCTGTAAATGCTAGATTCTGGAAAGAATCCCTTTTACTCTGGAAAATGTTATGGGTCTGCAAGGGAAAAAAATGGGACCTGAGTTCTGTCAGATGTCTGGTGAGGCTTATACAAAATCTAAGGATGGGCTTTGTAGAATGAGACTTTACCTCTCTTCTGGGCCAGTTCTGTGTTCTGGCTACAATTGACCTTTTGTTTCCTCCTTTACAATCAAAGGCAAAACTGATTGTAGATTTGGGTCATTGATTGCCAGCTGGTAAAAAATTTGAGGAAAAAATCATGATTATAGTGATCAGTAAGGAAGGAAAGGTCAATAGGGGGTGGTGGGAGCCCAGAATAGAATCAACCATTCTTACAGTTCTTTCACTCACTGCAGATAAAACTCTGGGTGTACCTTTGGTCATCTAAGTGGGAGCAGGATGGAAAATAGCTCTCCCCAGTTACTGATTTGGGGTGGAGGCAGTGGTGTCAGAAATGGACAGAGAGATCAGCCAGAAGCCTCATGGCCTTTTCATTCTCCTTTCCAGTGTTTTATAATCCAGCACTGGAAAGGAGAATGGTCTCCTGCACTTGAGTTGTACCAAAAGAGCCACAAAAGATCAGAAACATATAAACCAGCAGGAAAGCTCAGAAGAGGGAAGGTGTAAAATTCTGTTAGGACACAACTCCTCAGATGCCAAAAAAAATTATCATGTCATTAAGTTTCTACAGGTGATAGCCTCTTGTACCTACCTAGTGGAGTTTGCTTCTCAGTTTCCTGTAGAGAAAGTACTGTCCAAGGCTTCATGCTCTAAGTTCTCTTTGAAGCCAAAATGCCAACAAGGAGGACCTTAACACATCAACAAATAAGAATACATATATATTAGTCAGGGGAAATGCACATCTTTTTTTTGCAATAGAGAATTGTTCTGATTTCGCTGTGTTAACTATGGATGTTTGGGGGTTTTCCTGTCCTGAGTTGGAGAAATTGTTTATTGAAAAAAAAAAATTACAAATAAACTCCAGATTTGGGTCAGGCCAGTCTGTTTTGACTTGAACTCTCTTAAAAGATAAACATAAATATCCAGTGCAAAATCACCCTGTTCAAATTTCTAAACTCTTGAGATACTTGTGTGGTTAAACCATGACAATTTCTTGAATGTGAGATGGAAATGTTTATTTACACAAGGAATGTTTCAATGAGAGAGAGTTTTCAAAACTTTATTTTTTTAATTGAGATATTTCTGGTTGGTTAAATTCTCTGCATCATGTAATTTTTGAATGAAAGGATATCTCTTTTTAGATTCATGGTATTTACAAAATTGTGAGATGTCTAAATCCTGTAACACTTCCAGGCCACATCTAGGAGTTGATGGAAACAGCTCTACTGTGCAGCAAGAAATGGTTTTCATCACCTCTAAAATGACTGTCTCAGAAGTATTGACTTCCAGTCTAATCACTTTAGAATGGTCTTCAACTGCACTTGAATTATCTGCACATTTTGCAATTTCTTAGTCTCTTCCTATTTTCTCACAGAGATTTTATCATAATTATTTCTCTTGTTTTTATGATTTTTGAAACACTTCATCTTCTGTAGCTTGCACTAATGTTCTCTTTCAGTCTGAAACATACGAATCTTGAAGCCTCAAATGGTACTTGTCCTCTCTGTTTCCAGTTGCTTTAGTATGTGTATAGTTCCTCTTCCAGTGTGTGCATTGTCACAGGTACCCTTCCTGACAGCTCTAGGTGTACACATTTGACAGCTGAAATTGTGCTCTGATCAATAGTGATCTCTCCAGCTTATTAGGCAAGTCTACTAGATTCTAGTTTTAATTTGTAAATCCTTTCCTGACACTGAGATCTAGGTCAGTGATGTCAAACTTCATTTGGTGACTTAAGCAGGTGACTTACCCAGTGGCCATGAGCTACAGTACTGCTGAGAATTGAACTTAGCACCCCACACTAAAGTGTTCAGTGTATCTGTCATACTGTGAGACAATTGCTGCTGTTTTCGTTTGTAATTACTGTATGTAATTAGATATAATATCAAAGCTCTCTTGATCTCTAGCTATTCAATTTTAATCACAAGGAGATCAATAATGGTACATCTCTTCTGGGCCCCTAGTGTAAGTGAAAATAACCTCCAGGAAGTTCAAAGGACAAAATCCCAGGTTCTCCAACAAGTGAAGGTCTACACTGTGGTGCTGTACAGGAACGCCTCGCTTTACCATAACTTTCATTAAAAGTATACATGAATTAGAGACACCTCTAATTACAATTAGAGGTTGGAATATGTCAGGTAGTGAGCAGTAGTGGTTTATATTCCTCTTGTTTCTTCCCTTAATACTTGAGTCTGGAATATCTGTGGTACAATTGGCCAATTTTTCTACTGTCTCCTAAACACATGAATTAATATTCAGTCCATTGTCTGCTACATGTCTGGTGCTTCTTCTAAAACATATCATTTGGTGTTTTTTATGCTTCTGAACCTAAATCAGCCTGGGCTCCTGGGATTTCATATCTCCTTATGAATTCTTACTTGAGCATTTTGCACTCCTATTGCCTGGTCCTACCAATGCACACTTTAAACCTAGGCTTTCTTCCTGTGTACACCTATAATCCTTTACTGTAAAATATACTTTGGGTTGTAAAGATGAATTTGAATTCTTTGAATGCCAAAATGTTAACTTTGAATTCTTTGTATTAAACATTTAAAGCCTGACATTGACTCTGTCCAGCTATTCAGGCTTTGTAGCTGCTACTTCTGTGCAGATCAACTGTTTTCTATCTTCTTTTCTTCCATGTCGAAATGTGTTGCAACTGTTCTGTTTCATTGAAGTGAGTCACATATTGAGGGTAGGTTCAAACCTGAGGGACTGTGAAGTGTAAAGTCTCGTATTATCAGTCTCCTTAGGCAGCTGGTAGCTGCTGTGTGTTTTGTCTGGGGCTGGTTTGCAGTTCTTTCCCTCTGACACCAGTTCTCAAAGGCTTTATGCTAGGAATAGCAGAAGAGAGAATTATTTTCTATTTATAACATCTGAAGAAGGGGAAAAACATTTACATCTATGAGGGTTTTAGAAATTTCTCATGCGTTGTAGGTATAGTTCAAATGATAATGCTGCCTATATATTCTAACGCAAAATTTAGAAAATAATGACATTACTTTCATCCAGACTGGACTTTTTTTTTCCTCAAAGTGAGAGAGTAGCTATTACAGAGGAGTGAATTTGTAACATTCATCTTCCTTACATAAGTAATTTTTCAAAGAATAGAATATTAATGGGACATCAGAAGATCCCTGTTTAGGTGGGGAGGAAAAAGGGAAGCAAATTCTGAGAGATTTCAGTTTTCTGCTCCAAATGTCAATGCAACTCCGCATTACAATTCAGCACACGCCATTCACACCTAAAAGCCTCTGTTCTGAGGTTCTACAGTTTTCATCAAATGCCCAGACAACATCATAACCCTCTGCAAGCTTGCACTGAATAGGCTGGCAATGGTCCAAATGCCGGCAGAAGCACTTGCACAAACACAAAATGTTAGCTTTTTCTTCTCTTTTATTTTCTGCCAGACACAGTTCAGCATCATTCCAGATGACATGCCTTCTGTTAAGTAAGGGGAAGGGAGTGATGAATGCCTTCAGAAGGGAAATTGTGATGCTGTGGCACCAGCTGAGCATGGTATTCCTCTCTGGCTGGTTCCAGCCCCAGCTGGTTCTACTTTGCTGCCTGATTTGAATGATCAATGGTGATCAAGCCCATCCTGTTAGCTCACAGCCTCAAGGCCTTTTAAGATAAACCCCAAATGACTCCAGTGATCTGAGGAGGTAAAATGGGGGGAAAACCAAGTTGGTGCTGGGAAAAGGGGCAGAGTAAAGGGGAAAACCACTGTTACCACAGCTAAATATGTACCATCTCTTCATGCTCCATCAAATTACACTGTGAGATGTTTTCTGTTTAAACTTCTTTAGTAGTATGAGGTTTTATTTGCTTTCATCATCTAGGCCCTCTCTGTAACTTGAAAATGAGCTGTGATGCTGACATAGTTGTGGGGACTTTATTGGCTTTCTGTGTGGCTAAAGGGTACATTAGTTTATGGAGGGAAGAAAACCAGCTCCTATTTTCTTCCAGAAGCAGTGGAGAGAAGACTGATTTGTGTCCAGTAAAGTTGTTGATGGATGTCCCAAGTATTTAAGCCCTATTTTCAAAAGCATAGAAAGAAAAGATTTTTTTTCTGAATAATATCTATTAGATAGCTTTTTTATGCCACTTCCTATTCTGTTCATTGTCCAGCAGGAGTGAGAGGGACTGAAGAGCACTAGTGTCCTAGGAACTGTTGGCTCTCCTCTGAAAATGACAGTAGACACCACTTAGAGTGACCTTGAATTTCATCAAGGGATGTGTAAAATTTCATTACTGGCAAAAAGGAAAAGCTACAGAAATATACTTTAGTCTGCCTATTTTTCCCATTTCATGTAGACAGGTACTGTAGAACCCTGAAGAAAATGGAGTGGTAATATCAAAGTAGAAAGACTAAGAGCAAATAGTCAATCACACCCTAATCAAAATAATTTATTTAAAAAAATAGCATATAAATCCGATCTTACTGCATTTTCCTGTAGGAAAGGTTATTGTAGCTGACACATAAGGTCTGCCTGAATTTAAAGGCCTTGGTCTTAGACTATGCATGAATTTTGTATGTGTGTGTGTGTTACTTCACAGTTAGGACCCAGCCATGGACAGTGTCCTTCCTGCTGCTGCCAGGACAGCTTTTGCCCCTGATGCTAGGCAGTGTTCCTGGCAAGCACAGGCACTTGAGCCATTGCTGCTGTGGAAATAAAGGGTAGAAATTAGGTGTTACATGCAAAACAAACTCTAAGGTGACTGGGGAATGTATAAGAGTCACAGAAATGGTAAATGAGGAGTGATTGCTCAGTGTCTCTCAACAGGGCAACAAATGTAACTCACTGGCAGCAGATCAAACCAAATATGAGGCACATCCTCACAGAGCATGCACTTAGTGTTCTCCAGGAGGTGCCACAATTTGCATGGTCACAGAAGTGACTGGATCAGTTTGAGAAGGAAAGTCTGTTCAGGGATTTTAAATGCAAAAAACCTGGGCAGCCCATAAGGTCTCTGCTGAACAGAAAGGAAGAGTGCACTGCAGAACCATCCTTACTTGGCAGTTCAGTTCCAAAGGCTCCAATGTTTCTACAGGTGGGCAGAAGACACTGGGTTGAGCAGACCTTGAGTCTACATGCTCTTCTGACAAAACTCTGTACAAAACAGAAGGAAGATACAGAAGGTGGGGTATTTGGGGTGTGTTTTTCTTTGAAGGAGAGGAAACAGCAGAGACAGCTGCCTTCTCTGGTCAAAGTCTGTGCTGTTAATTGCTAATTGATTTTCTTTTTAATGACTTAAGCAATAGATCTGTGCTGGCCTTATTATTTTTATTTTATATAATAGATTTTCTTTTACCCTCTTTAGGAGGTGATAATCTGGTTTAAGGAAAAGCTTTTTTGGGGGGGGTTTGGTTTTTTTTGGGGGGGGTTTGGTTTTTTTTGGGGGGGGTTTGGTTTTTTTTGGGGGGGGTTTGGTTTTTTTTGGGGGGGGTTTGGTTTTTTTTGGGGGGGGTTTGGTTTTTTTTGGGGGGGGTTTGGTTTTTTTTGGGGGGGGTTTGGTTTTTTTTGGGGGGGGTTTGGTTTTTTTTGGGGGGGGGTTGGGTTTTTTTGGAAGAGTTTGACTGTTCTATGTATGTTTAAATATGTGTGTATGCATGCATATTTACATGAACTTGAAAAATTCAGTTGGTTTTAACTACCCTGCCATAGTGGTAACAGCATCAGGTACATCTGCTCGTGAGAATTCTCTCGTGATTATTCTTCATGATCTCTTCAGGATTCTTTTCCTTAAAGTATGATGTTTGCATAAACTGAAGGGTGGCGAGCTAAAACTTTGATAACTTGAGCCTTATTTTATCTTCAGGTAAGTTATACTGAAAATTCAGGGAATAACACAATATTCAGCATTCAGGCTTTGTATGGGCTACTTGTGCTTGCAAAAACAAGGCAAGTATCCTAAGTGTAGCTACCCTATGAAAGCAGATTAATAATGTTTGCAAAGGAATCAGGGATGAAGAATGCTGCAGCTAATGTAAGAAACATCCTGACAGATGGTTTAGGATAAGCTTTCTGCATTTCTGTGGTTCCACAGTGAATCTGGTCATCTACATGCTAAGTTCAGGGCATAGGAATATGTGTGGAAAAGACATGGATAATTAAGTCCATTCTTCTACTGCAGGCAACAGCAATTAGATCATGAAAGTATTAAAACCACATTTCCTCTGGCTTCACACTATCCAGCAAAACTGATTTATGCTCTGAATAACCAATCTGTATTTGTTGCCTGCCATTTGTGTGCACTTGACAGACAATTTTTAGCAAGTGATCAAGGTCTTCATCATTATTCAATAATAAAACCCAATTCACTAGGAAAAAAAAAACAAACACAACAGACAAGGAAAAGAGGTGAGGTCTATTAGGTGAAAGCAGATATTAAGGTCAACACTTCAGACATTTCCTCTGAATAAAAGAAGCAGAATCTGCTTTCAAAGGACACTTGAGTAAAGAAGAGGGACTTCATTTTGGATACTGCAACTCGTATTTGAATGGTATTTGTGGACTTAAGTGCTTAGCTTTGAATATTCACATTTGAAGACTGTACTTACTTTGTTCCCAAGCTCATTGTACTGTTAACAATAGGATCTTACAAATTTTTTTTTATTTTTTATTTTTTTTTTAATTAAACCTTGAATAGAAAAGCTTAAAACAGTAGGGTGGAAGAGAAAATGCATTTTGTAGTTGTGTGATTTACAATGGTGGCCTGTTTCATCTGTATCATCACTACGTGAAGAAAGAAAAATGTGAGAAGCAGCAAGAATAGATCATCATAACAACAGCAACAATGTTCTTTATCATTTTGGACTTGTCACACTTTGAATGATTAGATACTTGGCCAATATATAATTGGTGGTATGTTTCAAAAATGAGTGAATAGATTCAATGCTTTTACATGAAAGCAGAAATTGTTAAAGATATTCCACAGGTTTTTTTGAGTTTTGAGGAATCATTCAAACAGTATCAGATGTTTTTTTCTACATTCCACATTTCTTTTGATGTCAGGATTTTTTTTAACCTAACCTTTAATACATCTCTGTGACACTTACTCCTATAATTGGTTTATGCTTCTTTTGCCATTTACTGGCCAGTTTGGAGATATGAAGAGGTTAACAGGTAAGATATTCCTCCCTATTCTTCCTTTCTACTTCCTTTCTTCATCCCTGTTTCATACTGCTGAGAGGAGTACTAATATTAAAAATAGATGAGATGTTGTTTTACAATTGGTATTTGGCTCCCTTTGTTACTAGCTGAATATTAATCTCTTTGATAATGCTGCTTGTTCTTTTTGTAACAAATCTTCACCAGTACTGGATGCTCTGTCAGACAGAGCCAGGGGCTTTTACTCCGTGCCTGCTTCACTGTACCGCATCTGCATCCTTTAGATAGTCCAGACCCATGTCCTAGAAGAGCCTGGGTTCTCCTGAGAATGGTCTTGTAAGATCCAAGCCCATTTAAGTTAATGTCCTCTCTCTGATGAGGGTCAGTAAGGTCTAACAGAAGGTATAGGAGTAGGCCTGGTATTTAGTAGTACTTTCTTAGAATTCTCTCCCAGGCAGAGGAATTAGGGACATGGGGGGCATCCTGAACCACAAAGAAGTGATTTATATTACTAGCCCTCAGCAGCATTTTCTTCTGTAATTGTGTCCAGGCTTTTTCTGACCAGTGGAAATGTATCCATAATGTTCTGTGGCAAGGAACATAACTTCATGTTATTTCAAGAAACACCGTGGGCTTGAGACTCCTACCTCTGAGTTTCTCTTCATGCTGTGCTTGTACCTGCTTCATAGTTCTTTATTTGGGGGCTGATAATAATTTTGGTTTTATACTTGGTATCCACAGCTGTGGATGTGCCTTAAGTGTACCTGCCCTTAGTTCCTCTTTCCTAACTCTGCCTTCACTTCAATCTGTTGTGTGAACAACGAGAGCATCAGTCTTAATGGTTTACATCTGACTCTTTTCCCAAAGAGGAGGAAAAATCTCATCCTCTTAGTTGCAAATACTGTGAGGCTGTTGCAGAAAGTAAAGCAGGTGTTACCTCTGCTCTAAATGCTTGGGTGGTGTCCCTCTTTCAAGCTGCTGCAGCAGGGTATGCAACCACCATTCCCCAGGCACCAGGGCTGGTGCTTGAAGGAGTAGCTGGCATTTTCACTTGTTTTGGACCTTATCTGTTTTTTCCCCCTCAGAAGAAATTAGTGATCAAAATTTTCTTGGGAGGAAAGAAAGGGCTCAACAGCTCTGAAAATCAGGCTATTAATGCTAGGCAGCTCAGGCCTCCGAACATTACCTTTTGGCAGAGTTTTCCTACTGTTCTGTTTTTGTGAAACATGTCTCCTGGAGTAATTTTTTTCATGTATTGATAGAACTGCAGGGAATAAAGATACTTGGGTTTTGGCTGTGCAATAGTGGCTGCTACTTCATAACAGCTGAACTGAGCAGCCAGAGATATTAGGTATAGAAATAGAACATTAGGAAACAGGTCATGCTTTTCCAAAAGAGATGACTGTCTTCTTTTGAACAGTACTGATAATTGTGGAAATATGCTCCCATGGAACAGAGACAGGTTGAGGTTCTATTTCTTTAGTAACCTGGTTTGATGCAAAAAAGGACCCCAAAGGATAAAATCCTTCTCCAGATTGTCTGTATTGATATTCTGTTAAGACAATAAGAGGTGCAGAGCTGTTTATTTAACCACTTTCTACTTTCATGTCTCCCAGGGAGCATGGCTATAGAGACCTGCACTTGAAAAGGGAAGATGATTGGATGGCCTTCTTCAGGAGAAGGTATAGAAGAATTCCCTTCGATGATCTGTATTTGCACTGTGTGCAACTGCAACTTCAGCTCTGCCCTTGAAATGCAGGTGAAGCAATGCTGCCAACTTGTAGTCTCCTGTCAGACCTTTCACTGGCTTGGGAGGCTGTACACAGTTTACAATGTACATCCTCTACCAGGGTTACTGCATCTGGTTGCTTGGTTGTGGGGTTTGATTTCCTCTTGAGCAGACAATGAAGTTCAGGTACTTGTTTAAGATAACAGGATTTCTTGTATTTGCTCTTTCAGGTATTCAAAATTTTTGTCATTGGTGGGGAATTTGCTGATTGTGAAATAGATACTCTTGCATGGAGAGTGTAGGGAATCATATTATCCCACAAAGCCTTATTCTCTTCCTTTCCTGCAGTGCTCTGCTTTTTAGGCACTCAGCTGGCACTCTCTGGCTTCTTTCCACATAGTTTGCTCTTTTCTTTCCAAACAGCATTTTGACAATAAGGTGTTGGCATGTCTGCTTACATGTTGTATCTCAGGCCATGCACTTGTCATTGAGAGAAGTTTCCAGTTTTAATACAAATATGCTTGCCTCTTCCCTTAGAGTTAAGGATTTACTTCCCCAAGGCCAGCTAGAGCAGTGGCTGCTATGGAGACATGACAGCATTTAACAGTATGATTTGAGACATGTAATTTAAGACAATCCTAAGGAATAGGAAGGCTTTTGGGTATATCAGGGGTATATCAGCCCAGTTCACCACCACGCTGGGGAAGGTGCTCTGAATTTTCTTTACTTTGTCCCTTTTTTTTTTTTTATTATTATTATTTCCCTGTAGTACATTTTAAAATGGGCCAGTAGATTCTTCACAAACTTCAAAGATGTGGAATTAACTTTTTCCTGTCTCTCTGGCCCGACTTTTGATTCTGAAGTGGAATTATATCTTGAAGTGTTTGCCTTCTGAAGGTAGAAGGGCTACCATGTTGTTCTCACATTGCATGTGGTGTATATTTGCTGATCCTGTGGATTAAAATGCTGGTGTTGGGTGGCAAAAGTGATGTGTGAGGCCTGAGGTGTGTGGTGAAGGTTACAGTGTTATCCATCATAATAGAGTCCACTTGGTACATCCACTATTTTCAAGACTTGTACTACTATGGATATGCTGGGAAGAAAGATCATATTGATCTCTTGGTGATGTATCCCATGCAGTGGTTCCAGCAGGACCGAGAATGCCATTTAGCAAGACCTGGGAACAACTGCTGGGTTGTGGTTGTATATGAAATTCATTTGTATCTTTCATGGATGGAGTTTCTTTTGGCTGGCAGTAAAATGTTTGCTTCCAACAGATGTGATTTTTTTGAAAAGGCATTTTGGATCTCCTTTTTTTTTACCTTCTTTCAGACATATTGGTTTTAAGGAGACATAGTTCTTATGTAGCCATTTCTGTAGAGTTTAAGGACAGAATTTTTTGGAGAGGAGATAGAGCATGTTCTGAAAACTGGGTTTGTTTTTTTTTTTAAGTACACTTATTTAGAAGAAAAAGAATGTATTATAAGTCAACTAAAAATAAGACTCAACTTGAAAAAATGATACATCAGTGACCGATTGAAGACTTGAATTCTATGGTAGCTTAGAATGTTTCTGATCTGAGACAGTAAAGAGAAGAAGACTGCTAGGGATTGTACCTATCTGTAAAAGGTGTACCAAAGCATCTTCTTTAATGTCAGAAGGAAATTGGGATTTTTTTTTTTTGTTGTTGTTGTTCTTTCCCTTTCCTTCTAATGAAGTATCCTTCCTTTACATGCCATAACTGTGCACTAGGCTCCTTGTCAAGCTTTAAGAGAAAACCTTGGGCAAGATCTGATGCATCTGTTTAGCCAGGAAAAGCACCCCTTTAAGAAACAAAAAGAAAAACCAAAATTAAATAAAAGGAATTTCATTTGTGATGGAGGTGTGTGTTCCTCCCACTGCCTTTTCCTCTCTTTACATTTTGTTAATATGTCTGTTTTGAGGGGAAAAAAAACCCAATAAACCAAACAACATGCTTGCTGAATGGCTTTTACTATAAATGTGAGCTCTCCCTGTTACTTGGGATGCTGAACTTCATTCTCTCTACCTACCAGTATCCCAACAATACTGCATGCAATTTTTGCCCTCAAACTGAGTGCCTGGAGAAAATGAGGCTGGAGAAGACCCCCAAGATTACTGAGTCTAACTGCTAACCTAACACTGGTGTTCACCACTAAGCCAAATCTCCAAGTGCAACATCCACGTGCCTTTTGAACACTTCTAGGGATGGCAATTCTATCACTTCCCTCATTTCAATATCTGTCTACCCTTTCAGAGAAGAAAATTTTCCTCTCATCGGATCTAAACCTCCCCTTGAAGTACAGCTTGAGGCCATTTTCTAACATCCTGTCACCTGGAAGGAGAGACCAACAGCCACATCACTACAACCTCCCTTCAGGTAGTTTTAGAGAATGATTAGCTCCCCCCTGAGGAAAGGTTCTCCCGGGTGCAGGGGGAGCGTTGATGGTGTAACTTTGCACGACCTTCTTCAAAATAAGTTATGTCTTGTAGGATTGAATTGTCCAGAGATGTGGGAGAAATGAGAATCCTTGACACCACTGATACCTAGTGAAGTCTGGTTAAGAGTATTTGGTCTCTTGATGACTGTTTCTCTCTGACTCAGTCTCCTGTGGCAGGACTCTTGTGACAGTGACTCCTCCCTCCATGCCCTTAGTCTGTTGAATCCTGGGATCTGCAGGGTTACGTGGCTACTTGCCTTAGTAATAAGCTCTGGGATGGCTGAGGTGCAGATCCAGAACAAAGCCTAGAGTAGGGAACCAGGGGCTGGAAACTAATAGGATTGCTCAGCAGTATAGAGATTTTTAAAAATTATTGTTATCTGTAATTGAAACATTTGGTCAATCTTTTTCTTGCAATGCGCAAGTGTTGTTTAGCTTTTCAGCTCTTAAGTGAGTTAATTTTCACTCAGTTTGTCTGCAGTTATCTTCCTTGGTTTGGATTTATTGCAGGATTGACTGAAGAAGTTATATTGATTCCTAGCCACTTTCTGATTTTTTTCCAAAGCATTTCCATTGGGAAAAAAATTTTACTTGCTTTCTCTAACAGCCTAACAAACAAGACCTTTGCTTCCTTGTTAAGAAATACATACATATGTATGTATGTATATATGTTTGCCTAATTTATGTATATGTGCATGTAAGCATATATATTTTCCTAATTTGCCTCATTATAGAAGAATTAAAAACAGCCTGGAAGGTACTAATAACTGGCAGCTGGAGATGATAGATTGCTCTAAAGAATCTGAAAAAAACCCTTTGATGACTCCAGAGAAGTAAAAAAGCTGTTTTACCAGTAGTGAAAAGAGCTGTGAATAAAGACAGCCTAAGGTGGTAGGTACCTATAGCAGTTTTATTCAAGACATAAGTATTGAGGACTATCCTTGGCTGCAATAGCAGGGCACAGATTTATGATTTCAGGCTGTGCATGTAGACAGAGCAAGTGTGATTTTTGCCTTGACAGGAGCTGAAGTAGTTCTTTCAAACAGAGTTTGTGAGAGACTCCTGAGGTTTCTGAGGTAGGAAGCTGCCAAGCCTTTACTTCTGCTGTACTTGAAAGATGGATGGAAGTTTTGGGCATGTTTACAGTTAATAAACTGATTTGCTGATGTAAATTTTTTTTTTCAGTGATTGAATTGGGTTCTAATGGATGTAGAGGTTTGAATATTAGCCAAGAGCCACAGACATAAGACTTCTTGGATTATCTGGATGCTGCTGTGGGACAATTCATGTTTTGAATCAGATGACAGGGGAGGCTTGCAGTGTTTTTGGTGGGTGTGATGAGCCCAAAGCAGGCTTTTCCTCCTCAGGTGTGTGGTGTGCAGTGTGCCAGGGTCCTGTGCTCCATCAGAGGCCTGTGCCATGCTGTGAGGGCCCTTGGGGTGATCTTTTTTGCTGTGGCCAGTTCCTCTCCTCTCTATGGCAACAAGTGAGACCTGTAGTACAGCTGCAGACAGCTGATAAGTGAGCAGGAGGTGTCCTGGAGCATGAGGCTTGGTGAGTTCAATAAGTGCTTTTTCACAGCAAACAAAGCAAGCTGCTGTTTAAACTTTTGCTAATAATAACCTTTCTAGTGCTAAGCAGGCCATGGCTTTGCTTAACATGTGATGCAGCATTAAGTTGTTACAACTTCATTAATGTTGGTCTTTGATGTTTTACCTTTTGATAACATCTTTGAGTAATTTCTTTTAAATTATTTTAGAAGTGTGGAAATGAAGCTTGAAGTGACAGTGAAGCAAAGTTGGACCTTTCTAACTTTAATGGAATAAGCTGCAGTGAGAGACTAAGGCATGGCAGGTCAGAGAAACCAAAGTGAGAAATAGCAAGGGTTTCTCTCAAGGATCAGGAAGTAAAGTCACACTCAGTAATTTAGGAAGAGAGCTGTTGAATAGCTTAAAAGTATGAGGAGAGCCTCCCCTTGCCTTGGGTCAGAAAAGGGAGTGTGACTTTTGGCTCCCGAGACCCCAATTCTCAGTTGTTCTCTTTGAACCAGATTGTAAGGTAACAAGAAAGAAGGTTAGCTGCAATCCACCTTTGTATGCTGGGACAACTGGCAGCTGTTAGGTATAATATTAGAGCAACATCAGAGTATCCTGAAATTGCACTGTGCTTTGCAACCTATGCCAGCCATAGAGGGACCATAGAGCAGAATCCTTATGGATTGTGTGCTCTCCTGTGCTAGTCTGCCTTTGGCCTGTTCCCAGCTCATATCATTCTCAGGATGGTATTTCTAACTCCTTTGCATCTTCTTTAACTCCAGCCAGATGGAGAAAATGGACTCAAGCTCAAGAGCTCTTAAGTTCAAAAGCTCAAGAGAAGTCCATCTCCAAGAACATGACATCAAGCAGGAGGTGGCAGCAGGTCTGCTTGGGTAAGCAAGGAGCTCCTGACAAAACCTGGGCAAAGATAGAAGGGTGCAAGAAGCAGGAGCAGGGTTAGGTGGCCAAGACAGTAGGTAGGTAGAGTAACTGTTTAATCTGCCAAGGATGGGATTAGGTAAACCAAACCCACCTGGAGGTGAGTCTGATGAGGGGTTGCCAAGAGTGACATAAAAATCTTCTACCAGTACATCAGCAGCGAAAAGAAGCTGAGGGAAAACTCTGCCCTTAACAGGGTAGAGGCTCTGGTAACAAAGGACACTTAAAGGGCTGAAGGTAATCAATATCTTCTTCAGCTTGGTCTTTAATGATAAGATTGACCTTTCAGGAATCCCAGGTCCTTGAGGCTAGAAGAAAATTCTATGGCTAAGAAGACACCCTAAGTGGTGGTGGATCAGGTTAGGGAATGCTTAAACTGGTCATGTACATGTCCCTAGAACAGGATGCCCCCATGCATGCTGAGGGGGCTGGGTGATGTGACAGCATTTGAAAAGTCACAGTGATCAGGAGATGACTGAGGGCTGGAAGATAGCAGGTATCACACCCTACTAGAAGGGCAAGAAGGAAGATCCAGGGAACTGTGGACTGACCAGCTTTACCTCCATCCTTGGGGACCAATGGAATAACTATTCCTGGAGACTGTATCTATGTCTCCAGGAGTGACAAAAGGGTAAACAGAAGTAAGCAGCATGGATTTATGAAGGGAAAGTGACAGCCTTTTGTGAAGAAATGAGAGGCCCAGTGGAGGAGAAGTAGATGTTATTCAACCCATCTTTAGAAAAGTATTTGGAGGCATCCTCATGGAAATGGATGATCGTAGAATCATAAGATGCCAAGAGTTGGAAGGATCATCTAGTCCCTTAAAGATCATCTAGTCCCAACCCCCTCTGCAACGGGCAGGTGTTGTATTGCACTCAACAGTTATTTAGCTGTTTTGCACTGATGTTGGTAGTTTGCACTGTTTGCAGATCTGTTTCATGTGTGGTCTCTTTCTTTCTCCCCCTCTAAGCCTCATTGTTGGTGGTTTCTCCCTGGTTTGCTCATCTTCTAGACCCTCCTCATTTGTTTCCCGTTGGCTATGGTCCCTTTCCTGTACTTCCCCTTAAAAACCCCCTTGGGAGTCTTGCTCTTTCTCACCTGGTTGGGATTTGGGTTGGTGTCTCCTACCTATGCAATAAAGAAGGACAAGGCATCCAAGGAGGAAGAGCGTCTCTGACTATGTGTGATTGATCCAGGGGCCAGGGGTTGGAGCTAGCCGGGTCTGGATCCCCAAAGGCCCCTGGATAATCACTGCAGGCAGGAACACCTCCCACTAAACCACATTGTTCAAGGCCTGATTCAAGCTGGCCTTGAAATGATGTTACAGGATTTGCAACTGGACAGAGAGGAGGATTGAACTGAACTGCTGGGCTCAGACTGCTGTGGTCAGAGGCACAAAATGTAGCTAGAAGCCAACTGCTAGTGAAGTACCCCAAGTGTTGATGCTAGGTCCAAATTTGTTTGTCTTCCTTATTAGTGATCTGGATGATGGGAGAGAGGACTTTGCTTCTCCACATTTGCAGATGATACAAACCTGAAAATAGTGGCTAATGCGCTGGAGGCTTAAGTGGCCACTTGGGGAGACCTGGACAGGCTAGAGGATTGAGCAGAGAGGGAAGATATGAAACAAAGTGAAATGCAAATTCCTGTATGCAATGAACCTCATGCCAGAGTACAGAATCTTTTCTTCCACCATGCACATAAGTTCATCTAAATCTGTGCCTAAAGCTTCTTTTTCTCTTCAGCTGGATACTGTAGCAACTTGATTCCTGTTAAAGACGTCTACTAGGCTGTAAGCAAGATTAATATGGAGATACACTTACAGCTATGGAATTTTCTAACTTAGATTGAACTTCCTTTAAAAGGTTTAGTGATCCATAATTGCATTCTTCAGTAATTGTGTTACAGCATATTCTTTACATTGATCATTTTAGTTGTGGTTCAATTGTTTTTGAATTGATCACAAAGAAACTGACTGCATTTTGGCTGCTCATCTTAAGAAGTGAACATGAAATGATCAAACTCGGTTGGTGAAAATATCAGAATAATTTATAATATTCTGGCAAAAAAATATCTGTAAAGTGAACACTTCCACACTTAAACTTCTTCAAAATTGGAAATCTTGGTCAGTTGCAAAAAACATATGGGTCTTTGGGGAGCCACAAAATTGGAAATATCTCAGGAAAGAAAAATGTGATCTCCGTAAGTATCAAGAGAGTATTGTGCAGGAGAGAAGGTATTGATCCTTGGTTAAGTGAATTTAGCTTATACCCTTGTTCTGTCCTTGTTCTACCTAATGTAACCTATGGAAAATCCTTGAGATCATCAGTTTTAGTAAGTAGTAATAATATTTTTTTTCACTTAAAAATTAAAAAATAAAAAAATAGCCACTTCCTCTCTCTTTGATGTAATAAATAAATAAATTGAATCACGTGACTAGTGACAGGACCTGGGGGAATGGCTTGAAGCTGTGCCAGGGGAGGTTTAGGCTGGATATCAAACATTCTTCACCCAGAGGGTGGCTGGGTGCTGGAACAGGTTCCCCAGGAAGTAGTCACAACACCAAGCCTGCCAGGGTTCAAGAAGTTTGGACAGTGCTGTGAGGCACATGGTGTGATTCCTGGAGTGTTCTGTGCAGGACCAGGAGTTGGACTTCAAAAATATGTGGGTCCCTTCCAACTCAGGATATTCTGGGATATATTGACGTGAAAATTTGAAGAGGAAAAAAATTAAAATTCTCATCTTTCTAATTAGTCCTTCCTTCTCCCTTTTCCCCCCTGTTCTCACATGTTTTAATAGCAAAAGAGAAAAACTTTCCTTATATGTGGTTCCTTACCCTCCTCTCTCCAAAATTTTTAGAAACTCTTGGCTTAATACAGAAAGCACATAATCTTAACAAAGGTTGTCAGAATGGAAACTGAGTTGCTAGCTGGTAACTCACCAAGCTACTTTGTTTCCCTTCCCCTCTTCTTATCTCTTAACATACCTCTTTTGCTCTGATAATGTGAAATTTTTTGTTATACTTGGAAAAGGAAGGCAAAATGTGGTGCTGGTTTGTATGTATACTATATATGCAGTGCCACCATTGAAGGCATCAAGACTGCAGGAATTTAAAAACGCGGCAATTTTGCAGAAATTCTAAGAAATGGCCTCTTATAATCTTTAGATTTAGTCTGACCTCTCATGTAAGATAGACTTATCATGATATCACTAGATCACTTTTGCTTCACAGCCATGATTTCAGCTTGGGTTAGTGTAGCCTATACCAACCTTAGGCATCAGTATTTCCACCAGGGAAAATGCACAAGATCTAAAGGAAGGAGCAGGTTTTTCAAATGGCCTAATATCTGACATGTATGGTACCTGATGAGGCAGGAGATGCAGGTTCTGCTGGACACCTGGCTGGTTAATAAACTGTCTTTAAGGATGGGGTGCTTACAGTTGCTTTAAGGATGGGGTGCTAAGGATTGCTTTCTTGTATCCTGTGCAGCAGCAGTACCTGGTCAGCAAATAAACCCACCAGTTAAACTGGTAAGGGAAGTCAGAGCTGCTGGGAAAGTTCAGGTCAGGTCATGAGAGGAGCATGACAATCTTGCCATCTTCTACCTTGCTCTTGGTATGTAACACTTAACTTGTGCATATATTTTCTAGGGTCCTAATAGGACATTTACCATTCCTTAAGGAAAAGAAAATATGTGGTGGCTAATCTGACAGAGTTGTGGAAGCTCTGGAGAAAGGTCCAAGGCAGAGTGGAATTTGAGCTATCTGTACTGGACACTCTCCATGATGAGTTTGCTTTACTATTTGAAGCTTTTCCTGTGTCTGTGATCAGTTGTGTTAAAATTTGCATGGTATTTCAGTATGTGCAAGTAGGCTGCTGCAAGCAGATTATTTTTCACTTGATGCCAGTACTCTGAGTGGTGATGTATGGCTTGCTGTCTACTTGTTGCTTGGGTTTGCAATGTCAGAGTTGACTTCTAGCTAAAGGATGAAACAAACAAAAGGTGGGACATGTGTGTTTGGGTATCTACTCTCATCCCTTGCTGGTGCAGCAAGAAGTCTTCAGGTTTTGCTTGCTATGTGGAACTTGTTCCCCTGTCACTTCTAATATTGTTCTTCACACATAGCTAAGGGCCTAATGTTGCTGATGCAAGTCTACTTGTTTAATTTTATCCGACTGACTGTGCCACTTAGTGTGCTTAGTCATCTGCTAAAAATCCTTTTGTTAAGATTGAGAACCAAACACAATACCGAGTATTTGATCCTACCTGCTTATGCATGGCTAACATACTTTGCTTTTATGTTTAGCTAGCTGCTACAAAAATAATGAAATATTTATTCAGCTGTTAAGGATCAGAATTTGTATTCTCTCATGATTAAATGATCTGCAAAGGATGTTCCTTAGGGAAGGAGAAGGGCTCTGGCATTCTTCAGCACCACTGTCAGGAGCAGGTAGTATGCTGAGGTATTGTTATTTTGGCAGGCTAGGCTTTTTTGCTCAAAGGCAGTGTGGTAAAGCCTTTGCATTTTGGCATGCCTTTTGGTGTCACAGGTGACCTACTGTGGTCAGCCTGACTCCTGATCATCTGTCAAATCTGTTGTCTCATGCATTGCCCTGCTCTGCAGTCTGTCTTTTTGTGTTAGGTCTTGTAGGATTTAAATCAACATGGCTGATATTACCATGATCTGCAGCTAGTGCAGTGTCATATCGCTATAAAAATCATTGACAATCCTGATCAGATTTTTAGGACTAACAAGGAGAGAGATTTTTTTTCCCCTTTCACCCTTACTGGGGTATGTTGTACCTTTCACCTGGGGATTTTAACCCTGATAGCTTAATGGTGGGTACTCTGAGCATCTCACCTGAAAGATATATTCCTGTACAGATGAAGCCAGCTGAGAAAAATCTTCAATATATTTAGCTTACCATATGTTTTTAGAAAGCTCTTCTCCTGGAATGAACATTCTTAAAAACAAGCCTGCTAACAGGATAGCATCTGTTCATTTAGTTGTCAAGACCTAGAGTGCACTTAGACAAGAGACAGTAAATGCTAGAGAAGAGGGAAGAAGAAAATATAATTAAATGACCCCTGCTTTCCTCCTCAACAGTCATACACCCACACTCCCTAAAAAAGCACCATTTTCTTGATGCTGCGTGATTTTCTTATTTCCATTAGATTAAACATTTACTGCATGGATAAGCGAGCCTCAGGCTGAACTCCAAGTTGAAGTCTAGTTTCTATATCATTGAAAATCTCAACCAAATGAATCTGTTTCTGACAATGACACCAGTTGCAAAAAAGCCCCAACTAATGGACATTTTATCAGCTTCATTTTCTGGAAGTGGCTCTAATATGTCTAGACCTTGAAACCTGAAAGAAGATGAGTTTTTCTGTTAGAGTTCAGTCTTTGCCAATTCTGTGAAATGTTATTAAATGTGCAGCTAAGCAAGAAACCTGTGGAAAAAGATCAGATCTTTTTCATGCCTTATGAATTTATGTTTTAATTTTCAGATAAGTATTTTAAATATTCTGCCTGATGGTTTTTTTTTTTATTATTATTATTTTTTATTTAACCACTGTTCTTCTTCCCTGTGGGGTGGCTCTTCAGGAACAGACCATTCTGGTCTGCAATGCAATCACTGTGAACACAGTGGCATCATCACTTTATTTTTTAACAGTGAATTTCTGTGCAAGAGGAGCATTTTTACTGAAGGTAGGTTGGTGTCTTTGTCTCAGAGGAATCAGTACATCCCAACATACAAAGGAATAGGCAGTGAGCATAATTTTTTGTAAGGATTGGCAGGTAACATTAGATATGTGGATAGAGCAAAGCCTCATGGTTTTACTGAAGCAACAGCTTCTAATGAAATATTAAAAAAATTATTGGACTATGTGAAAGAAGGAAAGCCGGGAATAAGTCTCAGAGTTTTAGAAAGGTTTTGACTGTCACCATCAGATTGTAGTTTGTTAGAAAGCCATGCTGTTGACAGCAATGTTGTCTGGAGTTAACTCCTCCCTATTAGCATTGATCTGCATCTGCAGGGCTTGGGGGGAGCTCACTGATCTTCGTTTCAAGGCTGGGGCTAGGTCCTATATTCTGCAGCAAAATAAGGTACCTGTAGAAGTAGAAGAGTGCAGATGCTCCTTGAGAGAGGGAGCCAGGCCTCAAGCTCTTCCTAAGAGAAAGTTCAGTTGTTATGCTGCTGTGCATTCAGGTCATTAAGCCCAACTTCTCTTACTTCAGAAGAGACAAGCCTCATATTAAAAAAGAAAAATGGGGAAAAAAAGAAGAATTGGAAAGAGAAGGGAGCTTGGTACATTGCTATAAGTCATCCTTGGGTTTAAGTGCAGCCCCTAATAATTTGCCTTTCTCAAAACACTGAAAAGTCCATATGAATTTGCTGAAGGAAGCAAAGATATCCCAGCTTCTTTTCTGAAAGTCTTCCAGAACATAACAGATACACCTGCAAAAAGTGCATAATCAGTATGTTCTCTTTAGGTGCTGAAGAATGAAGGCTTCAAATACAGGATATAGTGGGTGCCTGCCATAGAAATTGAATGGAGTACATAGCATGGTATTCTTGTATTTTTCAAGCTATGTGGATTAGGAGGAAAAAATGGGGATGTGAGAACAAGTTGAATTGGGGGAACACAAAGGAGCTTTCCCTAGAGGTGCTACAGTTAAGGTGGAACATGTTCAGCCCGAGAGGTAAGCTTGGGAGAGAGTGGATTTCTTTTGGGTGGTGTGGGAGTTTGGCACTGTGCAACTTTATTATGTTATTTAGAGAATGAGAATGCTAAAAATGGCCCCTACTACGTTCCAGGTACTTTTGACATGCATTAGAAATACATGACAAAAATACCCTTAGTGCAGAAGTAAAAATGAATATTTCAAGGAAAATGACAGTAAAATGAATTAAGGGTTGAGAGATGACATTAATAATGCAGACTGATCTACAGCACCTTCATTTTTCATCTGTAAAATGGAGATAATGGTGCTGACCCAGTTTGTAAATGAGCCCTGACTTCATCTGATGGAAAGCATCACCAACAGAAGTGGTAATGGTAGAAATTGGTGTTAGAGATGTGGCATAATTGTCTTAAACTAGAATTTTATAAGTACTGGGACATCCAGAACAGAAGTTAAAGAAATGCAAACATATTTAAGTGTGCAGATGCTCTTGTATCATACAGGAATGCTTCTGCTGAGCAGTGATGCCTTATGGTAACCATGCAATTGCAAGCAATATGGGTTTTTATGGTCATGGATCAAACCAATCCTTTTAAGAGACATCCATTTTTTTGACTTGGCTCCTTCTGCTGTCTGTCACTGTCAATCATTGATTCCCTGTCACAGGCTGTTTCTTGCCACCTTCTTATTTTACTGCTTCCTACTCCTGAGGCCCTTTAGCCAGCTGCATACCACAGCTGAGCACTTTGTCCTTTCTGCAGTGTTTTGAGCTTATACACTTAGACTGTCTCTTTCAGCCTTTTCCTTCTGACTGCTTGTCTTAATCCTCCTCTATCAACTCCACCCAACCTTTTCTTTCACTCAGGTTCTGGTATGCTGAGAAAGTCCCTTTGTCCCATTTTCTTTGCTTGCATACAGTTCTGGGTCCTGCTACTTGTCAAAAGCCTCTGAATCTGGGTTCCTCATCCATCCTTCGCCTCCATACACAGCCCTCTCTGCTGACATTCCCACCACCCTCCTGACAATGCTAAGTCTGTTTTTTACCTCTTCATTACATCCTGAACTTAGCTTCAGTCTCCACTCTTGTTTCCAGCACTCTGACCTGGGATCTGCAACAGCCTTTCATTTCACTCTGTCAGTGCTGCCAGAGCTGGTTTGCTCTTTGCCTCTTCAGTTTTGCAAAACAATAATGAAGAGAAAAACCTGTGGAAATACTGCCTGAATAAATAACTAGGAAATTATCAAAAATAGATTGCTTCAAAAAATGAAAATTACAAACGTTGCACTCTCTAGGAATGGTCACATGTCTAGGGCAGGACACTGTACTTCATTTTAGTAATGTTTTATTGACCTTGCTTATGATTTTAAAGAGAAAAGCCTTGGCTTCTGATCCTATTCATACATATTTAATTCTGAGTATGCAGTATATTCCTTTGGATTCTAAGATAAGCAGGTGAATAAGCCTTTCCCAGATCAGAGAATTGGAAGGCAAAAAGCACAGTGTGAAGCTGTGGCAGAAATCTGTGATGAAATAAATGCCAGTGGGTCTGTATTAACATGCTTATTTTTAAGTATTCTCCAAGGTCTCTTGCTTGTATTTGATTCTGATGTATAGAATGATTGTAAAGGAAGTAAAGGAAAACACCCTTTTCTCCATATTTTTTGGCTTTTGGTTTTTCAGACTGCTAAAACTCCAAATGCTAGAGGCTGCAACTGCACTGATGGCTTTTATTGTCTCTTTGTATTCGTGTGCCTGAGACCAGAACAAGAGTGAACTTACACTAATAAAAAGAGGGAGTTGGTAGAAAATTCAGCTAATAATGGAAAGCTGCCTTTCACTGTAGCCATGCAGCAGGCATTCTGTAATAACAAATCCATCAGGCTTTCTCTCTTCATGTTGTTACCAGTGTTTGCACACTTTTTAGCAGAGGGGATGTTTCTACAAAGGAAGGGAAGAAAGGTTATATGATTTCTTTTGTCTGATATGCAACTTTGGTAAAATGTTATGTGTAGCTTTTGTAACTTTGAATCTATGGGGTTTGAGGAGTAAGTGTTACTCTGGTTTTTGATGAAGCTATTTGACACTTTAAGAAATAAAGTGCTAAAGTAATCTTGAGTCTGAAAACAAAGATGGAAATAGAGTAGATGTCATTGTGCGAATGGGGAGGAAAAAGGTTTTTGTGTTTGCCAGCATGCACAGTTTAGAATAATTTCAGTGCATCAGGAAATGAGCTTTAAATTATTCTAAAGCGTTTGGTAAGTAGGAGCAACATAGTTAAATTTATCAAAGCTTTTTTTGGTAAATAATTGATATAATGTTGTAATAAGGGTATGCCATATATTACAAAATGATACATTATGTAAATAGATGGAGCACAATTTTCCTTCTGCCTGATGCTAGATCCCACTTTCTAGGTAATAATTGTGAAGGAGCTCAATCTGTTTTTCTTTGAGAGACACAGGTACTATAAGTGTGGAAAATTGGCAGGTGTGCTATTTAAATTATTTTCTCCACCTCCATACAAATTTTAGACAAATTTAGATATAAAATTATAATAATAATAATTTAAAAAATCAGCCCCAGAGGAGGAGATAGGCCAGCCTGCTTACTACAAGTGACTGGGGGCAAAGGTGGGAACTTGATGTTTTCCCCCAGTGTCACCTGAATGATGTTCAGAGACTCATTGTTCTGGGCAATTTGCAGCTGTGGAACTTGTGTACTCTTCTATGTCTAAACCAAATGCTGGTTTTAACACAGTCCTGATTATCTCTGACTGTGAGCAATAGAATATTTGTGGTTTTATAAAGGCAACATTACTAGTAATGGTAAACTAGGCTGTTAATTTAAAATTTGGCAGCAACTATTGGCAATTCTTATCTATTTAATTTAGTACCCTCATTTGACAGGGCACATCTCCAACCTTAGCAAGACCTCTATTTATTGCAACTTGAGGGTTTCTTCCCTCTTTACTGTTACTGGATTGCAAAAATCATCTTCACATTTACTGTCAGGAATGGGACTTGTAGTGAGTCCATTGTTTGTGTGGGCACCTTGTATATTAAAGTTTTCCTAGATGAATAGAAAAGATACTAAATGTTTAACAAGGTATGAAGCATAAGTACAAAACAGCTGTTATGTGTTCTGCTAGTGAGTCCTGGTGAGTTTGCCCTGGCTGGATGCCAGGGGCCTACAAAAGCCACTCTGTCACTCCCTTCCTACTTTGGACAAGGAAAATAGAAAATAGAATGAAAGGCTCATGGGTTGAGATGAGGAACAGGGACAGATGATTAACCCATTACTGTCCCAGGCAAAACAGATGACTTGAATAAATTAGTTTAATTTATTACCAATCAAATCAGAGTAGGATAATGAGAAATAAGAATTGAATCTTAAAATATCTCACCCCCACCCTCATTTCTTACTGGGCTTAACTTTAATGTTTTCTCTGCTGATCCTTCTTCACACTCTTCCTCTTCTCTGTAGTGTGGGGTCCATCCCACAGGAGACAGTCTTCCACAAATTTCTCCAGTGTCAGTCCTTATGGGCTGCAGTTCTCAGTGGTCTGCTCCAGTGTGGGCCCCTTCCATGCACTCCCATTGACCTCCATGGGCTGCAGGGGCATATCCTGCCTCACCATTGTCTGCACCATGGGCTACAGGGCTCCAGCACCTGGAGCACTTCTTCCTCATCCTGCTTGTCTGCAGGGCTCACACATATTCTGCATGTTCTAACTTTTCTCTACTGCTGAAGTCACTTTGGTTTTGTTGTTTTTTGTGGTTTTTTTTTGTCCTTTTCCCCTTCTAAAATACAGTACCGCAGAGGTATTACCACCTCACTAGAATCTCATGATGCCATTCTTGTATTCATCTATAAACTTAATCTCAAATATTGTGCCAAATCCATGTAGGAATTCTCACATAAAATTGTCCAGGACTGTGTGGCATTGAATCATTACAAGATTACTTCATGACTGAGTGTTCATTTTTTCTCTTGAACTTTAAACATCCCTTTTTTTCCACAACAGTGTCCCATCTGTCTCATGTCTCTGGACAGGAATTGCTGCCAAAGAGGCACTTTGATCTATTAGGAATGGCAAGTGAACTTCTACAGCTGACTTCAACCTCTATACTCTTTCTGGTCTGTATTCACTACATCCCTCTAAGTGGTATATATAAAACTATGCAGATGATTAATGGGTAACATATCTCCTGTAACCCTCAGGTATTGGCAAGACATTGTCAGAAGGTCTGGAAGGTAATAAAGGGATTAATTTAATATGATGTTGCAACAGTGTTGTGGTTAGCACTACAATAACTGTACTTATAGAGCAGTACTGCATATATAACTATCAAAAATCAAGTATTTTTGAAATGTCACATTTTCCAAAGAGATGAGGAGTCAAAGGTGCCTCTTTAGCAGGAGACAGAAATACAGCAATATTTAATATTGTTGCAAAGAGTGGGTAGATAAGCATTCTCCTTCCCCTTCTGCCTCGCTTTGTAATACAGGTTTGTCTTGTGGCTATAGTGGTATCAACCCATAGAAACATCACTTGAAGTAAATGGATTTTCTGCTGGTATGTCTCACAGCAAGTTTTTTCCTTGTCTCTAGAGTCATTATCCAAGTCTGCTGGCATTAGTAAAAGAAGACAAATAGTTACACAACAATACTATGTAAACATTGCAGCAATTTTAGTAAATGCATCGAGATATTAATGTTCATTCATCCGACTAAAAAACACCCAAAAACATTCAAGAAAGGACTGCAGAGGTTAAATATGAAACAGAACTTGCTGTGTTAACTTCACCTCTTCTGTCATTTGCTCACTTGTTTAATTTTTCCTCTAATCTTTCTAGGTGCAACATTAGACATTGTGACAGCAATTACAGTGTAACCACAGTAGTTGTCTGCTCAGGTTAGATTGATCTGGAGAACAAAAGTAAATTGTGTTCATTGTATTTGTATCACAAGTTAGTTCTTCTCAGAGCTGTACCTTTGCTCAGCTATGATATCCCAAATTACCCCTTCTTGTCCAAGTCCTACTCCAACATCTGAACTTTCTAGGCTTGTCATATGGTAATATTTTGTACAAATCCTTTTCTCCTGTCTTGCTCTGACTGGCTCACCACAATGCCTTTAAACTGGGTGACTGATCCTTTCAGATTGTCTGAATAGCAAGCAGTTAGAAGTGAAGAGCTGTGTATTCTGCTAAAAGGCAGGGGAGTGGGGTGGAGGTGAGCCCACACTGAGGAAAGGACCCAAAATCTCTCAGCACACAACTGCAATCTCTGCTAAGGGGTGGGGCCTGTGGGGTGGTGGGAAGGTGACTGTGAAACACTAGACTGGAGAGCAGGGGGAAAGTGGGAGAGGATGTACCAAGCCCATCACTGTGTGTCGGATGAATGTCACATACACAAAGTGATGGAAGTAATAATGAGCAAAAAACTTAGGGGTGATAGGAAACACTTCTTCTGGAGTGCTCATTAATCTTGTTCCTCAGTAATGGGAAATAAATATGTCATTTTTGCAGTACTTGAATCAGGTAGAGTGACCCTTTTGCCTGGGTTTTGCCTGGGGTTTTTGAATCCAGCTGCTACTGCTTTCGTCAAAGTTTTTCTGAGCTCTGTCAGTGCTCTCCTCTTTTTTAATTTTGCTTTCCCTTCCTGCTTTCTCTCTGTCATGTTTCTCCCTGAACTTTCAGTTCAGTTGCATTTTCTGTCCTTCTGCTGTCCCTGCAGACTTTGGGACAGCAGGACTCTGGGAGGCAGAGTGGAAGGAGTAAGAGGACCCTGCAGTGGGGGATGTGGCAGTGAGGGGATGGGGGTTGGTGGTGGGGGAGTGACCCCTGAGGCTCAGCTCTCTAAGAGGCCTTGTGCAGACAAAAGGGAAAGAGAGAATTAATGAGGAGGGCTGTCAAAGTTTTCTTGCTTGTTTTCAGGGCCTGTGGTCCTCTAGTTCAAACTGAGTATTTGAGCATCCAGGCAGAGCAAGAGCAGCACATTTGAATGTACAGGGGACATTGAAACAATTAAGATGATATTTCTGGCTTGGGCTAATAGAAACTTTCCCCTTTCAGCTGTTATGTCCTCAGTGCTGTTTTTTAGTCTCCTCTTGCCAGGTACTGGCACTTGTGACTGCTTTCTGGCATTATCACAGTCAGCTTGTCTGGATGGTCTTTTGTGAGGTTTGCCATGGGATGTTGGTTTGCTCAGGAATGGTTCTTCTCTGTTGGTCAATTATAGTACACATCAGCTTTTATCCCATCTTAATTCACTCTAAGAAAATCTGGTTTCTTGGCAAGAATCCTTCTCAATATGTTCAGTGGTAGGATATCACTTGTAGGAAAGGCGTGGATTAGTGTGCTGAAACTGTGCAAAAATAGAAGAATTATACATTTATTTTTTTTTTTTAAGTTGGGTATGACAATGTTGTAACAGGAATTTTATGGAAGGTTGGAAGATAAAGCATTTTGAAGTAAGCTTGATGTTCTGCTACATTCCTCAGCCCTGGAGCCCAAACAGTGTCCCATGACTATGGGACACTTCCACTTTCTCCCCTGCCCTTTCCAACTTGTTAGTCCACACCGTGAAGTTTTTTGAATAACACACTGTGAAGTTTTTTTAATAAATCCCTATAAGAGCTGTAAGAAATACACATTTGCTATTTGTTGGTTTTTCCAGAGCTAGAATTATGCTTGGAGAGAGTTGCTTAGGTTATTCAGAGGTGGAAGCCTGGTCATACTGGGAGGCAAGCTAAATGCACAAAAATTCTCTGCCTTCACCTCTGACAGTTGATTTCTGGATAGTGGCTAAAGCAGTAACTACACACCAGAACACTTCTAACTTATTCTCTAGGAGTTTTTTTTTCCTTGTTTGTTTGTCTGAATTTTGAGGAGTTTTTTCCACTTCTTTTCCCTACTTCCACAAGTTATTCTTGTGTGTAGACAGAATGCATCAGGAGCAATCAACAGGAAACAGGCTTTAGATGGACTGAGACATGGAGGCAGGCCAGGCTTAGTGATGGGATGCCAAGTGCTCTGCTACCTGAAGCTTGGTGGTTTGTTTGAGGCACTCTCTTCCCTGCTGGCGGGCTGAGCCTGTTTGTACTGATGTTTATCTGTGGTAGCCCCATCTGATCTAACTTTGCCCTAGGTGGCAGAGACAGCCTGAAAGGTAGATGCATGAGAGAACAGAGGAAACATTTTTGAGTATAAACAGCAAGTGAGAGCAATTATTCCTTCACTGCATCATTCAGAGTCTCTGTTTATAACACTTCACCTCTAGCAGGTTTTGTGTTATGGCAAATCTTTGCCTAGAAGCTTAAGATCACAACTTCAGAAGTTACAGCAGAAGCGGAATATTACCCTCACCAGGAGAACTACTGGAGGAGCAAAAGAAAAAATCCTCATTGAGGTCAATGGCTGTTGCTTTTACTGGAAGGTGAATGTTAACTAATACTTAGAGGGGGCAAAATTAACATTATTGATAAAGTCCCTTTTACTGCTTTGGGACACAAACCTCAGGGTTTTATAGATGGTTCTTAACTATTCCCTCAATGGAGAGGCTGATTGTTATCACTTTTAAAAAGGCTTGTCTTCTCCAAGCCATTGAGCTTATTAAAGACTGCTTAAATAAGCTGTTTGTAATCATTGCTGATTGTTTCCCTTTGTTTATTTAACAGACTAAATCTATTTATAAATTCAGTTTCTGTTCCCCTGTGACTGTCATTAATGTATCTGCTTATTTTACATCAATTATCACTGTCACGTAACTGAATAGACTAATATAGTCTGTTGCCTTATAATTTCTCAATGCACTTTCATTTTTAGTCCCATATCTTTGATCAGACACTTCCAAGACCACATTAGCCAAACCTTGTGCCTTGTATTTTCATTTTTTGCTAGTTTGTTAGATCTCTGTAGAGATTTTTCAACATTCAAAATCTTTCTCCCTGCTCAAAATCCTTGTATTTTGTACCGCTTTCCTAATATTTTTCCATAGTGTTTATATATACCTTTACAGTAAAATGTGGAAGGAAAAAGAAGACTTTTGCCTATAATATTCTATATCATTCCATCAGGAGGATGAAATCTACTGCTCAGCTTCACAGGCTGCAAGTATTGCTATCCCTTTCAGGTGCTGTCTATCTTCATGCAAGGATTGATTACACCAGGGAGAAGAGATGCAGAACTTCAGTGATCTTTTGATTATTTGTGTTATAATACATCAAACAAATCTGGACAAATAGAAAAACAAGGAGTGGTGGATATTTATGTACATTATGCTAACTATAGTAGACCAGTTCTGGCAACACCCATTTGAATGATGAGACTATCAGTCTCAACAATAAAAAAAAACCAAAACAAAACAAAAAAATATATATCCATCAGTGACATGGTTTTTGAAAATCTCTGGAGCCTAATGAAGAAAGAAGGCAGCATGTGAACGGGTGCCCATGCAGCTGTGGGCTCAACAGGAATCAACCGCAAGGTGCTGGTCTCTAGTTCTGAAGAGATTAGAGGGTTTTGCTTTTCAATCAGGGAATGTTCCCTGCAGCCTCTTCAGGGAAAATAGTGGGTTTTTTTGCTTCTCTTTGGGACACCATTGTCCTGAGGAACAGCCCTGGCCTGGGAGGTTGCAGTTATCCAATGAAATGCTAATTGCTTGCTGTAAAAATTGTACAAAATCCAAAAAAATCTCAAACATCTTCCTCTCTATCAACTGCATTTTAGGTTACCAGATTTGTTTCTCAGCTGTAGGTTTTTCAATGGGTGCAAATATAGTCCTTAAAAAATATTAAAACTGTCATTTTCTGCCTTAAACATAGGCTCTATATTTTTTCAAGTTAGGGTTTCTACATACCTGCTGAGATGAGCTGAAAATCCCTCCTGTTGAAGCGAATTGACACCCAGATTTCAGAAGAGCTGCAAGTAATATAAGACATAAACCTGTACTAGGATCATGAAAAAAAAAAGTGTTATTACAGTAAGACAAAAAACCTTGGAAAGGATGTCTTCCAAAAATACTGGAAAAGGTTTTGCTGTTGAAGACTATCTCTATTCACATTTGTGGTGACCTACACAGATTATAGTCATGCTTGCAGCAGAAAACTTTCCATGAAGTCAAGAGTCAAAAGGATATATTGATTTATTAGCCAATGACTACAGTTCTTGTCTTGCCTGGGATTTTATGAAGTTCCTCAACATCATGTTGTTTCTGTTTCTCCTGGTGCTGTTGTACTGCAAAAGAAGTGCTTCCTGAGCATTCTCTTAGATGTGTAAGGCAAGAATAAGAGGCATCCTCAGCTACAAAACTAGAGCTGAGTGGTGCAGGGCTTGCCCTCCAGCATGTATGGATTTGTTGATTAAGAAAATACCTTGAAACTGTCTAATGCTCAGCCCTTTTGATCTTTTCTGCCCTCTCACTTCCTCTTGACTGTTTCTTTATTTCCCTGGTGTTTTTAGGAACTCTTTGAGTTTTCATATTCAAACAGATGAGGGATGTACCATCTGCCTAGCAGGCACATAAGGGCCCTGAAGATGGTTCTAGTTCAGCAAGTGCATAATATAATACAAGCCTTTCTTTTGTGATGAGAGCCAGGGTTCTGAATAGAATTGGGAAATCGACATCTTTCATTTACAGCGAAAAGAAAAAGCCCAATTATGAGCAGTGTCTGAAGAAATTCATGCTGGGCTAGACCTCTGGGCCACCTCACACAGTGCTTCAGGTCCATTTTTAGAGGTATTTGTCAGGATAGTGCTCAAGACCTTCAACATTATCAATTTTTGTTTTCTTTTAGTGATCCTCTCTTAACAAAACTGGTCCCACTGATTGATATGTTTTTAATGATTGCTCTCACCATATACTCCATACTATGGTGATTTACGATCTTTAAGAACTTTTTTATTTGACTGCTCCTACCTACTCATTTTTTGTCTTTTTGTGGCAGATACTGCAGTGATTCTGTCGTGCTGACAAAATGGGAATTATAAGGAAGCACTTACCAACCAACCCTCGCCATAAAGCTGTGTGGGGAGAGGGGAAGAACGACAATATGAATGTTTAAAACCACTTTAGCTCATACACCTGAACAATCTGTGCTTGTATTGAATAACCTTGTTGATAACTTAAGAAAAAGACCACAACCAACAAACCTAAACCATAAAACCAATTTTTTGAAACATATTGGCCTGGCCATTTAGTAAGAGAATGGCACTTGTTGTAGGGCATCTCACAAAGAATTTTATGAGGCAGAGACCCTTTTTATTTCTATAAATATATATTTTTTTTCCCAGTGGGATGAATATTCTCTATTGATAAAATGGTGGCTAAGATATTCAGAGAGCAGAAATTGAGCTCTGGGGATTTTTGCAATTGTGTGTTAATCTGTGAAAACAGAAGCATCAAACAGAAAGTTTCCTGGAATTTAAACATACTTAGCCCATTACAAAAACAATAAATTATATTATTTTTTCTCTGACCTGGGAAATGATAATTTCTCATTTTGGTCATTCCACCTCTATTTTTCTTCATAGAGAGAAACCCTATGAGAATTCCCTTCCATTGAATTGGGATGCTTTCCAGTTGAACAACCCCTGTAAAAACACACAAGACATTTAAGTGAGCAGGATTTGTATCTCCCTTCACCTTAACTGTTTCCTATTTCCCACAAGACACCCTGTCACTGAGCTACTTAAGCCATATGAACAGCACAGCAGCAACACAAGCAAATCAAGGCTTGGTTTTATAGCATTTTACTGTGTCTTTATAGTCTCACAGTATTGTTGGTGCTATTGTTTCTGAGCTGGAGAAAATCTATTTGAAGCAAGCAACTCAATGAATACGGTCCTTTTATTCAGATAATGAATTATCTGTGTAGAAACTCACATGAACAGAAGCCTTTGTTGCTAAAAAATTATCATGAGAATAGTTTAGACAGAGCGTGTTTTGGCTGACTGTCTGTCTGGGTGAATGCAGCTATCTAATAACTATCATGTTAGTTATTTCCTACACCCTACTTGCTATTTGCTCCCTGGGATTGATGTCCTATGTCAGGTGGTATTTTTTTTCCACTCCCAAACCCACAGAGGAGTTATCAAATTCTTGGGAAACGCATGTTCCTTCCGTACATTTGACTGTTCAGACAAAGAAACGTGTACCTGTATTATAGTATATATGTAAAATGGGTCAACAAAACAGAGAGGCAATCAACAATCAAGAAAAATTTACATTTGGATGATGGTTTACAAGAAACTATTTCACATTATTTGCCCAGCTCACGTGTGAAAAAAACTGATTTAAGTACTTTTCCTTGTTCACAGATGGCACATAAATAGTAACTACAAAAGTACTGTGCTCTCTACATAGCTGGATGTTTCTTTTAAAAGTCTCTCTGCATTTTTTATGGCAGTTTATCTATCTTGGCTACCTCTATCTCCCCTACTACTATAGCTTTTGAACATCTCATAATCCTTAATGTATTTATCCTCGTAACATCTCAAAAAATTGGAGGTGCTATTATCCTCTTTTTATGGGTCTCTTATTTATGGTTTTATTCCTTCTATTTTTTTATTCCAAGACTGGAGATGAACCGGCTTGAAGAAGTAAAAGCTTGTGGTGCACACAGCCTTGATCTCCCCTCCCAAGTCACCATTAATAGTTACTGTTGCCACCCCACTGCCAGGCTGTCTGTGAGGAATTCCCTAATGCATTCTGGGCAAAATGAACAGAGGAACCAAACACTTTCTATTTAATTCTCTACAATAATCTGACTCTTCTTGACTGACATCATGGCTTTTGCTGCCATGTGAGCAGCTGAGATGAAAGATGTGAGGTGACAGTGGCTGGAGAAGAGGATCTTGGAGAGGATGAAAATCTCAGAAGGAGGAGACGGATGCCAGTCCTGGAGGGTGCACTGTGGTAGTGCCACTCTGCCTGAAAAGGAGGATTCAGTTCATGTGCCTTAGCTGTGTGTTGTCACCATTTCCCTTGTGCCAACACCACCTGATGACTCGCATGCCTAAGGCCCCTAAACCAGGGGACGATTAACTCTGCAACAAAGCTTTGAGCAGTTTTCAGCAGGGATTTTTCTTTGCCCACCTTACAGTGTTTAGGTAAGTCTCTGTGCTGGAGCAAGAAATTGAATAAAAATGCACTGCAAGTGTTGTTGCTGAGGAAGGTCAGAATGTCCCCTATTTCAGCAGAGAATGTGTTGGGAAGCTTCACCCTTGACAGATTGTCTCAGCTGCACTGCAAGGCTGTATGTGAAGTGACTGGCCAGAGTTATGCAAAGTCTGTAGGAGAACAGAGACTTCTGCCCATGTTTTCCAGGTCCTTGGCTGCAGGCTGTCTTTGTCCATCTGGGAGCTATTTCACTTCTTTTGGTCTCATGTACTTGTTTCTGGTTTCCTGTTGTCTAATCCTAAACATGGTGGTTACGGATTTTAAAAAGTAGTATTTCACATGGGGCCTGCTTCACTAAGGGATTTATATTGCCAAGTAGTCCCATGCTTGTTATCAGGGTTATGTTAAAATATTGTTTATTAAGTAGGACTTCTATATTTGGTTTTTTTTTTTTTTTTTTTTTTTTTTTTTTTTTTTTTTTTTTTTTTTTTTTTTTTTTTTGTAGTGGGATGCATTGCTAATTTTAATACTGGCCCTCAGATTTTGTTGAAGCTACATGTGTCTTTCCAGTAGGCATAAATGGTCTGTGTCTCTGCTTTCACATTTTCTAAGTTACTTTTTGCTAACAATTACCTATTATAGCAGTTCCAATTTCAGAAATTGCTTTTGTAAGAAATTTAAATGGTTTTTACATATTGCTTTATTTTTCTCTATTCTGGAAGAAGTGTAAGTAACTGAAATGAAGATATGTGAGTTGTTTATCATGAGTGTGTGAAAATGAATACAAAACAACATATTGAAGTGAAACATTTTAGTGTATCAAGACATAGTTTTGCAGTTGTTATCCAACACCCACCCACTAGATTCCTTCATATTCATAAGGAATTTTGGATTTTTACAAAAATGTTTGTAATTAAAAATTATCAGACATTATAAAGTTTGTTAAGTGATGGAAAATCTAGCTCTGATAAATTCTCCACATTGATGGCCTAAGAACTGTGAAAGAAATATCAATCTGTTTCTTTACAGATTTGACAATAGTTCAGATATAAATTATGGAAGCAATTTAGAAAAAAGCTATACTTCTCTGTCCCTTAACAAATGGAAAACTTTCTAAAAAGGGTTTTAAAACAAATTGTTCATACAATAAAAAGGACAAAGCAATGAACAGGAGAGAGTAAGTCTAATATTAACTGTAAGGAATAGGATGAGAAAGAGTTTTAAACATAACATCAGAAAGAGTAGAAAAGCATATCAAAAGCCAAATTTGACTACTATTGTGTTAATATGCCCTTCTGTTTTAAGTTGTAATAGGCAGATTTTATTGCAGAGTATAGAAACAGGGTTATCTGGAGTTCTTAGTCTGCATTCTTCTTTGGCTTGGAAAACTAATTGCAGAGAGAGTTAGACAGAGCAGAATGTCCCTAGCAAGTAATCTAGAATCTCTTTCAGTGCTTTAGTTTCCTGAACTCCTTGGTATTTTTTATGAGAATGGGCTGTTTTGGGGTTTTTTGTAATGTCAATTATTCCCACATTAAAATATACACTATAGAAAGTCTTCCTTGCATAATTTCTAAGCCTTTCTTTTAGACTTTTGCTGAAGATTCTAGTTCCAAACAGAATTCAGGGTCTCCAAGACATGTTTTGCTCTTTGGACTCTAAGAAACTGTTTCCCTACAGTGTTAGTGATGTAGCAAATCTCAGAGACATCATAGAAGGGGAAGATGATTTTATTTTGTGGCAAAACTGATTTCAGTTGTTTGTACTTCTGTACTTAACTACTAGAAGTGAAATGTGTAGGAGAGTGTGAGACTGAGTAGCCTGTTCAGCTGCCTGGGCCCAGCAGCCGGATGCACTTGTCCAAGTTCTCTGTGCAGGATTTTGTGTATTGATAATTAATACAAGGGAAGCCAGTTACTGGACCAGCACCTCCAGGCTGCTGGTCTTGTGATGGCTTTTTCTACTTAAGAGCTTGTAGTTGATAAGCCTGTGGGAGACAGGAAGTCTCTCCTTCCCATGCCTCCTTTCATTTGGTTCATTTGGGTTTATTGCCTGTCCTGTGTCTTGCAATATGGGTGTCTGGAGAAGCTGCACATAGATGTGCAGCTAATCTAAAATTAACTAGCTAATCTGAGAGCTACCAGCACTTGTCCTTCATAGAACCCTGCTCCTGCCCCTCCTCATTTTCAGTCATTCTCCATGCCTATCAATCCTAAAACTTCTCTGCAGAAATTCCTGGGCAAATGGTGGCAGTAGCTGTGGGTGAGTAAGTATGGCTGTGTATGATTCTCCAGCCTCTCAAGTCTTCCTTCCTTTCTTTGTCTCTGTATTTGTAGTGAGAGGCATGAAATGAAAAAATATTGACAGAACATTTTTGAACACTGGACAAATAAAGTGAAATCACATTTTGAGCAAACTGGTGGATTGCATCTTGCTGCATCCAAATTTGTTTATAACTTAGCTGATAAAAATCTGCTTGCTGTTTTTAGGACAATTCTTTTGGGTATTATGTATTACATTGCTGAAAGAGCTGTTCAAATCAAGTTTTATGCTAAGGCAATTTTGTTTGGTGATTGTTTGGCACAATAGTGAAAGAAAAAAATATTGTTTTAGTGGTACCCTCTGTGAAGCCATGTCTCCTCCTGTTGTTATTGGTTTCAAAGATTTCAAACCAGAAGGGATCCTTATTGTCATCAAGGCTGACACCTGCATATATAAAAAGTGCAGTTTATTCAGTAGCTCTTGTATCAGTCCTTTAATTTCTGCAGAGCTAAAGCATAAAAAGGTACTGCAGAGAAGTCACGATCTCCAGCCAGCAACTCTCCTGTCTACTTTGTTGTTCAGTTTGCAGCTTAAATTAGACATTACTTGAAAGTCCTTCTCTACAGAATACTTTTTCGCTCAATGTGAAATGCATTAATGGTCCAGATCTGGTTTTAAATATATCATTAACACAGTAAAAACTGTCAGAAGCAGCCTCTGATTCATCTGCCTACTGATTGGGTGCTCACCAGTGTATGCAGAGCTGAAGGAAGTGCACTCCCTTCTCCAAAGCCATTGTATGAAGTTTCCCTGTGGGTGAGCTCATAAGAAATACTGTTATATCTAAGTAATGCCAAATAAGGGGTGTTCAGGCCCTTATTAGCTGTTAATGTATGACATTAATAACTAGAAAAGAAATAGAAATTTTCAATTAAATGTGACATAAGCTTGGATATAGACATGATATAAATTTAGGTATAAATTTATAATCCATTCATTGATATGGATTGTATGAGCTCTCTAACATACAGCTAGTACTTTTTTATTTTTAAACTGTTTTAGCATCTGGAATTATGTAGGCATTATATGAAGCAGTCTGTTGCAAAAATTAGCAAGAATAAAATTATTGTCAAAATTGATGTCAAAATTCACCACAGGGTAAAATATACATGCATATGTGGATGTATATACACACAAAAAACTCCAATAGCCACTAGATTTCTTAACAATCTACATCTAGTTTCCTCTCTAAATTCCTTCAACATATGAACAAAATTATTGTTCAATTACAATACTTAATTTTATGCCATTAAAAATCATGTGAAATACTGAAAATATAAATCAAAATATCAGTAGTATTTAGGGGGGTTGTGCTCATATAGAATCTTCCTGCTTTAGTTACAGCCATGAGATCTGGAATTACAATCCTATCTTAATGAAACCAGCACAATGAAATACTGTAAGAACATGAGTTTTTAGAGGCTACCTATCAAATATTCCAAGGTTAAATAATGGTAGGAAAATGGCAATATCTTAACATAATAGAGTGTTTTAACAGGTGGAGAAATGCATAAATTGTGATTTGGGATTTTTTTTCTATCTATTCTTTGCCTTTGATGCCCTGGCAGTCTTTATTTAAAAAGCAAAAGCCAGATTCTGCAAGTCCCTGTGTAGTCGAATTGGGTCATACACTTTGTACCTCTTAAATTATTCCCATGCATGCTGGGTTTGACTGGGGTGGAATTTTACAGTAACTAATGTGGGGTGTGTCTGGGATTTGTGCTGAAAACAGTGTTGATAACACAGGGCTGGTTTAGCTACTGCTGAGAAGTGCTTACACAGCTTTTCTGCTTCTCACCCCACCCACCACCGAGTGGGCTGGGGGTGCACAAGGAGCTGGCAGGGGACACAGCCAGGACAGCTGGCCCCAAGTGACCACAGGGATATCCCACACTATGTGGAGTCATGTTCTGCATATAAAGCTGGGGAAGAAGGTGATGTTCAGAGTGATAGTACTTGTCTTCCAAAGTCATGGTTGATGGAGCCCTGCTTTCCTGGGGATGGCTGAACTCCTGCCTGTCCCCAGGAAGCAGTGAATGAATTCCTTGTTTTGCTTTGCTTGAGTGACCAGCTTTTGCTTTACCCTATTAAATTGTCTTTATCCACAAGCTTTCTTGCCTTTACTCTTCCAATTTTTTTCCCATCCCAACTGGAGGAGAATGAATGAAAGGCTATGAGGTGCTTGGTTGCTGGCTGAAGCTAAGCCATGGCAATGTGTGAGAAGTTTTGCTAGATTGGCATCTATAATTTTTTTCCACTTTGCCAAAATGTTATTCATGGCAGAGAAAAAAAAAAAGGTGTTTTTTCTTGTGAACTAAATCTTGCAGAAGATTTCAACAAATGTGATTATCCAGGTTATTAACTTTCCTTCCTAATCCATTTTCATGATGTGGGGAAAAAAACCCCACAAACAAAGCCCTGATGGGGTGTCTATTAAAATATTGGTTTGATTTTGTGTAAAATTTATCTTGGAGGGTACTATGGATCTGCAACCTAACCAAGACAGGTACAGGACTGCTTGGTGCAGCCCAAGGGCACATGAATGGTGTTCAGTACATCAGCTCCTATAAAGTGGATCAGATGCTTCTGTCCCAAGCTCTGCAAACTGAAGCAAAGGAGAAGATGGATTTGTAACTTTACCAGGAGGTCACTGCTTTGCTTCTTTCAACATTTGCCACTATGATGTTAATCTACCATAGTCATACATGTGCTTTAATTTTTATTGCAAGTGAGTGGGATGGGGGGAGAAGAGGGAGAATTTGGGTATAGAGAGGAGGGGCATAGAGATTTTTTTTATATGCCATGGTTCATGAAGCATACTGGCCAGCAGCACTGAGATATTCTGGGCTCTCCTCCTGAAGGATAAGGAGGTTATGGCTGTGTCTTATTCCTCCTCCTTTTTTTTTTTTT
>VZRH01000063.1:39621-154297 GCA_013397555.1 Urocynchramus pylzowi | reverse complement strand
TTTTGCTTTTTTTTTTTCCCCCCCCTTTTTTTTTTTTTTTTTTTTTTTCCTCCTCCTTCTCCTGGCTCAAATCTCACTGTTTTCCTGGACATCTGTTTATGTAGTAAGGTCTTCAGGGAGGACATACTTTTTCTCTTGTAGTGCCTCAGGGGCTTCTGAATAAAGTTGGACTGTCTTGATAACATTAACTTGCAGTAACTGATTTTCTGCCTTGAGATGGTTTTACTTTTAATCCTCAGAGTGTAGCTGTCCCTTGATCTTTTACGACAGAAATATAGTAGCACAGATAGAAAACCTTTTAATTTGCCAAAAAAAAAAAAAAAATTAATGTGTGTGCACAGTATGACCAAGTTCAGATCCCTAAAGTCAGACTAACTCTATTTTTAACCATGTAAAATAGAACTATGTTAACATATGCAGGGAGTGGGGTTTTTGTCTTTAATATCACAATCATTAGACACAGATCTTCACAGAGTTCACTTTAATTCAGACTTTTCCCATCTGTCATGGAGCTGCAAAATTAGGACACATCCCATCCAATGCCTAGTGGGGAGCAGGAGGGAAGTAGAGGCCTGTGCTCTGAATGAAGGTTACCTGCAGGTGGATGCAACAACAATACTGAGGACAGGTTATGCAGGGTGTACATATTTCCTGGGATGTTTGCCTTAGACTGCTTTCAGCTTTGGCCTGTGCACAGTGTGGCCATTCAAAGATGCAGAGTGTTAGGTGTGATGCTGGTGTGAGTCTGCCACCCAATTTTCATTCGGAAGTGATCTTACAATGGGGCTGCTTAATGGTGCAGATCAAAGTGGAGATCAGAGCTGCTTTGAAAGAGCACTCTCTTCTGAACTTAAAAAAACCCCAAAAACCCCTAATTTCTTGGCTAGGAGGTCCTATGTGTTTAGCAATTTCTGTAAAATGAGAAACTGCTCTTTGTTTCAATGCCTTAATGTGGATTTACTGCCCAAATTCTTCTGTGTAGCTTGATTTCAAGGGGAAGACATGGTACCAGATGAGAGAAGCATTAAACCCATTTATTTTGTGATATCCAAGAATTGTCAGTTTTCCCTTTTTTTGCTCCTCTGAAAAAGGACATGCTATCCTAAAAAACTAAATAGGCAGTTTTGGACTGAGCAGGGAGAAGGAGCCAGTTGTCTCCAGGAGTTTGGTTTCTTTTCAGTGCCTCTAGTTCTTGTTTTTCTGTGGAAAGCTTTTGTTATGCTGTGTGCTACTGTTTCACCATGGATAAGGCCTTAATTTGTGTATATTTTTTATATTTGTGCATTTTTCTGTTCGCCAAAATGTTTGGAATCCATCTGATTCTTACAAAAATTTCCCTTGCACTGTTGGAAAGAGAGTGCAGGTGGCTTCTGAATTAGAAAATTGCCATACACTCATTTTGCCCTTCAATCTAAAGCCACACTGTTACAAAAACACAGAAGTACAGTGGCACATCCTCTGTCTTATATACTCTAAAACAACATAAGGTGAGCTGGTGTGGAGTGAATTTGAGGAAGCAGATATTCTTCCTATGTGGAGTCTGAAAATCAAGTATTTAATTGACAGAAGCAAGTTTTCTACCCTGGAAGTATTGACATTCTCAATTACAGTGGAAACATCAAAGCTTTCTGCATGAAGTTTCAGCCAGCCCTTGAAACATATGGTGGAATATTTTTGTGCTGCTGCTGCTTTACTGTGGTGTATTGGATTTGCACTGGCATCATTTTTGTCCATTAGTTAGGCTTACCCTACTTCACCTTTCCAATTTATTGGAACTTAACTGTTCATTGTCAGCTGACTCAGGAATGCAGAGCCACACTCCGTAGCCAACATAAGGCATGAAGTTAATAAATTTAAGTGCATGGAGTAGAATAAATTAGAACTAGTATGTTGATGTTGATAACTTTTACTGCAAAACTCTTATTACATCTGTCTTGGAGATTTTAATTTTATTTTTAGATGTACTTCATGCACATCATATTGTATATATGCATGATATCACAACTCTTCTTTTTCCTTACAGAGGCCTAATGGGAAAACATGAGGATTTGTAAAAATAAAAGCTTTGCATTCACTGAAATGGAAATTATACAATTTCATCTTCTAGTCAAGACTTTCGCTGAAATTCTCATAAACAGTAAGAGAATGTGGCTGAGAAGAAATGGAAAAACATGTTGAGATGTGGCTGAGAGAAAACCTCTTTATTTCCTTAGAATAGATAATTTTTTTCTCTCTCCCTCCCTGCTTGTACTGGCAAAATATACAGCTAATACTAGTATGTGCAGGCAAATAATCCATAACCCAACATTTGTTGAGCCTTATGGGGAAAAGGGGTCTCAGAACCGTGTGTGCTTTCACTACATCTATTCATTCTTTGGGGGGCAGAGGGGGAGCCGGGATGTGAGAAGCTCAGTTACCTCCAGAGACATCACCTGAATTTATTGGTCTCTCCTTGGCTTGGATTACTATTGACATGAGTTCCCAGTGCTGCTGTTTACCTTAAGGGAAACAGGATGAGCACCTTAGTGGATTCTCTTCCACTCTCCTCACCCCTCAATATCTGTGATGATTGGGTATCGAAATTTTAATTTGTTTTGAAAGGACTGGAGAAGGAGACTGCTGTGGCATGCCTTCTATGGAAGAAGTAGTAAGATTTTTTGGAAAGGTGGTCTAAAACCAGTTGAAAGATTACATTGGCATTTTCTTTTGCCCTTGTAAGAATCTAAAATGACAGGATGAGAGTTGGCACCCTTGAGGTCTTGATAGGTGTTTTCCCCAGGTGCTCTGTCGGTCTCTGTTGGACATCTTATTCAGCCCCGAGAGTAGACTTTGGGGTGGATCATCAATAAAGACACTGAACAGGACTGGGACCAATACTGAGCTTGGGTGATCACCACTTGTGTGCAAGCTCAGCAGCCCTGGGAGAGATATATGTGTCCAGGGCTCTTGGGCCACTCAATCCCTTGTGGTGCTGGTGATCTCTTGTGAGCCTTCTTTTAATCCTCTACCTTGGCACATCTATGCTGGCATGATTTTGGTATCAAGAAATTCAACCTATTTTGTAAATAGGTTTTATATTTTGTAAATAACTGTTGAGCACTTATGGGAGGAGGGGAAAAACTTGGCCCTTGATGGAGATCTCCTGACATCTTTGTTTAGACCCATTCCACCCCCATTTCTTTCCAACACCACACCAGCTCCTCTGTCTACTCTCCCAAGTTCTGCAAACTAAGGAGGGAAGATGACATGGAAAATGATAGCTGAAGTTGCATTGAGTGGTCCTGCAAAAGAAGTCCATATGTTTTGCCAGCACCTCACTTGAATTGCATCAATGTTTAAATGGCTGGATGTCATGAGGTCATTGCACGTGGCACTGCTCCATGATTTCTGAGGATTGTTCAGTAGTTTGAGTTCCCACATACAAAGAACTGGCCAGAACACAGTTTTTGTAGGGAAAAAAAATAAAAATTGTCTACTCATACTTCACATCGGAAAACAAAAGAACTGATGTTGATTATGTAAGGATATATGCAGATGGCAGAAAAAACCCTTTATTCATGGTATAGGGTGAAGTAGCCAGAAGTGGTAGAGCAGCCATTCTTACTGTTAACTTTTCATGTTAGCCAGGGGAACAATTAGAACTGTAAGGGCATACTGTTCTCTGTCTGTTAGACAGAAATGAAGTAATGGAGAGAGTAAACGTTTTCTCTGAAGCTACTCAGCATCGTGCATGTTCTTACATCCTTGTTTCTCTGCATTGTGCTTTAGTCTCAAAGCTTTACCTTTTCTTCCTGTTGCAATTTTTCAGTTATATTATATATTTAAAAACCAGGAAAATGTTATAATATATATCAGATTATATGAACTACACTGTTAGTTACATTTGTAGTTTAGTGATGTGGGTTTTTTTCCTTAACTTTTTTTAAGGTCACATGGTTGTGTTGATGCATCTAAATCAAAACAAAATGGGTAAATAAACCCCCACTTTTTTCAGACTGACTCCTCTCTTTTGCCTCCACTCTCATATTTCTTTTCCAAAAGAGCAAACACTATTTTACTGACACTTTGTAGAAAAGCAAAGGAAATTGATAGATATCATCCCCAGAGAGAAGAAAGAGGAATTTCTTGCATCTCTTCTTACTCTTTTTATCAGTAATTAAGATGCTTATAAGCTAATAGGAGATTTGAATGAATTTTCCTTTGGCATGAGTGGAAATAAGAACAAACTCATGAAAAAATGTATGTGCCTTAAGTACAAAATAGGCGTGGATGTTATAATCTTCTATACATACAGAATTTAACGTAGCATTTTTTCTGGATATTTTATTTATTTCCTCTCAGATGGCTGTCTCATGCAGGAATCTTACATGAAGGTATTGAAAATTTTGTGGCTGAGCCAGGGACTGAACTCGGCTCTCTTCACTCGGCTCTCATCATTCTTAGATAAGCAATCAAACTCAAGACTGTCCATCTTTATGCTGCTGTTTGTCCACCCCTCCCCAGCTGGAGGCAAGTACCTGTTGTTGGCTGCCCAGGTTCTTTCTGTTCCCCATTCCTTTAATAGGTTTGTTGACTACCCACAAGTAAGAAAGAAACCAGATGCCTGAAAAAGTTATCATGTTAGAAAATAAGGTTGCTGGAGAACTATTTGTTCAGATAACTCTGGCTTGAAGTCTAGGTTCTTTAAGACTGATTCCTTGGACAGTGTTCCTGGCCGCTCTGGGGCTTGAAAGTATTTGCATGTTTGTATATTTTCTGCTGCAATGAAAGTTTTTGCAATACACTTGACTTGCACTTACATAAGAGGCACTTACATAAACAAGCAGGTAATAACTAGATGCTTCTTAGTATGATCTTGAGCTAGTCTAAAATGCATTTGTTGAAAAAAATAGATAATTTGCCTCCTGTGCATATGGGAAAGGCTTTGAGCATTTTTCTTGCCTGTCATTTTTAGCTCTATCGTTGTCACCTTTCTATAATGTCTGTTGTGCCAACAAAAATTGATCTAATTTATGAAATGCAAAATTATTGCTCTGCTGATACTACTTTAAATGTAAAAAACCCTGTGCCAAAAGAACAGAAGTAGAAGCAGAGAGGATATCTTGCTTGTGTTCGAATACATTCATACAGAAACCTGTTGATTTTTAATGCCATGTCATTTAAGTCTTCTTGCTTAGTGTGTTTATTTTCCTATGTTTAAACTGTGCTCTTGTTCTACAAATTCTTCAGCTCCTTTCTACTGAGAGATGCAAACATATGGCCCTTAAATGTTCTAGGAGAAGCCTTAGATGTCTGCAAGATGATGCAATCATCAGTGCAATCCTGGATAAGGGTAGTGTACAAGAATTTTTAGCAGAGGAGTAGCAGGAAAACAAAAAACTAGAAATCAGGCGACATCAGTCTATTTTTGGTTTTGATAAATCAAAGGAAAGCAATTTTGATTTGAAACAGACCATAGAACCATGAGCACTTTAGGCAAATTCTTCTTCCATGCCTTAAATCTGCTTTGAGGTTTTTACAAACTTGACTGCGATAAATGTATGCATATAAATTAAAGACAGTACACAGACCTGTGTTTTACAGAGTGTTTGTAACTTTGAAGTCCCACAAATCTGAAGATTAAATCTTTTTTGCATTTGATACTGTTCAGCCAGTCTGCTGAGAGTGCTTGGGCTTTGTTTAATGGAATTTTGTAAATGTGAGGCAAAAAGAGGTACAGAAGAAAACTGCTTTTCCTCATGAGAGAAGTCTATTTCTCTTTTATGTTGCAGACTCTGCAATGTCTCATACCTGGTATACCTTAGAGATCACCTCTGTAATGGCAATGGTGGTATGCTCTCAGCTCTCTGCAATGTTTTGGGTTAAGGGGGTCTAAGCATTGCATGGGAAAGATTTATTTTACCAGTGATAGAAAATGATAGATTTCCCTAGAGGTTTTTCCTCATTATTCTTTTTTCAGTCTCTGGTGTCATAAATCAAGGCATTTGTGGTCATTTACTTCTTATTTGCTGATTGCATGCGTTTTAAAAATATTTTTCAACCACTTTTTGTAAGATTGGGGCAGGGCATATCTTGTCAGAAACTGGTCAAGTAAACCTCAGAGAAATATTAGATGTCTGAAGAAGCAATGCTCCTTCTTTTCAACCCCAGATATTCTTCCTTTCCTTTGTGTTTTCAGTTTTGAAGTATGATTAAAAAATATTTATATATTACAAGTCGATATCTGCTCAGTTTTTTATTCTTTGCATTAATACCTGACGGGGATTTGCAAGAGAGCTGGAGAGGGATTTTTTCCAAGGGTGATAGGACAGGGAGGAAGGGTGTTAAATTGAAGGATGGTAGTTTAGATTAGATACTAAGTAGAAGTTCTTGACTGTGAGGATGGTGAGGCACTGGAACAGGTAGCCCAGAGAAGCTGTGGATGCCACATGCCTGGAAGTGTTCAAGACCAGGTTGGATGGAACCCTAAGCAACTGGATCTAGTAAAAGATGTCCCTGCCCAAGGTAAGGGGGTTGGAACGAGATGGTCTTTGAGGTCCCTTCTAGCCCAAACCATGCTATGATTCTTCTGAAGCTACTGTGGCCCCTGGACACTCTTCTGCTGATATTTCAAGTATTGGATTCTCTGTGGGAGACAGACATTTAGCTGGCATTGGTATTTTAATATAAATTCCATCTAGTGCTTTAGTTCCCATTATTAATTACGTGGGGTATCCTTGCATGCTGAGAGGCAAAACCTGCTCTGCTTTCTCTGCAGGCAGAGTCCAGCACCACTGAAGTGGAGACCAGGCCATTACAGTGGTGACCAGATTTTAGCAAGGTCCCTTGCCTGGCAGGAGCTGACCTGGCTCAATGATGTCTGTGCATCATTCATTACTATTCCAGCTGTGCAGTTCTCAGGGGGTCAGAGGCTAGAATTAGACAGCATTGGTGAAACATGCTTAGAGATAATTATAAACCAAGTTTAAAAGTAGGCTGGTAAGGGCTCTGTTCAGATGGAACCCAGCTCTGTGCTTTTTCCTGGCAGCTGTGGGCATCAGGAAAGCAAATCCCTTTTCCCAGATTGCTCATCAGACACTTCCTCAGCAGTAACTGTTCTAGAGAGAAAGAGAAATCCTAAAGCCTCAGCACCACACATGCTGACAGGGAGCTGCCCAAATACGTGCCTCAGCCCAAAGTTGCCCCTTCCCAGGATGCTCAGCATGATGTGACAAGCTGCTGTCCCTTACCTCACTTGAAATTGGCTCCCCCTGCCCTGCGTTCTTTTCTCCTCTGTGCCCTTTTCTTCCTTTGTAAAAAAGCGAATGTCTAGTTCTGAGTTAGGTCAACCTAAAAGATCCCTGGTATTTCCAAATACCTCATCTAGGTGGTAAGATGAAGTACAGGAGGGAGTTGCAAGGTTGTTTTATTGACAGAGACTGGTTTAGTTCTTCTAAAAGCGTTCTTCCGCTGATTTTTTTCCCCTGGTGTCTCTCTCCTTTGTGCAAGTCCCAGGTACTCAGGCTCAGACCCAAACGGCAGTTGCTCTCTCAATGTTTCCATTGTTCTGTTTCTATTGACAGCAAAATAGCTCAGAATAACTCTATTATTTCCCATGGAATTAATTAATGCCACTATATGCAGTGTAACTTAAGCAATGGAGAAAATACTGGATACTAAAATAGGGGCCAAGAACTTCTTTATGACAGGAGAGCAAGCACTTTAAGCTGGCTATTCTGAGATGAAGAGCTATGATTTGTTTTACCTTTGGAAAAGAGTCTAATAAAAACATCTGTGAAGAAATATTGTGTGACACTTGAAATACTTGCATGCCAGAAGACTTGAAAGTATTCTTATTACCAGAGATTCCAAGTACCTTTCTCTTCCTAGTTTCAGCTTCTTGCCTTTGAAGATATCTAAAAGAATGAAAAAAACCATTAGTAAAGTTCCTTTTCATCTCCTCTCCTTTCCAGTCATAATAATCTGCTACTTCTAAAGATTGGTTTTGTGACTCATTAGAGAAACATAAATGCTTCTTTTTAGAGGTATAAAGAATGTTTTAGTAAATGGATACAGAGAAGCTTGGTGCCCAAAACCTTTTTCCCCCTCTTTTTAAAATTAGTTTTGTTCAACATCTTTTCATCTAGAATTTTCCAGGAGGTTTCTTTGCCTATGGCCAGCTGACAAAGCTTTAACTAATCTGAAAATAGTTTATAGAGGAGAAATATGGCGAAGGGGACACAAAGGAACAGCTCTATGGGTGCCCCCTGTCCATACACCTTGACTGGTTGAGCCTGGCAGGACTTTGGCTGCACTGGTTTGGCTGTCCAAGGCAGAAACTGTATTTCGCTTGCCATATACTTTAGCGAGGCTACAACATAGCCTGATAATTAACTGCATCCTCCCTTACTTACAGGAGGAAGAGCTGTTTCTCTAAACCTAAATCTGTTGAAATTTGACTGTAGGCCCCTGTTCTGGTTTGAAAGCAAAAGTAGTGAGAGGCTCCAAGTCAGAAATACAATTTATTAGGAAAAGGGAAAAGAAAACCAAAATACATGCAAGAATACAAAAGAAAAACCACTGACAAAGTCAGAACACAACCTGACACCCTGTTGGTCAGGGTGTTGGTAGCAGTCTAGTTGGATTGGTGGCTGCAGTCCTCCTGGAGTGGCAGATGTGGTTCTGTTGCAGCAGTGATCCTGTAGAAAGGGTGTAGTCTTCCTCTGAAGATCCAGTGGAAAAGACAGCTGTTCCTCTGGGGACCCAGTGGAAGAACTGAACTGTTGTCCCAAAGTCTCAGATTATATCCAGTTAGGAATTCTTGGCTCCTCCTGCTGGGTGGAGCATCTCACAATGGGATGCTGTAATTTTTATCAGTCATGCAGTGACATTCAATGGCCCATTAGCAGCAGATGTCTCCCCAGAGGGAGGATTGGTTTGTGGAAGAGATAAAGAAAACTGCCCAATTAACAGAAGACAACTGCCACACCTTTAACAGAAGGCAAATAGAATCCATATTGCCTTGCAATCCAGGACAGCGCCTGATTACTGTGCTGAGGAAAAGTATACAGTTTGTTGTGCCTCAGAGAAGATGCACCTACCTCTCTTGTGAAGGGCAAGTCCAAAAAGAATCCATGAGGTGCTATGCAAAGTTACAGCTTCCTGGAAAATATGGCACAGAAGAAAAAGGTTTACATTTAAAAACCAAGCAAATAATTAATGAAGCTGTTTTGACTTTATCTAATTGGAATTTTAATACACAAAAATGACAGACTGAAAGGAAACAGTGATTGAGAAAAGCCAAAGGGAAAGACATTGCTGGATATTTATTGTACAGTTTAAAATTAACTATCCATTATCTAGATATAGGATTTCAGAAGCTCATAATGGTATATGGAAAAATAACAGCTGTGAATCTCAACCAGGAAAATAGCAAAATAGAGCCTATATGGATAGTTGTGGCATTGGAGTCCCTGGGGTAGCAAGGATAGGTTGGATTCAATTTACACAGGGACTCTCAGCCAATATAATTCAATTCTAAATGCAGATGTATCATTGCCCGGAGAGCTGGACGGGGCTAAGACCTTAACTCATCACGTGTGTAATTGGAGCTCCTAAAAAAGGAGCTGGGGGAATAAACTCAGGCCTGTTTGTCCCATAAAGTTTTGGTGTGTGTGTGTGTGATCCCTGTCTCCAACCACTGACCCCATGGAACATGTGGATATTAACATTACAGGTAGTAATCCATGGTTTTCTCTCTAGCAGGGCCACAAGGTCTTTGTTGCAAATAGAGATACTCTGGTGACTCTGCTTGTCCATCAAATCAAAGATAATTTGAGATGTGGTGAGCAAGAGACAGGCACATGAACTCTAAACTAGGATGTGAGAATAGTGAGAGAAGGTGAGTGAAGTTGTGAGAGTTGATTCTTGCCTTTTTCCTAACCATAAGTAGAGGGACTACTAAAATATTCTCTACTCTGACTTCAGCAGGTACTCTCTTTATAAACATCTTGATGATAAAATATTTATAAATCTTTTTAAAGTGGTGAGCAAATTTCTGCCTGAAATCTATCTCTGCATTAAAGCCTCAGTACCTAAGCAATTAGAAAAACATAGATCAAAACCGAATTTTGAACTCTTATGGAGTTTCAGCTTGGGTTTGTTGGCTCTGTGTTTCTTCTTTAACTGTTGAACAAGTGTTTTCAGCTTTTTGCAAGTAAACAGATATCTCACAATAAGGAGTGGATAGAGTTGGGGTCTTTGTAGCCACTTGGCAAAAAAAAAAAAAAAAAAAAAAAAAAAAAAAAGGGGGGGAAAAAAAAAAAAATCCCCATTTTAAAAAAAAAAAAAAAAAATCTCCATTTTGAAAAGAAAAAAAGTACATATAATCATCAGTCAGTTTGTGATTTAAAAACATCTGTTGAATAAAGAATTGATTTCAGCAGTATATTTGTTCTCTCTGCCTTGCAGGGCTCACTTGAGAGAGAGGCTAGATTACCTGTATCATTAATATCTGCTAAGTTCTTAATTGCTGCTCTTCTAACAGATGTCTAGCTTGATTGCTTTTGCAATTCTTTGGTGCATACCTCCAGAAAAAGAGTATTTTGTAAGGCTTTGTTGCATTGTTGAAGAGCAATTGAATTTTACAGTTCTCTAAAGGGGAAGGTGGGCTAGAGTATTGAGGTGTGTATGACTGAATGCTGCCCTTTAGCTTTCATCAACTTGTGTGCAAGGAGAATGAAAAGAGAAAGCCATGGAAATGTATTTGCTGCATTTGTGGACATGTGGGGTTTTTCTTCTCTCAGAGTCGTGCTTCTTTTCTCTTGAAGCAAGCTGGACTACTTTTATTACTGAAGAAGTAGGCTTTGTTTTAAGTTCTAACTAAGTAGTTCATTGCTACCTCTGTTCTGGAGAGCTCCTGCTTTACATGGAGATGAAGCTGGAAAAGCTAGGGGGTAAATAAAGAAATATGCTAGTCTTGTGATAAGCTTTGGTTTGATTAAGTTCCTCATGCATGGGAACCCCAAGAAATATCTCCAGTGTGAACCTGCCTCCAAAGAGAGGGGAGAAGAACAAAGGTTTTACCCTTGGCCTACAGGGAATTGAGAAAGTGGGGGTTTTATTCTGATTGAGAAACGTGTCCTGCATCTCTAGAGTGGATTCTATAATCCTGTACTGTCTTTGGGAAAGGCAGCTGTGTTTTCTTCTTACTCTTGTTGTTCATTGGGTTTTGAGGCAGGGCTCCTGTAGCCGCAGAAGGTGTGAACAGCCCTAGCCCAGGTGGGAGCCAGGTGCCCTGTCCTGCCAGCTCTCATGTGCTGAGGTTTGCAAGGACCGAGGACCCTGGGTCTGCTGCTGCTGCTTCTGGCTGGGGAACTGCTTTCATTTTTCCCTGTAAAGCTGTTTTTATTGGTGCAAGGAATTTCATCAAAGGCCCAAGAATAGGCCTAGCATTGGCAAAGTTTGTGGCTATTAAGAGACTTCAGAACAGTATCTCTTTCTGTTTTTCAGGGCAAGGTCTTCTGGTCAAAAGTTGTCCGTGCTGGCATGTGAAGTGCTGTGTGGGGCTGTTTCTGCTCTCCTTCAGCTGGTATTGCTCCAGCAGTAACACCTGCAGAACAACAGGCAGCTGGCTTCTTTTACCACTCTAATTAGACCTTTCATGTATGGGCATTTGTAAGCTAATACTGAATTGAATTTCTGATGGTCTGTTTGTTCAAGTGAAGAAAAAGACTCAGGTCTTTCATATCTATAGCTGTTGGCTTGGCTGTTTCAGCCTTTATTTGGAGAAACTTCTAAATTTTCTCTTAAACTTTCACACAAGAGACTTGTGGTTGTGATTTTCTTCCAGTATGAAAGAAAAGAAAGGGGTAAGAGGCACTTCTCAGAAATATTGTCATTAAATATAAGTCACAAAAGAAAAATAGAAGGAGGTAACCCCATGAATGAACCCAGATTATCTTTTACCTACTGAGATACACATTTTTTCCTCATACTTCTCTGATATTGTCTTTTATATGATAAGATTAAAATACTTGCACCGTCTAGTAAAAGCACTTTATACCTGCCAGAATCACTACCATTAAAGTAATTTACATTGAGTTGCTAAACCAAAGCAGTTATGTCATCAAAAGTGCAGTAAGATTGCTGTAACTGCATCTAGACAAAAGTTGTTGACAATATAGGAATAATGCAAAAAAATATTCTATCTCTAATCAACACTTACATAGGCAGGAGTTTCTTAAGTTGACCTGAACTGGAACTACCTACTCTGTGTGCACGTGACTTTATATCTATTTCTTTGTCTACCTCCATTCATATAGAAAGGTATAAATTATTTTCTGTCAAAAATCAGATTGCCAAACTGCTGCTTTCAATAACATAATATAATTTACTTAAAAAACAAAACCAACAACAACAAACCAAAACAAAAAAAAACAACAAACCCCCCCAAACCAAAAAAAAACAAACCCCCCCCCAAAAACCCCCAAACCAAAAAAAAAAACCAAAACCAAAAAAAAAAAAAAAAACCCAAACAAACCAAAAAATAAAAGGTCAAAAGGACACTTTGCCATCAGTGTGCCTGCTTGGCCTAGTCTTACCCAGAAGTTAAACACTGGAAATCAGTTACTAATCAGGAAAAAGCAAGAATCATTTGCAGGAGCAAGTCAAGTATCATTTCTCTTAGGAAGGCTAGATATGCATTTCGAAGTGTCTCTTAGCTTATAGAAGGAGCCCAAATAACCTTTTAATGGTGAGTATCAGGTGTGATATATCTCCTTCCACCTAACTTTTTCGTGAACTCAGTGAATATAAAGAGTGAAACTTTGAGCTGCTGCCAAACTCACTGAATGAAAGGGATTCCCATCAGCTTCTTGTGCTCTGTATGTGTGGTGATGTGGACTTCTCCAAAGTGTGTAACAAGCCTGCCCCTGTTCTTCAGAATTTAGTGTCTGTTCAAACACCCAGTGCTCATATTTGCTGGTCTTTCCCCCTTCTGCAGGAAGGAGCCCACCTCTGCAAGCCTGCTGTTCTTCCTCTGAAGGAACCGAGCAGTCCATAGCTTCACTGGCACTGGGACCAGCTTTCTTCTGAAATTACTGGACATCTACTTATTTCTGATTTACTCTAGCACTGGTAGTAGATCCAGCAGCCAATTGAAAGCTCTCTGTGAGCTTTGGGTCACAGCAGGTCTCTGTTGACCAGCAAAAAACATTTTAAGTGTTTGGTCTCTGTTTCATTTACTGGTTTGAAGTCTGCACTGCTTTGTGTTTTCTCATAAGATGTGACAGTCACTCATGAATGACTTTTATATCTTCCTGTGCCAGAAGCCATGCAGCACCTTGTTTTGTGAGCTTAAAAGACTTTGCAGCAGGAGTCTTTACAATTCTTTGTGCTGTGGCTGTGAACATTGTGAATTTAGGAACATTTTGTTCAAAGGCCAGGGCATATTCTAACCCTTCAGAGGCTGGGTTTAAAAGCACAGTGTTTGTTACCCCAGGCACTGAAAGGAGTTGTGTGGTATTGTGTTCTCATGGGATTGTGTGTTTGTTCATTTTTATAAATTTTTTTATCTTTTTACGTATAAATGGAGGTAGATTTCACAAATACCTGCTAACATTTCTGACTGTGTTAGCTTCAGATTTTGAAAATTATTTTGCTTTGGTTTGCTTGTTTCTTGGTAGAAATCATGGATCTCAGAGAACAAAAAGGAATAGCACAACTGCTGAACAGAAAATTTATAAACAGAAATTCAGTCCAAGTTGTTTTACTCAATTGATGATGAAATTATCTATGAATATATATTTTCATTATATGACCAGTTTTATATATGGCTCAAAAACATTCATCATAGAAAATCTGTTCTGTTCCCCCTTGTCAGCTAAATAAATTACTAGGGAATAATTTTTTTGTTATTCAGAGAGATCTATTCTGCACAGTGGTGTCTATGTACTACTGTCACCAAATAATCCATTTTGTTTCTTTGCATCCAGTGTAGGTATCTGCTTCTGAAGTTTGAAAGAATTTGATCCCATGTCTTTGTGAAATCTACATTTTGATGTTATGAAGGAGAAAAATATGTCTCTTTAGAAAATTCTGCTTCAAAACAATGTAGAAACTTGAGCTAAATCTTCACAACAGACACTTTCAATGTATTTTAAATACATTGAAATGAACATTTGATTTCTAAATGTCTAATGTAGAAATATATTTAGAGTTGATTAAAATACTTTCAAAAACATGTTGCTTGACAAACACATTACACTGCTGACAGTCTTTTTGAAAACTACATTTCAATGCTTTGATAAAATGGCTTTGAAGTATGACACATTATTCTCCTGTCAGTGGTCAGAAATCTGAATAAACTGCAATGGATTGCATAGTTCAAGGGAATGAATACATGAGACAAGTTCTTAGCTTGCAACTTTGGCTATTTGTTATTCAATAATAACTTTTTATGGTTATAAAACTTCTAGTTTTATAACTAAAAGTACAAAAGCCAGAGTGAAAAACTCTGGACCTGAACATAAATATAGATGTGTATACCTAACTAGATATTTTGGATCACCTCAAAAAAATCTACATAGTCTGATACTTTGCATCTTCTATGAAACATTATATAGATGCTTTGTTCTCTGTCTTTCTGAAATCAGTTATAGTCCATGGCAAATAGTTATGGGCAGTGTTAGAAAAATCCAGTTTATCATAGAGTTTGTTGGTTATACTGACATAAAATTACTTGGGATGTTTTAGAGAAAGGATTTTCAGCATGAATATGTTTGGCTGGCTGCATGCTATATGAAGGGTACTGTGCATTCAGTCACAAAGTGACAAGTTGCCTTTCTATATTCAAGGACAAAAGAACAGCAATATTTTTGCTTGCTAATTATTTTCATTAGCAAGTTAAACCAAGGGGTTATGCATTGGTCATAAAACCCCAGTAAAGTAAGACTCAAGTGGTTTGTTCATGTCACCAGAATTCCAAGATAAATGTGGTAAAAAGGATCAGCCATCATGTATTATATATCTACAGACAGTACACATTTTTCTCCCACTGTACTTCGGGAGTGAGACTTCTCTAGATGACAGTTATGGAAAGTCTGAAGTGTCTGGAATGTGCAAAAATAGAAAGTTCTGAATGCACTTAATAAAAGTTTAATTTGTGAGTTATATGAGCATAGAAATAACTACTGGTGTGTGAAACCCAAAGGTGCATAAGTTCAGTCAAAGTTTTATATATGAACTTTTTACAGATTTCATTCTTTCTTGTGGTATATGTTTTATATCTCTTTTATTCCTCTTTCCTTACTGAGTTCTTCCATTTTTTTTAAAGCACAAATTATTCTGCTTGTTTACAGAAGACCTTAAACCACTCTCTTATTAGTGTTTCAACAGTTTATCTTTTATACCAGTATGCTCTGGTGGTACAGGGGTGCAATGTGTTTTGTTAGTATTTTTTAATTTTTTTTCGTAATTGTTTTCTTTTTTCTTGTTATGGACTTTGGGAAAGGTGTCCTGTACAGATCCTACGTCTTTCTCTAACTTGATTGCTTTGTTTCTGAGTTAATTCTTTCCCAGGCTTTCCTTTTGCTGTGCAGGATTTTATCACAGGGTCTTTGCAAGCCTGCCATAACTCAGCATGAACTTCCTGTGGGTTTTGGCTTGTCTTGCTCTCAAAGTAGGGAAATCTTATCAGTCACTGTTCAGCCCAAGTCTTGATGATTAGTGTGGGGATTTTACAGATTTATACAGCTTAAAGAAAAGATGTTGATATAATTAATACTCTCTGGTTTGTGTGGTTCACTAATTTTTCTCAAAGGCTCCCATGCCAGTGAGCATTGTATTTGTAGACAGGGCAGAACCAAATCTTGGTGAGTAGCAGTGAGCAAGTCATGAAGAGTAAAGTGAGGGGCTATTACTGTAGCAGTATTCTGAAGATAAGTAGGAAGCAGATGGACTTGGGTAAAAACCCAGAGTTTTGTCATATATCTGTTACACAGGTATCATTAAAATTGTCATTTTTGCATTTTTCTTTTTTTTTTTTTTTTTTTTTTTTTTTTTTTTTTTTTTCTGGTTACTGAAGTCCTTTTGCATAGCTTGTCCATTTTTTGCCTTTAGAGGCATTCTGCAAGGCTGAGATTTGGAATAGCTTGCTGACAAGTATCAGCTAAAAGTAACTCTTTTTCTAAGCTCCACAGGAAGCATATCCTTATACCTTCAAGCTGGGATTGAAGAGTCATAGACAGAGCAGCTGTTTGCTAAAAGTGCATTGTATTTGCTCTGGTAAGAGCGGCAAATGACCTTTTAAGAGAGGCAATTTCTCTTCCTATTGGACCTGAATTTGGTGTTTCCCCTGGCGTAAGTTGGGAATAACACAAAGATGCTCTTCCTTTGCACTGAATATGAAAGTAGAAAAAGTGAAGAAAGAACTGTGTTTGCTGCATCTGATAAAGTAGTTCTCTGACATCTGGTACTACTTATTTCTTGTCAGATTTCATAATAATTCCTCAAGACAGTGTTGGGACAGTGCAGTTCTTCTGTTCAAAGTCATACCTTTCTCACATCATGACTGACAATCTATATACATGTGTAAGCACCAATGTCCTCTGACTTCAGTTTCTCTGCTGACTGTACCTTAAGAAAAGTTATATCAGCTCTTTAACGCTTTTAAAAACTGTAGAACTTGCTCCAGGTTCAGAGCCTAATTCCTCTCCAGTGCAAGTGTGGCTTGGCCTAACTCCCAAGATGTAAAAGGCTCACATGGCAGGCTGTACTAGTTTGATGAAGTTAAAAGAGAAGGCAGAAAGTAAGAACTCAGATTTTGTGTAGGGATTGAAAAGATATGGGAAGTTCTGGTAATGTGTGGAAAGATGAGAAATCATATCTAAGAGATATGCTGTCTTGGGGGACACAGTGACTCAGACCAAGATAATGTGAGGAAGAGGTGAATTAGAAAGAAAGAGTGTTTATTAGCCAAGGTGGCAGATACTTCTATTTCTTTCTATAGAAAAGGTGCCAGCAGTAGGTGCCCTAAAATGTGATGGTTGCTAACTCAGCATTCAAGGATTGCTTTCCTCATGCAACTAGAAAATTCTAATGCATTTCATGGTATTTTATTTTATACACATGGAATTAAAAATCTTTTATATATACTGTTGAAAATGTCCTTTATGGCTGTAGTTTTTCATTTGTAGTACAGGAAACAACATCTAAAGTTGCAGTTTGGAAGAGGCTCCATCTGTCCTTTGTTTCCTATGATTATTGTGCTCTTTCAAGTCTTGCCTTACTTGAACTCTGCGTGTCAGCTGGACTGGCAAAGAAGGCATTTGAAACTGAAAAAAAGAGCAAATGCACCGTTAATAGTTAGGAGGAGAAAGAAGTCAGAAAATCCATTAATGTTTATGAGAAAATAAAAGGCAAGGAAATTTATGGAATAAGAAAAACTAGGATAGAGTCTTCATATATTGTGTCAAGGCACAAATAATTAAACTCACATTCACACTGTTTCAAGAGGTGGAGTCAGGGATGAATAGCACAAAATAACTAAAGATATTATGTAAAATTTTCATCTTTATTTAAAAATGAAAAACACTGGGAAATAGGCAAGGTAGAGGGACAGCTTTGAGACGTACTTGAATTTTGTAACATTTTTGGAGTATTACTTGATTATTTTCCCCTGTCTTTGATTGATAGGAAAAAGCTGTGAAGCATAAGAATTATTTGGTAGAATGGCTTCTAAAGGTCTGATAAAAACAGCAACTCTGTAACTAACTCTGATTGTTCAGACTGTCTAATTTAGGTATGATGAAAATTTGTTCCTTGGCAATTACCTTTTTTTGCTCTGACTTTACTTTGTTTCCTTGCTATCCTAGTTTGGGCTTGCTGACAGTGATGGTTGAAGATTTTTCACCATTCTGTGAGCAGTTTTTACCTTGTTACTGGCATGAAGAAAGGTTTTCAAGGGGTAATATTAAGTCAAAGCAAGTTGTTCTAACTCTACTTCTTTTCTTTTATTTTCCTTTTTTTCCCCTCTTTCCTTAACCTAGGACTTTTGATGGTCTGCACTCTAGATTGTATTTATTCCACCTACATTTATGATTTTGATTTTGATGTTGGAAGGGAATGATCATAATTAAATACAGTCCCAGTAATTATTCTGACTATACTACAAGATATTTTTTTTCCCAGAGAATTGTGGATCTAGGATTAGCACTCCCCCTGAGCACTTTTATCTAAAATCCTCTCTGTTCCAAGGACAGTATGTTGAGTATAAGCTGCTGAATACAGCCTTCCTCTGTTAAAATGGGAGATTTGTCTGTATGCTGACAGGCTGGACTTATGTTTGTTTGAAAGGCTGTTGTTTTTCCCGTTCTTTAACGTCCAACTAGACACGTTAAATTTTGCGATCTTTGCTGCTTTGATCATTCACAAGGGAAGCCCTCGGGCAAGAAAGAAAATGATGAAACTGGATGTTTATAGCATATGGAAGCCTGGACTTGTGAGCAGTGTTTCATTACAGATGGAGTCCTTAGCAAACCTTAGAGAGGTTTTCACATGTGCAGGTTCATGTACCTGTGAATGCATTTGAGAATTACCAGGTCACATAAAAAGTAACAAAGTATATTGTGAAATATCACAAACTGTTTTAAAATTCTATGAAGTATTTTTTTCAGGTATTGCTGTCAGTACAGGAAGCTACTGTACAGGAAAAATGAGAACGTGTGAATAGGTGTTGATATAAATGTTTGCAGATTTATATATACCTTAAGAATTATATAATTATTATCGACGTCTCTTGACTAAATAACAATCCATACTTAATAAACTGCAGACTACAATGTTAAGATAAATACTTCCTTTTTTCATATTTACAGCAAAGTGGAATAAGCTGTTCATTATGATCATTGCCCAGCAGAAATTCAAAATGTTTCATTGAATACACAGCACGGACATTAAAATTAAGAGACTTGGCAAATCACCTATTGAAATCAGTGCTAATAACAGGTATTTTATAAGGGAAAACTGTTAAGAACTTGAGTAACTAAACTTTTCTCAAACTATTATTTTGAAATATTACTGAATTTTATGTCCAGGAGGTTTTTAAAAAGTGGTATGGAAATGGGGGTTGACTGTCTGTTTGAAGCATCCATTGGGACTGGATGTTCTGAAGTGCCCCTCAAGCCAACTGCGCTCCACACAGGGAAGGTTAGGTTGGATATGCTTTATAATATATGCTCGGATATTCTACTGGCAAGGATGTGTTGTTTTGTTTTTGATTTTTTTAATTGTTAGTTTTCATTTCAAGTATATATTTTGTCCTCCTGATTCAGTGCATGGTACTTTTTTGTCAACCAGAGATGAATGCTAAAAATGAAGAAGTAGTAGTACTTTAACTGACTCATCCTATTGACTCTCACATGTTCCTTGTCTTTGGGAAGTCTGAAGATGTATATAACCACAGAATTACTGGTTATATACATTATCTGTATATCTATATATTATATATTACTGGGGTGGGGAAGAACCATGAGATCACCTATTCTGGAGCTCCTGGTAAAGCAGATTCACTCAGAGCAGGTCGTACAAGATCACATCCAGGTGGGGTTTGGATATCTGCAGATAGAGGCAGGATGAGAGTCAGAGATGAATCTAAATGCTTGTCCTCAAACTGATGGTTCTAAAACACAATGCAAGCCTTCACAACAAAATGCTTCCTATGAATAATGGAGAAGTCTGGCTTTATGAAAAATGCCAAGATTCAAAAAACAATTAAAAAATGACAGAATAACCTTTATTCACTGTAGTCTGCTAGCTAAGAAAGAAAAAGACAGGAGCATAATATGAAGTTCTATTTCCTGACAACCAAATCAAAAAATATCATCCCACTGGGCACACAAATACACAGTTTGGAGGAAGATATACAGGTGAGGACTGTACATTGCATCCTGTTCCTTCCCACCAGGGGAGCTGAGTGTATTTAAGGGCCTCATCTCTGTGAGTTACTAATGTGGGCAGGAATGGTGAAATGATGCAAAGCACTGTTTATGATCTCTGTCTTCATTTCTAATGGTGGTTAGCTTCTGTGGCCATGTTGGCTTATTTAGACAGCATTTCTGTATCTGCTCTCTGCACAGCTGGGTGTAGTGATCCCTGGTGAGCAAACTGTCATCGTTTTCCATTAGTGAAATGCTGCTGTTTATGATAACTTGGGAAGGGTGGAAATATCCCAAACTCCTGGGAGGCATTGTCAGATACTTGCAATAAACTGTGTGGGTTTCAGTTTTTTATTGAAGGCTCTCAGAGGAGGCCTTGTTATAAGCAATCTTTGGAGAATTAAGTATGAGAATAAGAGATCTTTAGAGAAATAGCATAAAAACCTCCAAATCTGGGATTGTGGGTGTCTGGGCCAGACAGCCTGAGTTCATGGATCAGTGCAGAAGTGTGGTGCTGACAACCGATTACACATGTGATGACCATAACTCCCCTGGGGGTGCAGGAGTTGTNATATATATATATACACACACACACACGTACATACACATACACAGGGCATTCATACCAAGCTGATTGTGATCTCAATTAGATTTCTTTCAGATAGCTCTCTGTAATTGGATCCCCTGCTTTCTGTGGACATTCAAGCCATTTACACATGTAAGCTGTGAAGTTGAAAGTATTGCATCAGTCACTTGGTGAAAAAAAAAGAAAGTTTGCATGTGGGGAGGCTATGAATTGTTAACACTTGGAGATAATATCGAAGCTGAAAACTAATGTTATAATTCAGCCATAGCAGTTGTTTACATTTCCAGGGGCAATGAAGGAAAATAAACCCCACATTCATATCAATGTTCATTATACTATAGTTAAAACAACACAATGGTCAAAGACAATAAGATGTATGTATAATTTATTTTTTTAGTCTTTTTCTCATCCCCTTGAGTTTATCATTTTCCCCATAGCTAAATATTGGAACAGTGGAAAAGTGTGGTGACAACTCTGTCTTCTGTGTAGTGTCTTTTTAAATTTTTGACTACTTTTTTATTTCTATTGTTATTTTATGGTGACCAAATTTTTTTTTATGACATTGCTGAGATTCCTGATGCCTTTAGTTGGTGCTGAAGATGTGAAATACTTCAGAAACCAGTATTAATTCAAAATGAAACTATTGTCTCTGAAAGCATTAGCTCAGGAGAGAACTTAATCAAAATAATGTGACACTTTCTATTTCTTCACTTTTGCTAAAACTTAAATTGAGAATCTACTTACTCAGTGACCTCTCACTTTTCAACAGCTTACAGCCTCAGTTCCCTGCCTAGCTATCCCACATTACAAGTTATGGCTGGAATGGTTACTTTTGTAGTAAAATATTCTTGAAATGTGTCTTGCTCAATGTTATGTCCAGGGAAGCATGAAAATTGTAATAAGAAAAAGATTTGCTTTGTATTCTTAACATTTACAGTTTCAAATTCCAATTACAAAAAAAAAAAAAAAATTGCTAAAATACAAACAAAAATGAAGTTATCTGTAGTGTCTTGTTTAAGTTTAGTGACAATTGACTTTTTTGAAAAATGAATTTTCTCAACCCTCAGAAGCTTTACTCAGTGGGAAAGAGTAAATACTGAATAAGTTCTTGTAATGCAGACAATTAGAATTGCTTCTGAAAAAGCTTACCCCTTCTTCTCTCCTTGCTCAACCACATGTTTTTTATTACTCCAACAGAACTGGAGTAATAATTGTGGGAAAGAGAAGAAGGAGATTTGAGAATCTTGAAGAGTAGCAGTTTGGCAGTGCAAGTTTGACAGAACCTGAAGTTTCTTCTTTCTGTCTCTTCCTTGGTCAGTGGGATGTGGAATTTATTGGAGGGTGCTGAGTATTTTTCTGAATCATTAAATGTGGGCTGCTGTGGATTCCTGTGTTTGATACATACAAACTTTTTCCTTCTGTCCTTACCTACCCTAAGGTGACAAAGACCTAATTTCTGCAAGTGGATGTCCTTCTTAAAGAGCTTTTTGGCACACACAACAGTAGCTCTTTGTAGTTTACTGGTGTAGGCAGCATATTTTGTGCCTGCAGGATTCTCACTGTTTGCTTTTTTAAATACATGTGGGCAGACTTGTCTTCTTCATTATGTGGGCAGACTTGTCTTCTTTTGGTGCTCACAGATTGTCCTCAAGATGATAGCCTCCTTTCACCTGTTGGAAGAAGAGAGTTTGCTTTTCCAAAGAAGCTTTCTTGTAATTTCTTATCTGAAGGAGCTATCAGGACCTAATTATTCAGAGAAAGAACAGGGGCAACATGGAATTATTTTGAAACAACATCCTTTTCTTGCACTACTGCGAGCAATGCAGAATAGACTTAGTGAATGCATTTGAGAACTAATGCCAAAAACTGGCAAGAGATAAGAGATGTGAAAGACTGGTAACAAGGACAGGCAACCATGGGCACAGTATGTAATTCAGCAGGAACACATCCAGACATACTTACAGCAGAAATTGCAATGCAGCCTGATGTCACAGGATAATAAAACTCTTTGAGTGGTGCAAGTAATGGATTTCTTTATCCTAGTGACCAAAATTGAGCGTTGTGTTTGTGTATGGGAGAAGGACTCACATTGACTCAATGTGCAAGGCTCTGAGATATTTTTGGTAATGCAATGTTCAGTCACAACTGCTGTGATTCCAGAAAACACTTGGTACAAACACAAAAAATTATTTTTTAAGGTATTTAAACCCTTAAAAGTTAGGTGAGTTTCAAAATGGATGTGCTATTCCACTTTTAAATCCTCAAAATACTTCCATTTCCCATTCTTCCTGCCTGAAAGTATCAAATTTGCAGATTCTTGTCTTGGGGTGCAGTAGAGGCTGGAAATACCCAAAAGGATTTCTGGTTTTGTGTAACTTCACAGAGTTAATAGTTTATCCTGTTTATAATGATTTTTATTACATTTTACATATTACATTTTCCCCACAAAAATTTCAATGATCCATGGCAAATAACTCATCAAACATTTATATCAATACATATTTGTTGAAAAAACAAAACAAAATAAACAAACAAAAAAATCCCAACAAAACACAACAAACTTGTAATGGTTATATTGGTAACATGCAATAATTTGGTTTTCCATTTGAAATATCACAAAGACTCCTTTCTCAGAAGATTATATTTTTCAATCAGTATGAAACAAGTTTATAATGACTGCTTTCTCTTTCATTAGCCCATGTGTCTTCATGGGCAAAATTACTGCATGTGGAATTGCGTGCGCACATAAATAAACAGGAAGTGTTCTCTAATAGGACATTGCTAAAATTTGACTAACAGCATGTGCATTCTTGCTAGTGAAGTTTTGTTTTATGTGTAGGGTAGTTATATGTGACCTTGTTAGTAATAAGGCTCCCATGAAGATCCCAAAACTAGTTCCTTACTTCAAGGGGAGGGAGGATTTTGCAGACAGCCTAAGCTTCTTGCTCTCTCCAAGCATTCACAACTTGTTAGAGATGCTCTGAGATTTCCAGTATTTTCTTAGGAAAGAATGTGTTGCCATGTTGGCAGCAGTGTGAACTTGAGCTAATGATGTCCATGCATTATTATTTTTGATAGACTAGGAAAGGCAAGTGAGAGAAACAAAATGCCTAACAGTCTCAGAAGTCTTGAGTCATTCCTTTTCCTTGCACTGCTGAAGAGAACTCTGGGACTGCCTTGGGGCTGGGGAGGAAGGGCAGCACAATGTTGAACAGAAGAGTCATACACAACAGAGACAGTTTTCTTTGCCATACATCCATGTACCTATCAGGCTCCTTGTCTCTGTGTGCTTGCCTCAGACTAGGAAACTGTAGGTAAGGAGAAGGCATGATGCAGCAGTACTGCTGTGGTGTTTTCACCTCTATTTGCTGTCACCCAGCTACAGACTGTAGTAACATCAGAACACTGTTGTTGGGAAGGCAGCAGCTTTTCACCTGGGACCACACTCTTATCTCTTTACACTGGCAAAACAACCTCTTGAAACTGTTCTCCTCTATGGATGTCTTACTTGCTATTAAACTATCTGTGCTGTTGAGAACATTTGTACCTTTAGCCCCAGTAGAAAAATCTAGTGTTTTGGGGTTTCGTTGCCTTTAGTGATATTTTCAATGCTAAGAAATGTGTGGGGAGAGAGAAAATGTAACATCTATGCTGGGTAGCTAGGCTCAGGTCTTATATTCTAGGAAGCTTGGAAGAGGAGCATAATATGTTGATTTTATATGTGCATGGAATTTGGAATGTCACAATGTTTTCTTGCAACATGAAATGTGGTTCATTAAAATATTTCTCAATGCTTTTATTTTTCCTTTAACAATGATGTGGTGGAGCTTACCTCCCAGGTACAATACAGAGGGATCAAAACAGTAAGTGCTATAAAAATAAATGCAAATAAATTAGAGGACAAAACAGATTTTAGTAGTCTGGAATTTTATGTCAAATAGGTTTGACAGGGTGTTGAACAAACTAAATTGCTGGTATGAGATGGAATGAGGTTTTGAGTCCCATTTTTATTGTTCTTTAGCTGTGGCTCTAGTGTAATTTGCTTTCTTATGCTGAAAACAAAGTTTGACTCCTTTTTCTTGTAAAAAATTAACATGTTACAGCAGAAAATAAGAAAAAAGAAAGCATTTTTGAGCAATCTTATATCACTGTAGTGGTAATGGTCAAGTACGTACTGTTTTGAGGTTTACTAGTGTTGCTGTCCTGTGTAGGTGTCTTCACAATAACCTCAGATAACTACTGCTTTTTTGGAGGGGGCAAGAGGGGAGGACTTCTTGATTTTATTTTGTGTAATTTCAAAATTTCATATACATTATGTTATGAGATTGAACTTTAGGTTGATTTGCATAAGTATTACACAGGATTAAATTTCTTAATGGAAAAAAAGTCCAGCTTTGAAATTCACCTTGGTACACAAAAAAAAAAAAGCTCGGCTTTAAATTTCAGCCTGGTTTCCACTTAAACCATGGGGTTTTTTTGTAAAATAAATTATTTAACCTGGAGAGACATTAATTATCTCTAAAACATGCACCTCACTGTTGTGAACCAATGGGCATCACAAATTTCTAAGATGACTCTCCACAGAGCAATGGTGCAAATATGCCAACATTTACAAGTTAAATACAAATGGATCCAAATGAAAGCCAATCACAGAGGTCCCCATCTGTCAAATATCTGTGTACTTAACTTTTTGCACATGAATATTAACAGGGAAGTTAACTGGATTATTTATGTAAAATTAAGCACATATGCTAAAGCCCATTTGTGTCATTTCCTTCTCTCTAAGGATGTGAAAATGAATATTCATAAACTCTGCAGGGGAGTTTTGCAAAGATGTCTGTATGTAGGCAGGTGCTTAATTTTTAAGGTCTTGTGGAGTCAAAGTATTTGTGGCTATGAAATGTAAACACATGCAGAAGACTTGGCAGAATCAGTCCAGGTGTCTAAGCAGGTGTATTTATAGTATCAAACCACACTGGTTTATTCAGAATAAAGCCATTATTTGAGTGACTTTTCAAGCTGAAAAGGCTCTGGGAATTTGAAAAGGCAATGAAGTTCCAAGTATTATTAAAAAAAAAGTCTTGTACCAATTTTCTATTAATTTTAATTGTATTACACCTCATTCTTAATTCAGATGAGCTCAACTCATCACTGTCTGTAAATCCATAGGGTGTTTATTTGCACTCATATTTTCTCCCATGAAATGTATTATTAGCACATCATATTTGAGTCTTTGCTTATTGCAGATAAGTCTGTTTTCCATTCAAAGATAATTTAATATTCAAATAGTGTATACTTGAGCAATGTGATTTAATTCTGCAGCTTGTTTATGTTTGAAAGGCTAATGTTTTCCAAACCACAATTTAAGGGTGCATGTACCAAGGCAAATTACAGTTTCCCAAGTGAGTCAAGCTGTGTAAATTGTCAGTATACATTGACATGCAAAGAAAAGTTCTAGGCTGTCATAAGGTAGGTGTCCAGATAAGATTAGGGAAACAAGCAAATCAAGAGAAATAGGAATTTCCCTAGCAGGAATTCTCTACAGAGCAAGTAAAATTGCAAGAACTGTGTAAATCACTGCAGAGAGAATGGAAAAAACCAGTTTGTAGTTATTTATCCTCATAACTTTTCCCTCATTCAAAAAAAGAAATTCCATAAGCCTTCTATTTTAAGGGAAGATGTTGGCACTTAGGTCCCTGCCATCAATTGGGTGATCTATCACTATATCTCATCCAGAGCAATTCAGCTCCTCTCTGCCAATGCAGACAACGCTGTGTATATGTAATCTTGGTTTTTTCTGGCAGAGGTGGTTCTAATATGTTACCAGACATTTCTGTGGGAGTGGTATATGGGCATTTAGTTAAAAACACCTTTCTTTGATGGGCACCAAAAAAGACCATTAGGACTCCTCACTCCAAATATTTATTGGGTCCTGGAAAATATTGGGGCCAATCCTACTTTTGTAAGGCATTGGTGTGTTTACAAGAGACTTGGTATCAACCAAAACTAACATAAATATGCCTGCAATGATTACAGCATGTTGGCTCAGTAGAAATTGGGTCAGCTTTAGAACCTTTAAGTATGGTACAGAAACTATTCTGGGCTTGAGCGATGTATTGTTAATACTCAGTAGTAAAGAATTATGGTCCAATTTATAGGTTAACTAGTAGTTTTAGGGATTTGTAACCATGAACTGTCTCAGTTAGGACCTTTCACTTGTTTATCAGTTACTTTGTTGAGATATTCTTAAAAAAACTTGTGGGGGTGCATATGGGCACGGCAATGCGCTTCTATGAAGCTGGTGTTGATTTTCTGGCACCTTGTTCTATCACTTTGATTCTGCAGGTTATTATCTGCTTAGACAAGGTTGGCAGAGTGTAGGGTAATCAATTATTATCATATTACTTCTCAGTCAAAAAAATTTTTACTATGTGCTGTCAGTTACTTTCAAAAGTGGAAATGATGATGGTCAGCAGCATTTGGAAGCTGGTAATTGTTTGACATTAGAACTAGCAAAGGAAGGCAGGACATTTTCCAGGAATATTTATTTGAATTTCCTCATTTTCCTTTTTTTTTCAAGTCCATTCATTCTTCCTGTGAACACTTCAGCAGCTGACCCTGACCGACATGGAAACCAGATGGCTGCTGTACCTTCTAAGGTCATTGTTGTCAAAGGGAAATTTTGTTGGCATTTTTTAAAAAATTGTAGAGGGCTAGAAATTACAATGGTGAGATGTGGAACTTGCTTGTTTGACTACTTTAGGGGGAAAAAAATAAACATAAAACCCAATAAAAACCCAAACCAGCCAAAAAAAAAAAAACCAAACAAAAACCCCAACCAACCAGCGAAAAACAACCTAACACCAAACACAACAACAACAAAACAACAAAAAAAGGCAAAAACACACACACACAAAAACCAAAACCAAAACAAACCAAACAGCCAAATTAAAAAAAAAAACCAAAATGGACAAACAAAGACACAACCCAATCCAAAACATCCCCCATCCCTGCAAGCAGAAGAAAATTAAATGTTAGTCACCTCTCTGTGTCCCTGAGTGTCAAAATACCTCTGACTATGGCTAGAAAGTGTTGCATTGTATTGGTAGAAACAATACTAGGATGTGAAAGGCTTGTGGAGAATACAGATGTGCTGATGTGACTTCACTCATCTGTTACCATGAACACTCAACCTCAGACATCATAGACTTGCACTCTGATTTCAAAGAAACTTTCTGTAACCCATTGTTTATTTAATACATATATGAAATTCTGCTTTGAAGTGAATAATACAATTTTAATCTGGAGAAGGTGATTTTGCCTTTCTCTATTGCATAGTATGGATTGACCCTCAAGGGAATATTTATTTCTTACAGACTTGCTGTAGCTTGAAATCATGGAGTTTTTGTGTTTCTTGTTTTCTTATTGCCTTCCACTCATTCATGGCTTGCTGTAAAGTTATAACACCTAGGGTGAGATATGACATGGGTCTAAGCTGGATAAATCCATACAGCAATTTTGTTTTCTGTAGTTTAAATATGAGACTGAATAGATCAATTCTGTTTCTTGATGATATATTTCTGCAGTGGTGGGGCCAAGGAAAAGTGAAATTTCATCAGTTACTCCTTGTTGTGTGCAAAATTACCTAGTCTGTGCCTGTCAGGTGATTTCTGGCTGTTGCCTGTGCCATGTTCTCCCATCCCTCCCAGCTTTTTGTATCGCACTACCCCAACTTTAGCGTCAATACTCTTTGTTAATCTTTCCAGGTTGAGCTTGGATCTTTAAAAGTCAGAGACATTGATAAGTCTCTGAAATAGTTGGGGTTTGTGCTAATCATACTCTCTTTTGATGAGGCTACATTTTTATCTTTGCAGAAGGATGTTGCCTAGTCTTTCCCATTCAGGGTCTTCATTATGACAGACTTCCTACAGCTACTACAGAACCACAGTTTTCTGCAAGTTCAGTAAATGTAGCTGTAACTACAGTGTAGTCTTGCTATCACATTTCAATTTAATGTGACCTTCACTGTAAGTTTATCATAGTAAACTCTATCACTTTGGAAATGCTTCTTGATATGAGTCATTCATAACATGCATACCTGCACAAAAATTGCCAGTCCCTGTATGCTTCATTATTTTGTAATATATTAAAATGTCCAAATTTGACATGTGAAAAAAAAAATCCAGAATGAAAAGAAAATATCACTCTGAATTACAGACTTCAAAGGAAATCCAACCTCCATTGGCATTAGTTGAATTTCTGCTTTTTTGCACATATTCACAATTCTATTCTGAATTATGCAAGTTCTCGAACTCTACAGTTTATTTTTCTCATTCTTTTTTTTTTTTTTTTTAACATGTGGAGTCCTATATCTATTTTTGCAGTTATGAGTTTATTCTCAGAGTATATTTGAAACATTTCTTTGGCTCTTTATCCTGAGCCCTTTTTTGCTTTGTTGTCTTATCAAAGTTTCTGAAATCAAATGCATTAACCCTTTGTTGCCTACAATCCAGCTATTTGTAAGAGTAAACTTAAATCTTCTTCCTCAGGACAGAAAGAGAATAGCGGGCTGTTTCAGTCAGCTTTGCATTATTTATATTGCATAAACACACAGATTTCTAACATTAAGAAAATCAGAGAACAGAACTGTATGCCAGAGTTCCCCAGACAAGGAAGGGAACATATTATTCTTACACTAGAAACCTAAGGAGAGTCTAGCCTGTGCAAATTCCTAAATATCACAAATGCTTTTCTGAGATATTTGTGTGCACTTACTCCTTAGGGAAGTTCCTGTCTTATTGGATTACACTGAAGATTAGACCTAAGAAAAGAAAAGAAAGAATATGTGATGACTTAAAATGGGTTCCAGTTTTTTTCTGAGTAATTTCTACTGTCGTTTGTAACAAGCAAGTAACAGTGATACTTGCTGAAGAGTGAAATGAAGGTTTAGAAACATTAGGGATGCTATTGAAAACCTTGTCACTGAATATGTATATATATATATATATATGTATATATGCCATGGGCAGTACAGGAGGATGGAAATTGTCAGGTTTTGAGGAATGCTAGAATTATAGGGGAGTGTGGCAGAGTGACTTAAGCTCCACTCTAGGAAAGAAATGTTTGGTCCTTCGATAAGCACTCAGCCTCAAGTTTGCAGGGAGGGTATTGTAGAGGAAGCTGGGGTGGGTGTATCCATAGCACTGTCCAGACCTCACCAAATCCCTGTGTGGGTACATCCAGTGCATGTGAAGTGTGACCACATAGTTGCTATGAGTATCCTGTAACAATGTCCATCCCAACCAATTGGACAAAATTCCTGCTGGTAGCTGCTCCCTGCCTGAGTGAAAGCACAGCCCAAGCAACTCGAAAGGCTGCTTCCCCTCCATTGTGTCTAGGATCTGGGCAAAGTCTGGCTTGGTTTGCTTGGCTAAGTGATTTGCCTTTGAACTCACCCTCTCAAATATTTAACTTTGAGAACTTTTCTAATTTTGCTATCTGTCTCCCACTTTCTGATTCATAATATTCTTGCAGCCACTTTATTGTGGTAAGTCTTAACTAAAGGAATGTATGGCTGTTACTCATTTGCCTTTACATAAAAATATTTAGGATACGCATCCTTAATTACTAACTTTTCTTCATCTGGAATCACTTGGTAATGATATTTTTGAGGTGGGAGATGTTAATCCCTTTGTTGAGATCAGCCATATGCTCGTTTCCTCTGATTATAATTACTTTCTTTTTATAAATTACCACAGTGCTATGAATGTGCATTGGTGAGGGAATTTGCACTTTGGCTGGCAGGGAAAATGTTACAGGTGTGAACTGTGATTTGTAATAATCTTTATAAGAGCTGTCTGATTTCTTTTTGACAGTTTTTCATCAAAACTGTGCTCTTATTGAAGTTGAAATGTTAGCAGAAATGAATTATTCTGACAAACTTTGAAAGGAAAAAAGTTGAAACATTAACTTTTGACAACTGATTTATATTCTCTTGACTTGAACTTTTAGTATTAGCTATCAGTATACTTAATATCATATGTACAAAAAATTTGCATTTAAGCTTTTTTTCATCTTGTCCAAATCCCTTTCTCTGCTCTAAGACAAGTTTAAGTAAAACTTTTTCATTCCTGGAAGATGTCCCCCAAACCATCCTTAAAGTGCTCAAGTCTTTTACCTCTGCATATGAACTATTCTATTATTTTCAGATTTTTTTCCAACTTGGAGCAAAAATAAATGTTCAATGTTCAGTTTAAAAGTAAAGAAGATTTCAGTTGTAGGCCAGCTGAAGAAAAACATCTTGCCTTTTAGGAAGTGATTCCTTCATGTTGTGAAAGCTGAGTAGAGTCAGATTTACTATGATTTATTACAGTCTATGAAGGTCTTAAGTTTTGCTGGGTGACTAAAAAAACCCAAACAAACAAACACACAGAGATTTTTTTCTAGGAGAAAAAGATGCCTTTGTTTTGTGGAGCTCTTCTTTGTTAACATTAGTCTCATTTATATGTGTAAAATTATCACTGAAGTCTTTCTAGACATTCAAAAGTTTGATTCAGGATTTAAGTTCTGGTTTTCTCCAGTAAGGTGTAAGGTTAACTGTGCATTTTAGCATTTCCTGTGATTTTCTTGCTGTCTTTAATCCTTCTAATTAGACTGTTGTCTTCTGCCTGAATCTGGTTAATACACTTAATTTCCCAATTGTTATCTTTGTGCTGCTTTGCACAGCAATCCTGATATGATTCCTTTTGGAAATCAGTGAAATTAGTTTGATTTGTTTTCCTCATTCATGATAAGCTCTTATTAGACAAACAGTCACCATCAAAACTTATACTTGCACAATTGCAGCTCTAGGACTTCTGGTTCTGAATTAGCCTTGCAGATTCAGAGGTCTCCTGCAATTCTGGGAGTGTGCTGGGGACTCCATCAAAGGAGTGGAGTGAATAAACATAAACTGTTGACTTCATGAAATTTTTCACTGTAGCTTAAATTCAGAGCCTCCAATGAGCAGATGTGAAAATCTAGGAGGAAAATCATACATTATTAACTCTGTGGGGCTGTCTTCTACCTGGTGGAGCAAGACTGCAGGAGTCTTCTTTCACACAGAAATTTTCCTGTGTGTGTAGTGACAGATCCACTGTGAGGCAAGCATATGGACATGGATTACAAAGCGCTTCTTACATTCTAAGTTGGTGCGGTAGCTGATTCCTTCATAATTTGTTACACATCAATCAGTCATAAGTGGCTTCTCAGGCTTCATCTCTCTGAGCTGATAATAAAAGTGTTTCTTTATGCTACCTAAGGTGAACCAGTGCATCATCTCAAAGACTTTAAAAAACAACCTAATGGCTGATTTTCTGTAGCCTTGTAGGCAATTTTTCTAAGGCCAAATATTTAGCATTTTACAAGGGTAAATAACAACCTCTACCACTCCATTTACTTGTACATCTGGCAGATTGCAGGGTGACCAAATCTAGATTGGCTAGCCTGCTGCATATAGGATGTAGATATCTGTGCACTATTACTTTTAAATAAAGTAAATGTTGATTACGTGGAAGGATTCAGGAGAAAAACAACAAAAATAAGTGATGTCAGAATGAATTTCACCAAAACCAAAACATTGTGGTTGTTTTAAATTTTAACCCATAGAAAATAATTTAATATATGGAAATTTGTTTTTAATAACTCTGCTTCATTTTCCAAGGTAAAAATTAAATCATACAGCTTTTTTGAGTATGCACATGTAGTAGAAGACGTGATTTTGTGTTTTCTTATAGAAAATAGCTAGCATTTTTAAGGCTGTTGAAAAGCTCTAGGCTATATTTAAAATCAGAATTAATGCATATTCTAATCCCCAGCATGCCTTTGAAAATATCAAACAGCATTTATTAAGTGGAGAAATATAAACATGAGGTCACATTTCTCGTTCTGTAGGCATTAACAGATACAAATTGGGAAAACAATTTTTGACCATGAAGTAGAGGAAACAGTTATATTTCTGTTTTAACTCTACCTGAGATTAGGCTAACTTGTCCTGATGAAATACTTCTATTTTGGAAGAAAAAAATGATTGAATAAGTCCAGATTTTTAGTGCATGCATCACTCTATCCCAGGTGCTGCTGAAGAATGATGAAGATAATTGCTTTGATTTGATTTGATCATTTGCCTGTTTAGTACAAATGATATTATGTTTAGTAATAAATCAAGATGACCTGGCATTTATGTATTCAGACTGAACAGATGAAAGGGAGAGAAAACAATGCAATGAGGTCAAGACAAAACCTCATTTTGATTAGCCTGCAATGAAACCCTTTTTTGGAAGGGGAAAAAAATTGCAACAAAACCGACATGTTCTCTTTTTTTTTAACAAAATAAAACTAAATTTATTTGAACTTTTCTATTATAGGAGCTCTAACTGGATATATTCTGCTTTTTATGGCTGAGTATTAACCCTGAATATTTCTGTTTTATTTGATGCTATTAGGAGACAGCTATGCTAGTGATCAGTAAATGATAAAATGTTGTCTGTTCATAAATTCATTATTTTGTGTGTTAAATTTTTACACAGAAATATTAATTGAAGCTTAATGTAATGAGGCAGAAATATAAAAATGGAAATAATAGATTTTAGTGCATATTTAGAAGTATTTTTGTTTTGGGTATTCTCTAAATTTTTGCATCTGTTCTGATTTCAAACAAATCCAATTTTGAAAGGTTGTAATACCTGCAAGTGTAGTTTCCAAACACTCCAGTTCATTTTCTTGTCACTGCAGGAGACATTTGTTATTGGCAATCTCAGAGGAAAGCTATAGTCTTGAGAGGGAAATGAAAAAGGTAATTTTCATTAAAATACAACAACTAACTTGCATAAAAATTTGATACTACAGCCAATTCAGCCATGTAAATAAAGCAGATGTTTTCTTGTGATAAAACCAGGAAAAAACATGGCAGAGAATTAAAAGAACTGACTTTTTATGCTTGCTTGAATGATTATGCAGATTGCAGGCCAGTGAAATAACAGATCTAGAGCACATTCTTACTAATTCTTCAACATCTCCCTCTATACTGGGGTTTCTAAATGGGCTTAACAACCTGTGACAGGCAGCTCGTCTCTCATATTACAAATGATGATCCATGTACAGTCAATGACAGAGAATGAAGTCCATCATAAATGTGAACAGTGGCACAAGGTGTTCAAAACTCCCTTCTAGCAAACATTTGGATGACATTTAAAAATCTAAATACTTCTGATTTCAGGAGGCTTGCCTTTTGATGGAAAAAATCAGTGAGGGCAGATGTTTTTCAAAATTTATTACATTGTTATGAAAAAGACAGACATTTTGGAAATTTTCTCAAAAATCATGACTAAGTTTTCCATGAAAACCTATTAGGGAATAATTTCAAGTAGTATTGCTCAATGTATGATTGTTTGTTACTTAAGGACTATGTGTGAAGGACCATAGAATTGTTTGGGTTGAAAAAGGTCTCTAAGATCATCATGTCAAACCATTAACTTAGTGCTGCCACCACTAAACTGTAAGCACCTTGTGTTTTAAATACTTCCAGGGATGATGCTTCCACCACTTTCTCGGGCAGCCTGTTCCAGGAGCCTGGCCTGGGTGGGGACAGCCCCCCTGCCAAAGGGCTCCTCGAGGCTTTGGCTGCGTGCCGGGATGCGCGTGCCAGCAGGAAAGGCAGTAGAAAAAAAGGGCAGCAAGATAAGACATATATTATTCTTGAAATGAAATCCAGGGCTTTATCTATGTGGATTCATCAATTGTGATTAAAATTAAAAGCACTGATGGCAGTGGGAGAGAGAGAGGGTGTGTTACCCCACGAAAACCAAAAGTGAACATGGAGACTGAAATAAATAATGCAGTTTTACATGTTTTCTGAAGGCCAAACTCCAGTTACTTTATCACAGTCTTTAACTTGACTCATTCCTTTCCCTTCTGTTAATTTTTAGGACCAGCTATGCTGCCACATATGCTTTTAAACAAAAAAAAAGCTCAACACTAAAAGCTTCAATAAGACTGCATTCATGTAAGTGTTTTATTTAATTGTGCACTTGCTGGGGCTGAGGTCTAAAATGCAGAATTGGTGTACTATGTATCAGAAATACCAGATATATATGGTATAAATTTTAATGGCAAAAATCTGTTTTAACTGGTGTCAAAAGAACCTTACAAATCTGACAAACCATACCACTTAAAGCATGTTTTTCACATGCCATTAAAATATCTAGATGTGCACAGATAACATATTTTAAAAAACTCATGAAAGATGAATATAGAAAGACTCATTTTTCAGAGTTGTCAGTAAAATTTGTTTTTATTGTGTAATTACAATGGCTATACTTTTTTCCCCCCCTTGATATATTTTTTGAAAATAAAAGCAGTGGCTTGGAGCTGGAATAATTGGAAGTCAGTCTAAAACTAAATTTAAAATATTTTTTGTTCCACCAACAATAGCAATAACAGGTGCTCAGTAACACATTTATTTTTGGCATAAATGAATTTAGAAAGAATGATTACACATATGACCAGTGAAAAGACAAAAGAAGAACAGGATAAGTTTGTTTTTACTTTTAGAAAAAAGGGGAAATTGAAGCATTATTTAACCCTTAACACTGTCACCATCAGAATGCAGTTTATCAGATTATTCTCTTGTGTAAAGTATGATTAAGATTAGCCTGTAAGTAGAATATTTTATTATGGGTTTAAAGAGTCCTTTAGATATATAGTCATAAGTAAAATCAAGGGTTTATGGATTTCGCTGGAACCTTACAAAACACTTCCCATCATCAATATCAATACATTTTGAAGTATTCCAGGTCTCTTTTATGTGGATGTTTTCAAATGTGGGGATAGTATTTTTAGCTCTGACCACCAAGTATGACCTTTCAAAATATACTTCCCTTGGAGAGCAGCAGGGGGAGGTTGAAAACACAAAAATCTCTGTGAAAGAAAAAAACTTTGAGGGGATTTTGGAGCACGACCTTGTTTTGCTGAGACTTGGTGTGACAGCTATGTTTTCCTTTATGTATGTTCTTTGTACTATATTATAAAGGCCATATGAAATGATACCTTAAGTTTTAGCTTAACACTTAGGTGTTAGTCACCTGATACTATTAAATTTAAAAATGTTACCATGTTAAGTACCATTTTTAATATTTATATATGCTGTCACTTTCTTACCTACCACTTTTTTTTCTTTAATTAAACAAATGGTTAAAAAAGGCTCAAATTGTTAGGGATATGAATAGAAAAACAAATACTTATTTTGGAATAGTTCTTTAGCATTCCTATTTTATTCTGATTTCTAAGAAGGTGACACCAACACTATGAAATAAAAAATTCCAGTTCTTTGATAGAGATTAGTTCTTTCTGCTTTAAAATGTATTCTTAAAAAGTGTAAGATAGTCCCAAATACTCAGTCTTGAGAGTGCTTTCTGAACCACAGTGAACCCTGAATAAGACAGTTTCTAGACAAACTAGGAGATCTCTAGGAGTAAAAATGGTCCATGCTTCTAGAGAATGCTAAAATAAAAGTTCTGGGGAAAAAACAGGGGTCTAATAACATTCAATCATGGCAGATAAAGGAGAGATTAGTGGTATTTAAAGAAATATGTGAAGTATATGTAATTATCTTTGAAAGAGCCTTTTTGTTGTGGCAAATCAAGGGCAAAATATCGCCTTTTAATGTCAGGATGTAAAAAGAATTTCTGCAAATTGAAATAAACATGGTTGCTATTAATGCCTGAATTCAAGTTTTTCCTCAATACAATTTTTAGTTCCGTATAGTTTTGGTTTTATGAGGTTTTTTTTGTTTGTTTGTTTTTGTTTTTGTTTTTTTTTTAACTAGCAATGGAACTAAGTATAGTTGGTGAAATTGTGTCATTTTGGTGTTTTGTTTTAATGTGTGCTTTCTGAGTGCAGTGTGAAAATGGCTCAGAGGAGGTAGAAAATAACTTCTGCTTGATACTGGGGTTTGAACAGAGTTTTAGATTTGAGTGCTTTTTCATGTATAGAGTATTTTATCCCTGCCTTGCCATATACCACCACTGAAATGTGATTATTGAAAAATCTGCATGCTAAAATGCATAATAACCAACAACAATAACAATAAAAACCCCAATGGTGTCTTTTATGGCTATTTATTATTGCTTTATTTTTATTTATATGGGACTAAAATATGTAGACTGTATTTTTATATATGTTATATATAAAATAATAAATTATTTTTCTTTCAGATACAGCAATCTTAAAATTGTGCATATCTATTTATCTCTTTCCCACCTGCTACTGGAGTTCCAACTACTGTTCTGGCACTCCTGTCTCTTAAAACATCTGTCACTCTTTTGGAATAAAGCATAATTACTTTGAGCAGTCTTGCTTTTCTCTGTCAGCATTAAGAGGTGCAAGTGGCAATAGCTGCATATTAATGCCTTTATTGTGTATAAGACATTCGGATACTCTTTCTTTACCATGGCAACATATTGCCCTTTAATGGTACAATTGGCTGCTGTCAGTAAGAGAGAGTCATACCCATAAATTATCAAGGCAGGCAGTGCTGCTGACTGCTCTTGTAACCTGGAGGGCTGAGGGGAACTGGAAGAAAATGGCAACAGTGATGTCTAGCAACACTGACTGATGGAGGAAGGAGCAAGTAGAGTTTGGAGCTACAGGCATAGCCTTGATGATTTTGAACATCATCCTTTCTTCCATTTAGGCTGGTGATATAAGGAAACCTGTTAGAGAGCAATGATAATTGTAGCTGAAAAGACAACTGTGGTTGTTTTTGCCAACATAGGAAATAAGGAGATTCCTGGGTCTGTTCTCTTGCAGTTATCACAATGATGCAGATATTCTGTTTCTGGATTTCATAAAGTTTCTGTCTGGGTCTGAGATTTACCACTACAACCTATGTGTTTTAATTATGTGAAAAGAGAAATTATCCAACAGTTCCTTTCACCTGGGGATCCAGGTTATGATGTCAATCCTTTACATCTCAGAGTCACCTTTAAATACGTACAAGAAAACACAGGTTAGCCAACATTTATTGAACTTTGGCCTTTAATGAATATTTTACACACATGGATTTGAAATGGGCTCATTTTCTGCAATGTGTTATGTTAAGTACAAAGGAAAAATCAAAGAACAAACACTTATAAGGCCATTGGCCAGAAAGCCCACATCTACAGAGTTATTTCTAGACATCTAAATTCATATCTAGGGACAGAGATCTAAATTATCTAATTTTTAGAAGCACTGAACAACCCCAGGCACCAGCGAATTGATGGCTTACAAAGAAGAAAGGGATTGAAAGCATGAATTTGGATCCCAGCAAAGCAAAGGCTGTTCTTTCATATTTACAATTCCACAGAACTCATGTTCAGCCAATTGTACAAACTTTTGAAAGAATATTGTAATTTACTAGGGTTTGATATGAGTTTTAAATCCTCTAAATGAAAACACTGGCTCACTGAGAATATCCATGTTCAGGAGCATGCGTATTCTCCTTATTTTCTGTTCCACAAAGGAATTCACCATGGAGTGAAGAGCTGTACAACATTAAGATTGTGTGTTTTGTGTCCTTGCATTTCTTGTTTTTCATTAAGCTACTTTCTTAGAGTTTGAATCTAGTAAATATTCCTTTCTTCTTCCCTCTCCTCTCTCTCTTCTCCTCTCTCCTCCAGGTGGGGGTCAGCCTCTTCACCCAAGCAACTAGTGACAGGATAAGAGGACACAGTCTCAAGCTGTGTCAGGGGAAGTTCAGGTTAGACATCAGGAAGAATTTTTTCATGGAAACTGTTGTTAAGCTTTGGAATGGACTGCCCAGGGAGGTGGTGGAAACATGATCTGGGTTCAGGAAACGACTGGAAGTGACACTTAATGCCATGGTTTAGTTGACAAGGTGGTGGTCAGTGAAAGGCTGGACTTGACCTTGGATGTCTTTTCCAACCTAAATTATTCTGGGAATGTTTTTTAACAAAATCTGCAAAAATCTGTAACTAGGCAATGTATCTGTAGAAATTTGAGACAATATTTACTGCTGGATATTATAAACACAAAATACATGGGTTTTTAAATATGAGAGCTCGATTTCCTAATTTTAGATTTTTATTGCTCAAACTCTATAGAGAAGAATTTTAAAAATGTAGAATTGAATGAAGACAGGTGTTTGCCTGCTGGGATTGCTGAGATTTTTTCAATAATGCTTCACTGGAGCTATGAAATAGAAACCAAATTTGTTTTAATTAACATTGTTGTTTTATGCTGCTGAAGTGACTATTCTGCTTTTGTGTCCAGAACAAGTCTTGGCTTCTAGGAAGCTGTTTTGGATATGTAGCATATTCCAGGATGCAGATATGTCCTAAACCCCAGTAAGTTAGGTAATTTTTCTACCTTAAATGCTGTTCAAAAAGTCCTATGTGACTTTTTTTTCATTCTTGGTTATCCAGATATCTTTGAAAATCTTTTTATATGTTGGAGTTTTGACACAGCCACAAGTTCACATTATGGATTAAATAGTTGAGGGATTAAAAGATGGCTCTATTTACAAGAGCTGGGAAACTAAAATAGCAAATTCTGTTCAGCCTTGGCAGTACACAGGAGTGAGCTGACATGATGAATGTAAACAAACAAAACCCATGTTTTATGGGTTTTTTTGCTACTGGTTACTCTTGCTATAACAATGGACAGTTGATAAATGTTTTGAGCAGAAAAACACAGTCTGTCTTCTGGGGGGCTTTCAGCAGATTTGCTGACTGGGTTTGTGCAAGTGCACTCGACCACATTATGCTGAGGTGTGTCAGGTAGGATACAGCTGAACTATGACATACTATTTATCCATCATCCAGTCTTTGTTAAGGTTCCTTAAGGTGTCAGAGGATGAAGGTTTTACCCTTGCCTGCCAACATGTTGGAAGTCTATTGAAGACGCAATTGTTGTAGTTTTTATTCCGAGAAGACTTTTGTTAGACTCTCTGCAGACGTATTTCAATATTTTCCCATGGCTTAATTCTGGGGTATTCTGTGATTTAGAAAACTCAACAGCCTTAATCTTCTGAACTCTGTGGCTCTGTAGACATTACAGACCTGCATTTTAAAGTAGCTTTACAAACAAAAAAGAGTGAGATTCTGCTTTTGTTAAACTTACTAGGTTTTTTTATTGTCTTCAGACCAAGACTTCATCCAGCTGATCTGAGGGCTTAAGAGATACTTTGAATATCTAAATTTATATATTCTGTGAAATTTGGTTACTCCCTCTTATCCACTAAAATATTTCCCATATACTTATGTCAAGGGAACACCTTTTTTTGTTTTATTTGCATAGTTCCTAGCAAAATGTGGTGTGATACTAGTTTGGGGCTTTTGAGGGGTACCATTGTTCAAAAAATGAGTAAATATCATATTTGGTTTAAAAATTCTAAGATTTTGCTCATAAATGGTTTGCTGTATGTTTTGGGTTGGATTTTTTTCAAAGCCACACTAATTGCATTAATTATTAATGAATTATTAATTAAATTTCACGATTAAAAGCTTCCAAAACTTGAAGTACTACAAATGGAATATGGTTGTAGAAACTTTTCCTATTCCATGGAATTTATCCTGCACTTGCTTGTTAACTAATATGACAGATTGAATAACTCATGTTACTCAATTCACTGGATTTGCTTCATTGATGTGTCAAGACAAAATGCAGCTTTCTGTGGGTAGGCATATTGGCTTTGTCAGTGATTTGTCACATTGGTAAACTATTATTACATAGATATTAGTACTGCAATGAAAACATCCAGGTTATGTATCAACTAATTTATGGTGGGACAATTCTCATGTTTTCTTGATTTCTAGGCTTTATGTGGTTTAGACAGGTAAACTGTTGCTAATAGTCATAGCTCAGATAATAAAGGGAGCACAGAAATCTTATGGACTCTATATCTTAGCCTATATGTCCTGCTGTGACTTCTGAGTACCATCTTGCCAAAATCAGTTGCACTTTATTCATGGTATAACAAATTTGTTTTATCCTTCCGCAAGGAAAATTGGATAAAAGGAGCTTTTTAGCGACCTACTCGCAAAGTACGGAAGAAAAGTTCATAATAGGGTATGTGTAACTACAAGGAGATGTACTGTATAACAGTGGGTGTGTGTGCCTGTGTTAAACAAACTACACGCAAAATTTATGACACAGTTTGCTTTACCACTATTGACATTTCTAGAGTACTCCTCACAGTGAGGCTACCTGCTTAGGACTGCAGCTTGCTTAAAGATGGTTTCACTGAACAGAGTGGTGATAGCCCTTAAATGCAATGCCAGCATTGCTGGTGGTGATGTTGATCTCACTGGTGTGAGAATACCACAGGTCTTTCTGCTTTACACGCAGGAGCCAAACTGAGACTGTGAATTATACCCCTCCCACGGTGCCAGATGCCTGTACTGGCCCTGTCATGTACAGTGGCTGCAGATCAGCTGGTCCTCACCTGGACTTCAACCTCTCCATGCTCACCCCCAGCTGCACACTCATGCCAGCACCTGTGTGACAGTTTTTGGAAACGTCCTGCAGTTTCCCTGCACAGCCTAATTGAACACTGCAGAACTACAGGAATGGATGCCTATACTGTGCCTCTGGAAAAACACAGAAGCAAATACATAACTATCCCCACAAAGTCCTCAGGTAGCATTGAGCAGTGTATTAAGTGTATTAAAGCATGAGCCTTTCACTCAGCCTGTGAGGACTTCCTGCTCCCCCTTTGGAGATGTAGCCTTATGTGACCATATTTGTAAAGAAGAGCAATTTCTTCTCTTGGAGACATACAGGAAGGCTCATATGCTCATTTTTGTGCCTTACATCTCTTAGGGAAAAAAAGAAAAACAGGCTTTCAGCCACCACTTTGAGTGTTCTCATGCAACACAGTGTTTATTTGGCATATAATTGGTAATGAAGGATGAGAATGTAAAAGAAAGTTTAGGACAAATATAAATGTAGTGTGTCCAGATACAAAAACCGATATGTTGTAAACTGATAAATAAAAGATAAAGGTGAGTCAAATTTAAAATGAAAAATCTTCCATGACAGATTTTTTTTTGTGGTCTAGCTCCTGGGCTGTCAGTTTTCCTTACGGTCAGAATCAACATAGGGTGTTGATTTGGCCTAGGGGCATTTGAGCCTGACAGTGGTGGTATCCCTGAGCTCCTGTGCCCCTTCCCTTGGGCTGTTCCTTTGTTCTTTTTGCCCTCTTGTGCCTTTATACTCAAGTCTGAAATCTTTTGCAGGCCACTGCAAACTTCTACTACTTCTTCTTGTAATCATACATGAGTACCTTAGAAAGAAGTTTTGGGAGGGTGTCATGGGCCATTAGCCAAGATTTGTGTAACTGTGGTGGATTGGATGCCCTATGTTTCAGACACTGCATGGAATACCTGAAAGGAGACTGACATTACTAAGGAGTTACTCAGTACTGACCTCCTACATTCTCTTCACAGCTGAGCCTCCCAGAGTAGTCATTGCATGTCATCAGTCATCTGTAAAAAAGCCCCAGTCCCAGCTCCCAAGCAGATCTCCAAGCAAGGTGAATATGTGCTCTGTTTCCTCCTTGTCCCAAGTTTGTTCAGGCAGGCTCCTCAGAACTGACAGAATGTCTTGTGAATACAAATAAGATTTCAGCAAGCTTTCTCAGTTATTCTGTAAATGCCAGAAAAATTTTGTGATTATCAAGAGATACCTAGTGAGGTCAAAATTCTACTCAGAGTTTTGTGTTCTTTTGGTGGCAAAAATATTTTGCAATCCTCCACATGAAAAGCAATTTGATCTTACATTTATTTAACTGACCTTTAAAAAATAATTTCTGGTAAAGGTGAAATAAAATACTGTACTCTTTGCTGTATTTAATCTGAATAGGAGCTGCTTCATTCTTTTAACAACCAACCCACCCCCAACAACAAAAAAAAACAAACCTCTAAAACCAAACAAACCAACAAAATTAGTTTTTCTTCGTTGACGTTCCACCACTTGAAGTAGTGGTTATGGTCCTTATTATTCTCCTTCTTAGATGAGGAGCAGAAAGGAGCATGCACCTCTTTCCTCCTTCTCTCTCCCCAGGCACTGCTGCACCTGTGTGAGCTTTCTGGGATGTGTGGAATGCACCAAGGACCAGGCCCACAGCAGTAGAGGGGGCATGTGGTCCCTAGCCTCATATGGAAAATTCAGTTTACCTTGATATGGTTTTCAGACTCTTAGATTTGAGGAAACAAATATTCTTGTCTCCATTTTAGGACAAAATCACAGGTTGAAACATTGTGATCTTTTTTTGCATAGAGATTTTAAATCACTTCTATTTATACAAGTGTGTTTGCATGCTAATAAATACTGAAGGAGTTTGCAAAGGGATTGGAAAAAAGCTTTGAGAATCATACACGTGAACTTGATTGACATGATTAATGGGCTATTTTTTGTAACACAGTGGAATGTGAAAAACAATAAAACAATGATTACAAATGATCTGTGTGTTGCACTGGATACTTTAAAAGTATTGCAGGCCAGAGTTAAGATCAGAATTGTCCTGGAAAAAGTATTAAAGTGAGTCTGACAACTTGATTAATGCATTTGAAGTGTTTGAAGAAGAGCAGAATGCTGCAAGAGTGATTTTGAGAAAAAATAGAAGCAGGATAGGTACCCAGGACAAAACCCCACTTGAATTGCATACTACATAGAGTGTATTACCTATACATTTTGAAATAAAGACTTTTATAGGGGAAAAAAAAGGCTATACTCAATGCAGTGAACATTTTCTGGTGTAGATTACAGTCTTTTATATAAACCTTGATTCTCTGAAGTCTTGTGTTTAAATTTAGGCACATATTTATGTCTTTTTGAGATTTATGGAGCCTCGTAATGTCTAGATTTAAGGAAACATTTAACCACTTTCTAAAAGGGAAGGAAAGACTTTAAAAAGAATGACTTTTGAAGAAGTAGGGTAGAAAACAGTAAGTTAAAGATTACCAAATAAGGATACATTAAAAAAATGTATTAGCTATATTGAGCTTCTCTGTGTTATTCTTTCCATGTTTTGATAAATTACATTGTGTGTTGCTTTACTGAGAATAAAACAGAAATAATTTCCTAGGTAGAATAGGAGGTATTTTGTCCTTTTTCACATTCTTGTGAAAGCTGTGGATTTGCTTATCTATCAGGCCTCCAGCCAGGGAAATCCTGGTATAAATAGGCAACTACTGTATTTACCTAATGTTATTTTCTAAATAATTTTATATTTTGCATAAGAATGCTGCTAGATAATACCAGAGAAACAATTGCTTGTGTGACTACATGAGCCGTTAAGATTACTTGGATGTTGGCAGTTTACTTCCTCCTGGTAAACGAAGAACTACACATTTTTAAGTTTCGAGATCCATTGTGTATTTTTGTGTCTGTGCTCCTATAAAAGTTTTGAGATCCAGGAATAGGTGTGTGGTCTTCAGTGGTGGCTGAGTGTCTAGAATATCGTGATCTGCTCTGGATCCAGTAACCAGAACTGGCTCTAGTAATCAAATAGTAACTAAAAAGTCCTTTGAGCAAGGGTAATATTGCCTTTCAGCTTCACACATACCTTAAGAATGCATTAGTCTTTTCAGCCCTGTGAAGGATTAGAAATGGGACCAGATCCAAAGGATGATTTTTTTTGAAGCCTCTCCCGAAAAGTTATTCAAAGTCCATGGATTAGTTGAAAATTTTTTGGTCAATGCAGATGTGCGGTTTTTTGGGTTCTTTTTTTTTGGCTCAAGGGTAAGTGAACCTTCAGAGCTACAAAATATATATTGTAAAGAAGAGAAATTGTTTTTGTGGGGTTCTGCTTGAAATTAAATTGAAAACTATCCCTTCCTGAATAGACTTGTGGAGAAGGAGATGTACAATGAACCTTTAGAGCTAATAAATTTAAAATTAAAAAAAAATAAACAAATGCCCAGCTAATCTCTGGAACTTACTGATGTTCTATTTGGGTGGGGGTAGATAGGACAGATTTCCAAAAATAGAAAAAAAATAAACATAGAAATGGTGTCTAGACCACTTACATAAAAAAAAAAAAACAAAAACAAAAAAAAAACCAAAACAAAAACAGGAATACACTTTATTGCAATATTAAGAATGTTAGTTGAGAGAAAATCCTGCCCATTTGGGTGAGGCCTAAACTCTCACGCTTTTAAAACCCCACCATACCCACACACTTACCCCCAACAAAATAATCCCAACCAACTCCACCTTAATTCCACCTTCTTCTTTGGGACAGGAGCAGTTCTCTCATGCAGAAAAAACAATTTTTTTCCTTTCCATATTGTATTATTTGCAGGACTTCAAATGCTACCTAGTATAAGAAGATAAAGAAAAATTAGAAAATTTAGTTTTCTGAAAAAAGAAATCAAAACAGCTAATATTTAAAAAAGTCCAAGAATGATCACAGATCAATTAATTCCATGTTTATAAATCACATATAATCTGTTTTGTTGTGTGTCCATTACTTTGCATTTATTCAAGACTGTAACCTAAACTTCTGAGTCCAGGTTAGTCCTTAGAGTAAACTGCACTCAAAAAAATGGGCTTCATTTCTGAATTATAATGGATTTGAATTTTTGATCAGGACTTTGATTAGGACTTTAAAATGATCTGTTGATCTACAAGATCTGATTGACAAGGTTGCAACATAATGAGTTACCTTATAATTGATATAGAAAAAAGGATTTTTTTCGTACTATAATTTAAAAAGTTGGAAAACCTTGTTATAACACGAGAAGACATTATTTCTACTAATTATTTTTCTCTGGTTGGACCAAATGAATAACTTTTCTTCATTTGTCTTCTTTAATTTTTCTTCTAAATTCTGTTCTTCTGAGATTAATTGTTGGAAGTTTTGCAGAACTTGTGACTTAATTACACTATCATCTGTGACACTTGTAAATGATGCCATTGACTGGTTATCTTCTAGCTCTGCCTCCAGTTGTGTATAAGATAGTCTTTGCTAATGGTGTAAAAATGCCCTTTTCTGTTACATTTATTGCAGCTGAACACTCAAAAAAAGTTTTTGAATGGTTATTTATTGCTGGAATGATCATTACTACAGTTGGACTCATAAAGTGAATTCCCTTGCTCCAAAAGCACAAAGGACAGGCTGGTGTTGGGAGCAGCTGCTGGAGGATTTGTACTGCTTGAATTTTGTTCCCAGCTCAATGACCTTGTGGAAAGTCACTGAACCACTCTCTGTCAACCTTTAGTTATTTTTGTAATGGTTATCAAGTTATGTACCGAGATTCCAGGGGTATGGAGCTGCTTAATTAATGAGTTGGCAATGTGCTTTGAGATCTACTGATCTGACCTTTCAGCCTGTGCTCTCAAAGCACGTGTCCCTCTTTTTATCTATGTTCAAGCTGATTAAGGCTGTCACCTAACTATGTCATCTCAAGCCTGTTTGCTGGGCTTCTGCTTGTCTTGCCTGTTTGGCCACCTTTTCTGTCCACTTTATTCCTCTACTGCTTTTGCTTTCTCTGCTGCATTAAGCAGCATCTTTACTGCCACCATGCAGGCATCTTTACTGTCACCTGAGTAACTATTGAGTGTCACTGATCTTTAGGTTTACTTTTGTATGGCAAAATAACCCCCAGCCCTCTGTTTTGAGAAGGTGCAGCCTTGAGCATATTTATTCTTATAATTTTTTTTTTTTTTGGTCATTGTTCCTGTTCATACTTGAGAAGAATTTTTCTGTGTGCTGCCCAGCTTCTCCCCCATCTTATGCTCTTTTCATCTTGTCCTGGAGTTTAGTTCAGGAAAATGTTGTGTCATCACCTCTACAACTTACCACCAACTTATAGACACAGAAGTTGCACTGGTTTCTGAATTGTGCATATGCTAAAGGACATAGCAGTGACATGTTCAACCTGCTATAAATTTTAGCCCTTAAATCTTCACTGTAAAACCCAGCCTGGTTAGGATCTGCACTTGCTGATACCTGTCACACTGTTTAGATGGCTGCAGTCAGTAATACAATGGAGCAATCTCACCTTCTCAGATAGCTTCTTGCTGCTTATCTACTTACTAGCATGATGTAAACCTGGGTTTTTTGTTACTCAAAAAATTCCTTTGACTCTATCAAATGGTACCATAAGGAAAAATCATCTTCAATTCCCTATGAGGAACCTGGATTTTTCTGTTCGCAAGCAAGTAAAGTAAAGGGAAGAAGCAGTTTCCAAGATTTGTTACATATTTCTTGTGTGTGTATGTATATATGTGTATATGAGCTCTTACCAAAATATACTTAGAGGAAGAAATATTTTGAAGATTTACTTTCAAATATAATTGCAGTGAATAAAATGTTTTTGAAGTAAAGGAAACAATATAGAAAATACATTTTTTTTATGCAGAATGGCCCATATAAAATCATACTGCCTGTGATGTTTCAGCTTTTATCAAGGCAAAGCCTTGTTTGCATTGGTCAGAATTCAGGGCAAAATTATTTGGTCTGTACATTTACCTGTTTTGATTACTAGCCCTTGCTTTTCCAGCAAACTGGTTCTACCCATATGGTGCAGCAGTGTAACTCTCCTAGCAAGTCTTCATCCAAGACTGCAAGAAATTGCATCACAGGATGATAGACACCTTCAAAAGGACATTCACATGTAATGAGAGTAAGGAAAGACAGAGAAACCAAACATCTAGATGAAGGTGAAAATGTGAATTAGAAAATATCCAGTAGGATGGTGGAGCCCAGCTGGCAGAATACAAGAAATAAAAGCATCTATAGAAGATCTTAAGCAGTTCCGGGGAACATTGTGAACCTAAATGAACCTAAATGTACATCTAGACATTCTAGGAAAAAAAGTGGAAGGTTAAACAAGAAACTGGAAATGGATTTACCTATACTGTTAAGACCTACATCCTCTGAGGCCTGCATCCATAACAAGTTCTAGCAAAGAAAATAAAATTTTTTTACCTAGGTCAGTTGTAGCTAGAAAATATTACTTTTTTACAATTTTGAAAATATACTTAAAGAGCTGAAAAATGTTGAGTGGTATTTTAGATAGGCAAGAATGGCCTAACTCTGAGAGAGTGGAAAGAAACAATTTTAACAATCTGGACTTGTTTTCAAGTGGCCAGATTGTACTTTCTAAAAAATTGCTGCGGTGTTGGGCTGTGTTTGATTTAATAGGTAATGTGTGTTGAAGCCAGAGCTGAATGAACTATTTACAGCAAATTATTTATTTGATCAATGTCGTCTTCTTTTCGTTCATGAATTATCCACAAAGAGGTTTTTCCCCACTAATTCGTTCATTATTCCAAATTGCTCAGCAAATGCTTTGTGTGAGTGCCTTTTTGGACAATTTTCTTCCTCTCTTTCTTTGGAAAATTAGGGTTATACAAGAAAGTTTTTTTGCAGTGGGAATCAAGAAACCTGAATGTTCTTTTTTAGTGTTCTTTTGACTGAGGGGAAAATAACCGATTTTCTATTGGTTATTTTCTATATTTGCTGAAAATGTGAATAGTGCAACATCTTTTCCTTTTTATTGATAGGATTTTAGGTGGGAAGGGACTATTAGATCATCTACTCTAATCTTTTTTATGATGCAGATATAGTAGGAATTCATCTAATTTCTCCCATACTGAGTTCAATAATTTGTGCTTAACTAAAGCAGATTGGAACTTTATTTGAAAGCTCTTTCAGACAAATGGCTAAGTAGTTCTCTATGAAGGGGTTATTATACTATTTTCTTTTACAAGCTTGTGTATCTACTTGATGATCTCTATTTTTTGTCATGCAGAATTGTTTTATTTGCTGATTTGATGTCTGAACCTCCCGAGTTCTGAGGGAGCTGATGGATGAAGTGGTTAAGCTGCTATCCATCATATTTGAAAAGTTGTGGCAGTCCATTGAAGTTCTCACTGACTGGAAATGGAGAAACTGAACCCCCAGTTTTAAAAAGAGAAAAAAAGAAAAACCTGGGGCACTCACAGGCTGGTCAGTCTTGCCTTGCTTATTTCCTAGCGAGATCACAAAGCCAATCCTCCTAGAAACTATGCTGAGCCACATGGAAATTTAAGAGTTGTTTGGTGAGAGATAATTGGGACTCTAGTAAGGGGAAATTGTACCTGAGAAATCTGATGGCCTTCTCTGACAGGATTTCAGCATTGGTCAGAAAGGGAAGAACAGCTGACACCATGTACCTGCACTTCTACAAAGCATTTGACACTGTCCCACATGACATCCTTGTCTCAAAACTGAAGAGAGGTGGATTTGATAGCTGGACCATTCAGTGGGTAAGGAATTGGCTGGATGGCCACTGTTGATGGGTTGTGGTCAATGGCCTGATGGCCAAGTAGAGCCCATTGATGAGTAGTGTTCCTCAGGGGTTGGTATCAGGTCTGGCAGGGTTTAGCACCTTCGCTGGGAATGTGGACAGTGGGATTGATTGCAGCTTCATCAGGTTTGCTGACCACAGCAAGCTGTGGCTGATAGGCTGGAGGGAAGGGAGGCCACCCAGAGGGATTCTGGAAGGCTTCAGAGCTGGGCCTGTGCAAACCCCATGAACTTCAACAAAGCCAAGTACAAGGTGCTGCACCTGAGCCAGGGCAATCCCAAACATTAATTGGATTGAGAGCAGCCCTGAGGAGAAAGCCTTGGGGGTGTTGGTGGATGAGAAGTTCAGCATGATGAAGCAATGTGCTCTTGAAGCCCAGAAAGCCAAACGTATCCTGGGCTGCATCAAAAGAATAGTGACCCCAAGTTGAGACCACAAGACATCCTCTGCCCTGCCCTTGTGAAACCCCACCAGGAATGATAAGTCAAGTTCTGTGGCCCCAAACATAAAAAAGGTGTGAACACATTAGAGTGAATCTAGAAGAGAGCCACGAAGATGATCAGTGGGCTGGAGCATCTCTCCTGTGAAAAGAGTGAGTTGGGCTGTTCAGCCTGGAGAAGAGAAGCTCTGGGGAAATCTTAGAGCAGCCTTTCAGTACCTGAAGGTTCTGAAGGGGGCCTACAGAAAAGATGGAGAGAGACTTTTTCCAAGGGCATGTAATGGAAGGACAAGGGCTTTAAATTGAGAGAGGAGGTTTAGTTTAGGTATTAGGAAGATTCATTTTACTTCGGGTGGTGAGGCATAGAAACAGGTTGTCTAGAGAAGTCATGGATGCCCCATTCCTGGAAGTTTTCAAGGCCAGGTCAGATGAGGTTTTGAGCAGCCTGGTCTCATGGAAGGTGTCCCTGCCCATGGCATGGGAGAGTTGAAAATAGATGATATTTAAGATCCCTTTTAACTCAAACCATTCTATGATTCTATAAACCTTTTTTCATCAGGGAGGAGAATGAGATACATCATGGCTACATGAAGCGTTCTTTCATAAACCTTCTTATCTATTTGCCCAGGTATAGCTTTCCCACAAGTGACTTCACAAAAAAAAAAAAAAAAAAAAAAAAAAAAAAAAAAAAAAAAAAAAAAAAAAAAAAAGAAAAGGAAAAAAAAAAGAAAAATACAGACTGAATATCTGAGCAAGTCAAACAATGACCCTTGCAAATGCTGTCAAAGCAAATGTGTGCTTTTAGTCAAATTAATGTTTGTGAATTCTCCTTGCAGTATTTTCCCAGTACTAGCCAAGAAAGACATTGTTAAATGTGAATTGTAGTGACAGTAATTTTTAAAAATTTGAAGTAGGCCTTGTTACTCAGAAGGCAGGATAAGTGCATTTGTCACACCGTATTATGATGAAAAATGCAGTGAGCTGCTGCCTTTCACTGAGTTTGGATTGGGATCCACATGCTGTACAATATAGCAGAAAAACACCATGCTTTTAGCAAAATATAATGGAAGTCCTGAACACATGAAACTGGTGGAAGTGCTCTTTAGAAGTGGAAATAGCCAAGCTTAAAAAATGTTATTTACTTGGAAAAGTTGTTCCATACAATAGATCAAAATAGGTGATAACTAGTTTTTCTCAGTGTTATGCCTGGTAAGATCTCCTGCCAAAAACCCACAGCTCTCAAGTTCAAATTGTGAGCTATTCCCATGTTGCAGCAGCATTGTTTTACACAAGAAAACTGTCCTTTGAAACTTAGATGAAACCATGTGCATGACCTGATGATTCCAAGCAGCAAATCACCACTCACCACTGCTGAACTGAACTAACAGGCTGCTTGGAAACTCCCTTAAGCTTCTGCATTTCACTCCACTGCTGGAATGGGCTGTGGCAAGCCTAAGGGTACTTTACCACTTCAAGCCACCATATGCAAGCAAAGCTTTCAGATGTGAAGATCATTGCAGAGTCCTGCAATCTCATCCTTGTTACCTGCTCTTGCAACTGGCCTCATCTAGCAGGTGGACAGTCAATGCATAAAGTCAGTGTGTGTGAGCTTTAAAAACAAATTTGAGTCCCTAAGTTCTTTTTGTTTCTCTAAGACAAGAAAATAAAGCTTTAGTAAGTAAGATTTCTGTGAGAGCTTGGGGTATAAATAACTTGACAAATGTCCTTCAGACATTTGGATTCATCTTGCCTATATCTAGCAATTTAAGAGATGTTGAGGCTAAACAGATGATGTGTCTCTCCTTGGCTAGTGGAGGACAATCCATCCAACTGCTTTAGGATGCACTGAGGACTTGTCTGCTGTGGGCATCTGGCTTTCTTCACTGACTTTCAAGTGGAGCTAAATAAATAGATTAGATTACACTCCTGACTTTTAGACTGCTAAAAAAACCTGAGATGAATGTCACCCCAAATTATTTGTCTCAGAATGGCTGTGATAAAGCAGAAGCACCTGATGCATTAACAAGTAGCCATGTTTTTCTCTCTTGGCTGAAGAAATCATCACTTACCACTTTTTCCTAATCAAGCAGTAAGATCTGTGATGTACTGAAATGTCAATAAAAATGTGCCTTTAATTTGCAAGGACTGGCCTTTTGTTGCTGTTTTTGAGTACTATGCTGAATATTTGAGTTGTTAGGGGCATGACATTGTCCAGTGGCTGAATATGGGACACCCACCATACCTTGTCTGCATTATGCTGAAGTATCAATTCAATGTACTGTGAGGAGACCAACATCCAGTCCACCTGTACATGAATGGGACAAGGGATTATTCAAAGCATCAGGTTATTTTTTTTTTCTTTCATGATAAATCAAGTGTCTGGGTAATAAAGGCACTACCCTGCCAAAGGAAGCTAGGGGAATGATGACCCTGCCTTTGGGAATTCTCTCTGTATTGCTCTGAGCAGATACATAAACAGTTCTTTATATGCTCTGTGACCTTCTATTTCTTGAGGCCTTTGTTGTTAGAAGAAATAGCGTCTCTGGCAGAGTGGTAGGAAAATGCTACACCCCTTCAGGTGAAGTACCTTCATGTGACAAGTTGTGTATGATAATTTATGGAACATAGCCCTTATAATATTTTATGCTGCTCAAATGTTCCAGATGATTATAGTCTCTAGATCTGCAGTTAAATTATTATCCTGATCAGAAATTTAATTGCTCTCACTTGTCTTGTTCTGTATATGCTTTTGGCAGAGTGACAGCACTTTCTATCACTGTTTCTCCATCCATTGAGTGACAAAAAATATGTTTTTAAAATCAGAAGAAAAAATATTAATGGGGCTCTGTTGCCTAATAAAATGCTTTGTTGCTCTTTTCTGATCCGATGGTAGAACAAGGTGCCTTTTAAATATTTAACAATGTTCCTAGAACGAATTGTGAATTTTGAAGCCACAATTTTATACCTGAGTTGAAAGTAAGTCTGATTGGTGTTCATAACCCAGATGTCTTTTGATATTTCCCTTCATTTTACATTTCTGCACAGATTTATATTTTGTAACAAGATCACTGAAGGCAAGACAGACAACACAGAAGAATGAATGCTGCTTTACCAAGAATTTTATTTCCCATATGATAAATTGTCATAGCCAAACAGGAGTCAAAATCAACACTAGACAGTTATGATCTAAGCTTGCTGAATCAGAGGGGAAAAAACCCTTCACCAAAAGAGCAATATCCAAATGAAACAGAGAAACCAAAATGTTTGAACTTTTATTATCACCAGGTTTTGAAACTGCTGTGAAATTTAGATTTCCTCCTTCAGTAAGTTAGAAACTGCTTTAAGTGGTAAGATTACATGTATGAAAACTTCTGCTCATTGTGCTAGAATGATGCTGATGTTAATTTATGGTTTGAAAAGCCTGTGCAGTTTTGTTTCTGAGGCAGATGAACCATATGTTTTGCAATAAATACTTTTAATTCAAGTAGTGAGAATGATTGTAACCATTTGGTTTTGTTGCTGTTATTTACACCAACATATGACAGAAAGCAAGTGAAAGGAAGACAGGATGTATTGTAGAGTCTATTAAAAAAACAACAGCGTGGAATGCTGAGAGGAATTTTTAGATATGAGGGCCTTAAAACAGCAGGGTGAACTGATTATTTTAAGTATAGATGAAGTAAAACTATGAAGAAAGATATATTTTAAAATATCTGGAATAGGTATTATTAAATCTAATATGTAGAAGTATTTTCAGCTATACATGTAGCTCCATGGGTTTAAAGGAGCTAGTTATCATTCTCCTGCAAAAGGAGTTTTAAAAATAAGCCTTCAAATTTGGTTTTCCAAATGACATTTTTTCTGCATAGCTAAGGAAGGAACTAAGCTGTAAGTCCAAATGTAGAAATATTCTTGCTGCCACCTTTGAAAACCTTGTAGAATATTTTTCCTTAGGCAAACTAATACTTTGATTGCCTTTAAACCATGCAGAGACACCCCAGCTTACCTAGCTTTGAATGAGCTGGGTAGAGTAATAGAAATGTTGCTGTGTCAGCTCAGTGTCCTGACTGGGAGCAAATCCTCTGCCTTTTTTGCAGAGCTGGTTAACCCCATACTCCCTGAGCTGTACCATGCCTGGCACCCAGCCTAGGAGTCTCAAAGCACACTGAGCACATCTGCTGTATTACATTGCACACAATCTTGAAATAAAAGTTCTGGTACAGTTCACAAGTTAAGTGTCGAGGATATTTGCACAAAAGTAGTGGTTTTAATTTTTCCTCAAAAAAGTTACTATCCACAAATGGGAGTTACATCTATTATTTTTTTCCTCATCGTCATCTGCATGACCACTAGTGTTGCTGCCAGAGACAAACATGCTGTAAAGCAATTTAAAATTCATATAACTATAAGCCACAGAAGATAAAGATGCCATACAACTCGGAAGACACTAAAAGTTCCCAGATATCTTAATTTTCCAGAGCAGTGTTTGTCCCTGGAATATTTTTTTCTGTAATGTGTTTTAGCATGAATTCACTCTGATTCAATTAAAATATTTCTAGCCTCGTGGTAGCTTTTTACCACTGCTTACAATTTGCCCAGATATAATAATTGCTTCTGTTTCCACAACTTCAGTGATACCTTCTTCTGTCACAGATTTCCCCTTTTTTCCTAGGAAAGGAATAATTGGCACAGAGATAGATTCGGATTTTGTTCTCCGCAGTACACCCCATACTACAGTAACTGGACCAGTCCAGATTCTCTTGCCTTCACCTGCATTTTGGAATTGCTTTCTGCCACTTTCTGATGCCTAAATTGGCTTTTCACAAGGTATTGCTTCTCCTTTGTGCCAGAGAGGTCTGTTGCTGTCATCATGAATTTTCTCCAGCTGTTTCACCTGTTGGTACTTCTCTGCTCAGTCTTCTGACTTCAGTTTTAAATTCTCTGTGCACCTTCTTTTTTTCCTGTGGAGAATCTTTCATGTCTGTTCACACTCTGCCTGTCTTCTCTATTTTGCCTATCATTGTCTCCTTCTTAGATTTACTTTAAATTTCCCATTCTTTCTTCCTTTTCTCAAAGCTCTTTGCCCTTTTCCACAATGATAACGTGAACAGATAACACAATGTCACTTGGTGCACATCCTTGCTAATACCTTCCCTGGCTGCACAATGCAGAGCTTCTGAATGGCTTTCTAAGTTTTATTTTATTAAGCTAGATTTTCCTAATTTAATATGAAGACTGGAAAAGTCTTCCTATTAATGGGGACTTCGATCAGGGACTCATATACTTGATTAATATATTTTCTTTCTAAACTCATAAAATGGGAGTTTAGTTTCTACCTGATGAAACCCTTCTGTTGAATTTGGAATTTTCAGGGGTTTTGATTGAAAGCCTAAACTTGGACAAGCAGAAGAAAGACTACCATGACTGCTTTGATGTCCTTATTTGCTCATCCTTGGAACAAAAGCTTAGACTCTTGGTTGCATGAAGTAAAGTTCTGTCTCACAGAAGAAGTCTGCTCTAAAAAATAAATTGATATAGCCACAGGAGTCCTGTAGTTGGACAAATTCAGAATTTCTGTTTCAACTTTGGAAAAGTATAGTGAGATTGGCAACTGTGACAGGATTCTATGGTCTTTCAACCATTAGGCTGGCCTTGGACTATTGTAAGAAATAGTTATGTCTGTGTACTTTTCTCTAGGCTGTAATTGAGTGCAGAATGTCAATGTGGATGGGACAATGGATATCTAACCAAGATGACAATGTTAACAGAAGCGGTGAAATGGGTCAGTGATATTTTCAATGTGGAATACGTTAGTAAAGGTGTGTCTCATGGTTAGTGGATTCCACCCCTTGTGCAGCCCCTTTCTTTAGCTAAAATAAAGCTATAGCAGGGAAATAGCTGCAATCATAGCTGTGTAACTATGCAGTAGATTAACCCAAAGTGATGAGTGTATTTTATCTTTAGCACTTAGACCTGCAGTTTTCAGAGTGGAAGCAAGCAGGGTACAAGAATCTTCACTCTCTCCACTAGTTTGCTGTGTTTTAATGATGCAGACACTTAATTGAGATGCCAACATGTCTTATTGTTATTGCCCTGCTTTAATTTCCTAAAGTTACACCATCACTCTGTGCTTCTTTGTCTTCACTGACCTGTCTGGACAGTAAGCTCCTTAGGAGTAATCAGCACCTCACTGATTGTGTGTGCAGACTTTAGAGCTGTGATAAGTAGTTTGGAACTCAAAACTGACATATTTCTCAGTTAACTTCAGAAACCTCAGAAATGCTGGGTACTGCTTAGATTCCATCTGTAGGCATGGAAAGAATGAGGGATCTCCACCACACAAATTCTTGGATTTCTTTGCTATTAGAAGTCCTGATGACAGAAACCCATGAGGTTTGAATAAGAAATACGTTTAATAAAAAACTCTAATTAATAAAAATGTAAAATACATATGAACATATAATATATACATTAGATATAATTGTCCTGTGGACCATAGAAAGATCATGGGCTGTCTGAAGAACTCTTCACACAACATGAAAATATAAGGGAAGATGTTGATGAGGAGACAAGAACAACAGAGGGAAGGAGAAGTGTGAATGTCCAAAAAAAAACTTTAACGTCTTGTCCCTTCTCCCATTGAGGGAATAGGAATAGCTTCACTTTTCTTCAGTTGTCCTCCAGGGAAATTTCTAACCTTGGCTCTGTATCACTGATGAGAACTCTTTAACTTCCCTTGACGGTCGGTTCATTTGCCTAACTCTTCTTACTTTGTGAAACTTCAAGCAGTAACTATATTTGACCTAAATTTCCCTTGATGCTGCTTAAGTTCATTACTTCCTCTTCTGTCCTCATTAATTAAGGGGAATAATTGATTCCTGTTCTTTTTATAACATCACTTTATGTACTTGAAGATAGCTCTCTGTCACTCTCCCCAATTTTCTCCCTGACACATAAATATGAAGACAAAAGGGAAATATTTTTCAAGCCGGGTTATGTCAAGAAAATAGGGCAACTCTTCAAGGAGAAGGGAGATAAGCTATGAGAAACAGTATAGTAATTGAGACTGGGAGGGGCCTGCAAGACAGCCTCTTGTCTAGTCTTTTCTGGCTAAAATAAAATTGCTATGTATACCCTCCTCATCGCTATGAGACACAGATCACTTGTTTTCCAACTAGTCATAGGTTCAGTTTCTTCTTTTTAGACAGATAAAAGTCTCCTTGCTTTGCTTTCTCAGATAATCTAAAGGGAGAACTGGGATTTTTTTTGTGCATGGGTTTTTGCTATAAATCAAGTTTAATCGAGTTCTTTGGATGCGGGTGTGTGTTTTTAGGGTTTCTCACTTCCAGCCTTCTGGTTGAAACTGAATATAGCTCTCAATCCTTTCAAACCTAGCAATCTGTCTATCATTTTTATTTCCTTTACATTTTCAAGGTTATCTCTGACAGAAAATTGGATAGAAACTTTGTAAAAATATAACTGAAAGCTGTGATTATCTTTTATGCATATGAAATTCCTGGAAGATAGGGAGGCCCACAGCTGTCTACCCTCATGAATTCCAAAGTGGGGCACAAATCTGATCATCACATGATTATGTAGTGATGTGGTCTAGTATCTGTCAATGTCATGCAAACTGTTGCATGTTGTTTTTTAGATAGGTAGGATCAAGAGCACAGATGTACCTTGCATATATTTTCAGCATTTCTGCAAGTGGAATAAATCCCTTCCCCCCCCCCGCCATTTCTAACTACAGGGAGTATTTAGTCTGGAGACATAAGGTTGTTTATATTGTCATTATCATAAATGGTGTGATCGTTCCAGTTACCTAGGAAGGGAAGAAATTATCATGTTTTTCCAGAGTGTGATCTGGCACTGACTTTGTGTTTTATCACCTCAAAGCTATCATTAGTGGGTAATCATTTTAGGAAATTATTCTATTGCTCATTTATATAGCCTAAAAGCAGTTTTGGTGATTTTCCTTAGGCTTTTTGTTAGTTGTATCCTTTAGTGCTATAATACGGTAGAGACTGTGCAGAAAATATTTCAGTGCATTTTAGTGATGGAGAGAGGCCAGTGACTTTGGGTTTTTTCCTCCAAGCAGTTCAAATACTGTTTGTATATTTCTTTTACAGCTGTGTTTCTCATCTGTGTTGCTGAGGTATAGTGTATTTTACTGCTTTGATGATAGGGGAGCCAGGATTTCATTGTCAGAGAAGTAATCTTGAGCAATAGCATAGGATACTTTCCAGATTTTGTGGGTCTCAAAGCATTTAAATAAAATGGGACAAAGCTCAGTTATTGCTCTATTGCAGAAGCTGCTCTCACTTTGATGACTACAGCATACGAGGTGGGGTCAGAAACAGTGAGGTTAAGCACTGTGAACTGTACAGCTGAAAGGCTGGTCTGGATCTAGCTGCAGAACTTACTTTGTTACCTAATTTCCTGCATTAACTGCTGGTGCTACCCAGTGAGTAGATTAACACTTGCTTGGATATGCACACATGAAATACCTGCACAGCAAAAACAGCAGTCTAGACCAGTGCTTTGGGCTGAGAGCTGTGACTGAGGTTCTGAGATGAATTGAACTACTCTGGACTGGGTGACAGCAACCAGCCGACCTGCAGGGAGGTGCATTTTACACACATTCACCACGGGTGGAAGCACTTGTGCAGTGACATGTGGGGCCCACATGACATGCTTTGACTCTCAAAGTTGCTCTATGCTTATTGGAAATCTGCAATCATAGTTTCAGGATCTGAGGATGTATATTGCTTACTCCTGTGTCCCTGAGCTGTGGTAAATAACCAGGTGTGCAGCAGGATGTGAAGACCTCAAACATGTCCCCTTATTCTAGATGACAAGCATAAGCTAATTCAGTCGTGATTCAACAGTATGGTTGTCTCTCAGTATACAAGGATAGAACACAGGTTGTGTGTGGTCCTGTGTCCAAGGGTAACTTCTATTTCTAGACAGAAATACTCGGGGGTCTTAGGTTTGGGGTTTTTTTTTGTTTGTTTGGGTTGGTTTTTTTGGTGGGGTTTTTTTTTTTTTTTAGTTTCCCCACCCTCCCTAGAAGCACAAGGTACTTCAGAAAAAAAAGCCCAAAATGTCTGATTCTGTCATATTCACATGTATAGATATTACTCTGTTCAGTAAAAATGAACATTCACTTTCATTTTAAAGGGATAATCTGAGTAATAATCCTGCATTGGTTAAATTTTTTGTAGTCTACTTCTAAAAATATCAAAGACCAATTCAATAAACTTATTACAAGGAATTCTGTTAATTACAGCAGCTGGCACTGTTTCTCTTTCAAGGCTGCCTAAAGAGGGTATTGTAAATTAATCTGGGTAGCTAATTATCAGCCTGTCAGCCAACCTAGAGTAACAGCCCCTCATGCATCATCCTGCATGAGCCCGTGGTGTCACAGCTGACCATGCATGCATCGAGAAAAAATCACTGCTGTAAAATCACACCGTGCATCTTACATGGTGTATCCCCATCCTCAAAAGGCAGAGATTTCTGTGCTTGGGAGACTTCCATGATGTCAGCAGCTCCCTTCCTGTGTGTTTGCCATGTACATCTTTGTTTTGTCATACTAGTATAAGCAGTCTTGATGACAAGTGCATTTGCATGGGTGTTTGCATATTGATGCACGTTTGTGGTGTCTCTTTGTTGCAACACCTCTGGAGCAGTTTTACAGCTGAGGCTTGTCACAGGAATTGAAGTCTGAAGCAGATCACCAGACATTTGTGTTGTAGACTTGATGTCACATTGTCTATGCAGAGAAAGGCTGTTTACTTTTTCTTCTTTCTATGAGGCTTTTCTTGTATATTCTGTGTTCTGACTATGGCTTTTTCAGTGATGACTAACACTTCTTCTAATACACAAAAATAATTTAGCTCTGTTTCCTGTCTTAGGCTTGGATAGTTGGGAGCTTTTTGTCAATACCAATCAGGTATTGATCATTTAAGGGAAATATGACAATTCCATGTTTTCTGATGGGATTTAACCCTTTAAAACTTTCACCACTGCTTTTCTGCCTTAAATTTAGACAATATGGTTTGATATATTAGGCTTGCTCTTTACCTTGGCTACATAGTTTGGCTAAGTAACTGTCTAAGTAACTACAGAAAACCCACTGCAATCCTCTGCTCTGTGGGCTTGGGTTTACAGAAACTTTCTCTGTACATAATTTTATATGTTTGATGCCCTCTTTCATTCAAAGTAACCGGCTGCTCCTCTGCAGCAAAGTACCAAGCGGTGGAAAGCGTTAGCCACAGAGCTCTTCTGAAACCACAGATGAGAAATGTCATCTCTAGAAGCAGCTGCTCTTACCAATCCATCATGTGGGGCACACATGATGCATAGCACAGAATGGGGGCCCAGCTGGGCTGTGCCCTGTGTGCTGTGGGGTGATGACATAGGGAGGTCTGCCCTACTTGTCATAAGGCTGAAGTGAAGCAAAGCCACCACTGGACACACTAACCAGAGTTTTGTTGTGGTTCAGAGCATTGGCCAATCACTTGAAAAGTGTCAACACAAAATTGACCAACTCTGAGAAGTATATCACACTGACTAAACTCATGGAAATTGAAACAAATATTGACACCTGCCTATCAAATGGTAGAGTGGGGAAGCAAGTGCATTACACTCCCATCACGGCTTTCACTTCAGCTCATTTCAAATATAAATGAAATAGAATGAGCCAAAATATGTGGGTCAGTTGAATTGCAGCCATACCATGTTTAAGGATTATACTGATTACATACTCTTTAAATTTTTTTTCCCCCTAATATCCTCCTTATTGTTGCAATTTTCCCATTTAGATTTTAATTTAGAGTTTGCTACTATTCTTTTGCCTGGAGGCTTGTTGCCTCTGCTGTTCTTATACTGTTACTGTATTGGATGACAAATTCATCTGCTAAAATGATTTATTGCCCCAGCTTACTGGGCAGTAGCAGTGCTCACTGAACAGACAGATTTGTCAATTTGTAGCACAGATATCTTTATCTTCCCCAGGTGCTCTGGAATGGGAAGTAGTGGAAGCATATTTGTGATTGCAAAAGAAAAACATCTCAAGGAACAAGGTGCAAGACAAATGAGTAGACAAAGGCAAAGGAGGGAAAGCAAAGAAAAAGGATTTAATTTTCCTGTGTTATGAGATATAAACTAGTGGGATGAACTTAATTGCTACCTCACAACTTGGCTTGTGTCTGATGAGTTGCTATTCTGGTCACTGTCCTTCTACTTGCTGTTTACATTAGCTATCTTTTTCTTGTGTACTGAGGAGAAAATAAAAGAGACCAGCCAGGAGCAATCCCTGTGAAGGGTGCTGAAGTTTGGAGCTTATCCCTTTGCCTTGTCCTTCCCTGCTCTCTCATACACACCTTGTCTCTTCTGTGGGTACAATGGAAGTATCATTAGATTGGTTTGGACATTTGGATTTTATCACTAGACTTTGTTTTTGATGTGAACAGTGAAAAATTAATGATAATAATCAATTTGCACTCTCAATCATGGTGCAATACCAACATCCAAAGCACAGATTCCTCTGATTGCTTGACAAAGATGCACCCATTCTGTGACCCCTGATCAAGTATTCATTTCCTGATCTATGTCCCCTGCATCCTCCTGCCAAAATGTAAATGCTTTTACTTCCTGCAGCTCACTCTGTGGAGTAAACCTTTGTGCCCTTTATCATTTTGGTATAGTTAAGAAGAGGGTTGTCAGTTCTTTTTGGTTCAAGTCTGCTGTATGCTTTTTTTTCCTGTATTCTTTCTGCATTTATTTTTCACTGGCTCAGGCTGAAGTAAGTGCTTGAAATGGATTTTTAATTAAAACCAGAAAAAATTTCTATGACAGAAGAATTATTCTTTAAAAAACCTTTACATTGTCAAAGGCTAATTCACACTATAAAATAGAAATAGACATGGGAAATATGTTCAGCTGTCACTGAGAAGCCTGTTTGGACAACTCTATTGAAAAACAGATTGATACACTGAACATTGGGATGGAATTGATTTTTTTTTTTTTAAGCAGATCTATATGGCAAAACAAAACAGTACATCATCATCTTCCAAATTAACTAAACGAACACAAAATAATGTATGTGTTTCTCCAAGTGAATCCTACATGCATGAAATCAGTTGGTGTGATAAAGCATCAAGAGCTGGCACTGAGTTCACCAAGAATCCTGTGTTCAGCGTCTCTGAAAGTAAGACCATTATTTCTTCACTCAAATTTGAACTGATGTCAAAATGAGACTTTTAAAATAAATGAGTGCACTGCAGTAGGTGTGGATAGATTAACTGGCCTAGTTCTGATCCTGTGTGTGTATGTTTGTGTGTTTTTATGTGTTTCATTGTCTTTGTTCTTGTTGACATCTTTCCTCACTCCTGCAATTGATTGTGTTAAATGAGATACGCTTTTCAGAGAGATTTTCACTTCCTCAGCCCAAACCCAGCATATTCTCAGATGTATACACTATTTCTTAAATAATTAAATTTGTAAATAAAATAAAACCCCATACACAGTTTTTCAAGCCTGCAGGCAACTCAGTTGTCAACTAAAATCCTTTGAATGTCACGCCATGAAAATGGCTTTTATATAGATTTTTTTTTTTTTTTTTTTAGTAAAGGTTAAAGAGAAAAAATGATAGCACTATGCCTTCACAGGAATTTTGGTAAATGCAACAGCATTCACAGTAACCCTTTTCTCACAGAATACTAACCCCTTACTCATAGTATACTAACCCCATTCTTTTTTATCCTGTTAAGACTGAGCACACACAATTAAAATATAAAGTTTGAGTTACACTTCTTGAAGGCATTATTTTTCAAAAACAGAAAGATAAGATATTCAGGGACAGTAAAAGAGAAGGGAGTGTAAGAGTTACAAAGGGAAATCAAAGCCTTGTGTAATACAGAAGAGAACTGGTGTTTCCTATGCCTCTCCCCAGTTAGTCAAGGCAGATTTTGAAAAGAATAATAATTTGCATCCACCCCTACACAGTAACAGCAGCCAGCTCATTCATGTTACTATTTAATCATCATCACTATATAGTCTTTAATTACATAATCACACACTGGGTTTCCCCCTGGATTCCGCCTTGTTCAGAGCACAGAGGAGTTGTGCACACTGAAAGAACAGCAATTCAACTGTTATTTTTTTCCCTTTGCTAGTCAATGTTCAGACCCAAGCCTGATTCAGTACATGCTGTGCAAAGTCTGTTCTCATATTCACATTATTCATTTTTTCCCCTAGGCTTTTTCTAACCATCACCTTTCATGTGCCCTGCACAAAAATTCTTCTTGTGTTGCAGAGCATTTTCTGAGGTGCTCAGGTTCATCTCCATTGTAGTAATATGGAGCTTGGATGCCCAGGTATGAAGCTAAATACAACCACTTATTTTGGATACCCTCCTTGAGATAATTAGTGCCTATTTTTCTTGGTACTTAGCACTGAAAGGTATTTTGTGTTCAAAGCCCAGCTCTTTCTGACTTCACTTGCTGCTGTAATTGCCCCTCACAGTCTTAAACCAGAACACAGAAGCTCTAGACTGGGTCTCCTAAAATGAAGAATGAATTTGTGAGTGCAATACGTGAGCATTTGTAGAAAAGCTTTGTTAAAAAATCCTGCTTCACAACCGAAAGGAATTCCTGACAGCAGTGGACTGAATCCAGTCCTCCAGGCAGGATATGGCTACTTTCATGATAAGATTGTCATAGAAAAATAACTTCATCAAGTCTGTTCCTTTCTATCACAGGGAGACAAATAATATCATACTTTTAATAAACTAATCACATAATTTTTTAAAACTGATAAATTGCACTTTGCCTTTTAGAAAGATACCACAGAACCAACTACTAATACTGGTGATTTAAAATATTTTGTCTGATTTCTAGCCTTAGAAGGCTAGACATTCACAGATGTGTTTATATCTCTACTTCAGATGTGTTTATATCTCTACTAGAATAGATATTGTTCTTTGTACTAAGTAGTTAGTTTTACTCTTTATGTTTACCTCTATGGTATATTTATGGAACAAAATTATATTTTCTCTTAACCTTTATTTTGATGTATTTCATTCCTTAAGTATATAGTAGCCCTTCTCTCAGTTTATTGCCATTTCAGTTGCAGTTGATGCTAAACTCCCTACAGAATTTGAGATAAAGCACTATCTGCTACACAGTGTAAATATTCACCTTTTTCTATGCCAATATCATACTGCTAGCTGATGGTCATCCTATGATTGATTAAGACAATTAAATCTTTATTATTTTCTTGCATCAGCATTCAGAAAAAAATGTTAGTGGTCTTTAAGTGCATGTAAATGGTGCTTAAGTGAGTGTGCTCTCTTCCAATTTATCTGACAAAGAATGCAAGGGTCTTGAAAAATGTTCTCCCTGTGCACCTTGACTGGCTATGGAGTTGAAGTGCATTGCTCACTAAATGGAAATACAGGTTTGTTATAAAACTGACTGTGACCCCATGGTTGGACCATACTGTAATACCCTTTGAAAAGGAGGCTGAATTAGGAGTGAAAAGAATATTCTTTCCAGCTTTACTTCGGACTGGAGGGTATGGCTTTTCTGAAATGGAGGTGCAAAAGTAATGGAGTGCTGCTAAAGAAACGACGTCAAGAGCAAATTTCTACAAATGGCTCATTTTTTAGATTTATCTTGATGTTAAGGTGAAGCATTTAAGGTCTGCTACGGGGAATTGTGATGAATACTGCTATCTATTCCTTGAACTTGAAAAACTTAGATTGTCATACTGTAGGTGGACTGAAGTGAGATATAAGTTTTCAAAGGGTTCATAGATATTAGTTTACAGAACAAGTGTACCAGTGTAGATTGTGGAGAGGTTGCAGACTCCCTTCCTTGTCCCTTCCCTCATCCTCTCAAATTTGATGCTTTCTGCTTATAGAAAACTGTAAAAATTAAAGTATCGAGAGACTGGGACCTCATGCTCTTCATTGACATGAAATATGATGCATTTTGCCTTGAATTTTATTGTCTTCTGTTAGAAATATATCTTACTTGATACAAGGAAAGGACACACCTGATTAAGGAAGAAATCTGTTACAGTAGATGTGGGTTAGGATTCTGGGGTGTGGATCCTGTTCTGCAACAGACCTTTGGGGCAACTTTCAAGTAATCTTTACCCTCCCTTTCTCTCAGTTCTTTGTAAAAATGGAGGAATAGCACCTCTTTTCAAAACAGGTGCAAATAATTTACAAAATCTGAGATACTCAGTCATTGTAATTTAGAGGTCATGTAGGATTATAAATGTGTACTTCAGTTAATCTGATTTTTTCATCTGGCTCAGTATCCTGCCTAAGACTGACAGCCCAGAGGTGATGCTTAGGAAAGAGGCATGGGAAGAAGAACAGCATGTAGCTCTCTTCCCTAAATCCCATAGTTCCCCCTTGCTCCACTGCCTTTTTGCCCTGTAGATGGAGACAAATGTACCCTGCCTCAGCAAATCTGGAATTTTCTAGATAAGATTCATTTACCTAAGAATTTTTTTAATGATAGCTCATAGGGCCACAATAAAGTTAGTGGTTATTACTGTTACTAAATATGTTTAATTTCATTATTTCTGTTAGGAAACAGAGCAGGAAGAATCCCCTCAACAGCCTTGGGAACCACATACCTTACTCCTAGAAAATGACCCAGTATATTTTCTCAAAGCTTTCAGCTGTTTATAGGAAAACTCAGATGAAGAAAGTCTCTAGTTTCTGTGTCTGGTAGGACCTTAAGCATGCACTTTTCATGTTTTGGCTGTGTATGTATTCATTATTGGTCTCTCTACTAGGCCACAAGTGAACGGAGAGATAGTACTGGTTTGGTGGTGCAAAATAAATTTGACAGGAGTTTTCATAAAGATTCTCTCTCAGAAACAAAAAGAGACAGTAAAGCTGCAAAATAGTAGCAAGTCTTTGATGGTGCAAAAGTGCAAAAATGGCAATTAATTTCATTTAAAGTAGTGTCCTAAATACCCACCTATTTAAAGCCTGATCCTACAGTCCCCTTGGAAAGCAACATAAGCTGTCTTTTGTCTGGAAATTCTGCTAGTTTGCTGCATCTATTGTGAGTTCTTGCAAGCACTTTGCTAGCATTTCACTTGTAATCTCCAGGCTCTCTAGAGCTGAACACAGATGTTGTTCAGATGTTGTTCAGATGTTGTTCACAGTGAAATCCATTAAATAACACCACTGTAAAGTGGGGCTTACCTCTGAGAGTGGAGATGTGTGTGTGTGTGGTGAAGAAAGGAGTGGAATAAATGCTCAAGTAGATGTCATAGCTAGTAGAGGAAGGAAGACAAAATGGAAGAATTTATTGTCAAATATTTAGAAAGAAAATACTCAAGTGTTTAGAGATGAAGGTGCAGGTGGATGTCTACTGAAGTGCTGTTTAAAAAGGTGCTCTTTGTTCCTACTCCCTAGAAGTGGTGGGAAAAAGTTCTTCTCTTAGGACTCAGAAGATTGAATGAGGAAGTCACCAGGGGCGTAAGGAGGCAGTGCAGTACGTCATCCACAACCTGGAACACAACAGTGAAAGTTGTAGGGCCCTTTGGGATGGGTTTAGACATTGCAGGTGATGTCTTCGAAGGTGGGCTTATTAACTGTGCTGCTAAAAGCTGATATGCTCATTTGCATATGCATGGCAGTGCATACAAATATTTACAGTGCTTAATAGAATAGAAAAAAAATCTAATCTTGTACTGGAAAAAAAAAACTAGATAACCATTTATATGCAAAGATCAATAGTAAAATATGAAAGTTGATTTTTGGGAATTAACATATTTTGTTTGGTATGCCAGGATTCTAGGTACTCAAAGATATGGCTTATTTTTTAACTGGCATAAAATCTCTTTTGAAAGTTGTTTTAAAAAAAATGCTAGGTTATGGAGAGGGATCCTTTCTGATTATTTTAATTCTAGCTAGGTAAGATACAGGTAATTATAGAATATTACAAATATTTATATATTAAATTGTGTAATTATCCTATAAAGTCTGTTTCTGCCATTCTTGCTCTCTCAGGCCTGGAGGTGTAGTGATGTTGCAGCTCATCTGCAAGAGACAGGTACACATGAGCTAGGGCCAAAAAAAGATTTGGGACAATCAGGCTTGGTTTAAGCTAATATAAATCCTCACAGAAAGGAGATGGCCTGACACCCCTCTGGTGGGTCTGTGAATCTGTGAATGCCCAGGTCTGGCTGACCACACATCACCATGGGTGCTGACAGCAGCAAGAAGTGAGGGACTGGCACACCCCTTTTGGCAACAGTGTGACCGTGGGTGACCTGCAGCAGATCATAAAACCAACACCTTTAGACGTGGCTTTGTGGACAATTGCCACCAGTGATGTTGCCCTATGCAGTTTTTGTGATCTCTCTCTTTTTTTGGTGGCTTATTCATGCATTCATGTTACCTCCTCTAGACTGAAAATCAAACCACCAAAAAAAAGGCACTTTCAGCTGGATAAGCTCTGTTATTTGGTTGATCATGCAGCAGGACAGAAGTAAGGAGGAGCAGGGGTAAGGACAGGCAACTAAGGAGATGAAAAGTTTAGTCGCCTTACCCAGCACTGGACACAAATATGAAACTGTAGCATTTGGTGGCCAGCATCTGTACCCCACCCACCGACTTTCATGTAGGCACCTACATTTTTGTGACTAGCTGTATTTGAAAGTCCAATGAGCAACAGGCTCCTGTCAGTGTTGGCCATGGTAAAGGGGTGAACATTAAGTTATTAACAGAAAAGGGAAATTATGTTAACAGCCCCCATTACAAAACTCAGTGGGAGTATGGAAAACCTGTCTGGGAAAATTCCCTGGAGAATTAGACTGGAGCAAGATCAGGAATCCCAGTTTCCTACTGTCCCTGGCATGTTCTCTAACCATAAGGGAACTTCCAAGCAGTTGGTTTTTCAATTTATTTATGGAAGTTTCAATTAGCATAAACTAATTTTCTAAGTGTACAGACTGCCATTTCCTTTATGAATGTATTATGCTCCAAAATATGGTAGGTTTGGTTTTTTTCTAGTACAGGGAATTTCCAAGCAACAGACAGAAAGAAATGTGAAGACCTGCCATGGGAGAAAAACATACCCTATGTCAGTAGGATGGGAAATGTGCACTGCAGGTAAAGATAGAGAAGCGAAGGTTTTCAAAGCCTGGTGGAATAATCTGTCTGTGAGGTCCCTGGTGTTTGTGGGATGCCTGAGTGTACCAGTCTGAGCAGATGTCTGGGGCAGCAATTTAGGGCACACAAGGTAAGGTACTGAGGTGTTTGATGTAGCAATGCTCACAAGCCAGGATTTAGCCCAGTAATATACAGAATATCTGCCTTTTCTGTTCCCTCTCTCTCCTAGTTTTCTACTTACTTCCTCTTTGCTTACTGATTTGGTTTGTTTTGTTTTCTTGGAAACTAGGTCTGTACCAGCTAGATTTCCCTATTTTCTTTGTTTATTGAGATGCAAAATCTGATTGCTGAATGCACAAATGAGTGTGTAAATCACTACTTTGTAAAATTGTGTGGCCAAATCTTAGTCCCCTTTAATTCAGTGGGAATTTCAATTTATGTGTCAACAAGGACAGGATTTCTTTCTCAGTAACTTGTATGCATAAAATGAAAATTGCTGCAGAGCTGTATTTTTACAGAACAATTTACTAGCTGTTAAATTCCAACAAAAGTATTTTTATCTTCTGAAGGCAGGAAAATATTAGCTTTATTTCATGTCATTGCTTAAGCTACATATTAATAATTAACCATTATTATAATGGAAGTCTTCCAGGTACAGAATGTGCCTATTACTGAAAAATGGAAAATGGAAAATAGAAAAAATGAGATAGATCTGTGCCAATACAAAGCTTGAGTATCTTAGACAAGACATCAGCAAAATTGCAAAAGCAGAAGTGTGATAACATTTTAAATAGACTCAGGTGTATTAATACCTGTTATTCCTAGTGTATAGGAATATGCAAGTATAGATCTTGCATATTTAACTCCATCACTACTAGAGTATCTGAATAGCAGCCTCTGAATTACCAAAAGTAATTAGCTAGAAAAAAATATTCTTTTTTTNTTTTTTTTTTTTTGTTCTAGTAGGGAACTATTCCCTTCTTATTTTACCATATTATTCAACAGAGTCTGTTTTATATAGGGAGCAGCATGAACTCCCTGTACTATTGCAGAATAGACCTTTCTGCAGGATTTTTTTTTTTCTGTTCCAGGTACTGAGACTTTGTGAACATGCAACCATGTCAGACCTATACCTGTAGCAGACTGTACTGTCTTTTTTTCTGGTAAACTTATTTGTGGAAAAGAGGGTGTAAAAATGGATACTTGGCAGTATGCAGGGCCAGATTCTCTGGTGAAGAAGCAAGAAAGATTCACTTCAGTTTGAAGCACAAAAATGGTGCAAGGTTCAAAATGTAAGTGAAAGTCATGGTATTCTATATCTGCTGTGTATTAGAAACAGCACCCAGTGTTTGCAGTTGGGTACTACTCTCCTGAAAGAGCTATGCAAAGACCCTTTGTCAGGTAATCTTATCTCCTCCTGAACTGCTTTTTAGCTTTGCTTCCTTAAATGATGAGGGTTCCTTAAGAAAGCTCAATATAGACAAATCCCACTGAATTGTGTGTTAGAAATATTTCACTGTGTAGGAAAAAAAAATGTGTTTCAAACAACACTAGTAATGTTACTAATAAAGAAATCATTCCTATTTAGAGTTAACTTAAATATGCAAGAGGAAATGTGTGTACACAAGACCTACAAAGCCCCCAAACTTTGAATTTAATATGTGCTATTATTTTGCATAATGTAGGCTTGCTGCCTGTGTTCTGCATATAAATTAGACTACTGGATTGGGGGGAAAAATACACTGTTTCTTCTCTTAGTTTTCTCTGCTATTTTTAAAATTCTTGTGGACAAATAATTGTGAGAGCGTTGGGTTGTCTGGAATTCATAACACCATTGCCATAATTGAGGGGGCACAAGGGTGTATGCTGCAAGTATCTCATGCTGCCTGGGGATGTGAAGGTTTGTTCCACAGCTCTGAGAACGGCAGGGACTTGCTGGAACACGGTGCCTCCTGGAGTGAGGAGCAAACACCTGCTCCGTACCCCCTGCCAGCTCAATCAGACACTGGAATAGGAGGTGGTAGGGGTACTGCTCTAAGAGATTTCACATTGTTCCAAATATTTGGAAGCTTTAATTATGGAACCTGACTTTAGCCTGCTAACATTCCCTTTTTCCACTAGCATGTTGCAGCTGAGCCAGCTGAAACATACCATGACCAAAACATTTTTTTATACAAGTCCTGTTCTGCATGCAGAACGAGTTGTTTCAGCTCAGATCCAGAAGGAATTGCTGCACTAGGGTGAGACAGTCCAATGGCAATACTTAAAGCCAATGTTGTCAATGAAGTTTATACATGGGCAAACAACAGACCCAGGTTCAAAATGTGCAAAGCAGAGCTTGTTGTGTCTACAGATTTTGACAGTGCTTGAGCAGATAGGCAAACAAATACTTGAGAGATCCAGCCATGGTGGTAATTTAAAAGAAAAATTTTGTAAATATACTGCACAGATAGTATGGATGCCTACAGTAAAGGAAGTCTGATGCTTTCCATAATGGGATTCCATTTTCAGTTGCTTATTCCTTTGTCAAATCAGCAATGAAACTTTTCAGCCTGAGAGTCTGTCTTGGACTCTGTGTGTGTGTTTGCTGTGTTCAAATTTCAGACAACATAATTCAATCATTTTCTGGAACAAGGTTAGAAGAAAGTGTATTGCTTGATGCTTGTTAAAGAAAAATAATAAATATGTTACTATTTCACTTACAAGTTATGGCAGTTTGATACTTTACCAGAGTAGGTGCTTGGCATTCAGCAAAGAAAACTGACCATGCACCAAAGATGTGCCTTTCATTGTGACTGCAAAAGTTCATCAACTTTTGGGTAATTATAAAGCTCTCATGTGTGCAGGGTAGAAAAGCTGGTGCCTCATAATGAGGGGGATGGGGTTGGAATGTGTGCTCTTTGGGAAGTTGAACTGGCAACATAACAGAAGTTTTCTATGACTTGGGTGTTACGCATGAAGGGATCAGGGAAAGGATGGTGCTGATTCTGAGACATCTTGGCTGCTTTATCTCTATTTTCCTAGCAGAGATTAGTTTATGGGGTTTTGGAAGAAGCATGCTTTGGGGATTTGTTCCTTTAGCTGATCCAGCTCAGACAGAAAAAGACTAATCATCTCTGGGCAAGGTAACATAGCAGTGCCAGTACAAGTTCTGAAGCAAAGCTGTGAATGTGGCCACAACAGTCCTTTATTCCTATTGAGTCATAGGGAAAAATTATGTGGTGCATATGTTTCTGTTTCTAAGAAATAGACTTCAACGTTTATGTTGAATTGTAGTACAGTCAGCAGAACTGCTCTTGTTCTTTTATTCATCATGATGAGACAATGCTCCTGCAGGAGAAACATATTTTTACCTTCATTTTCTTCTACCCTCTCCCCCACATAGTGTTTTCTCCCTGATATATTCCTTTCTCTGCATCAGTTTTTCAACATACTTCCTTTTCCTTCTTCCTCTTGGGCTAGGTGGGACTTTGCATGTGCCACTTGCCTTTCATGTTTCACCAGTGCAGGCTCCTTCCAGCACGTTCTCTGCAAATGAGCAGAGAACTGCAAACTTCTTCTTATAGAACACAGAGGGTGAAAAGAAACCCCAGTTTGTGAGAGGCCACCTAAAGCCCAAGCTGAGATATGAATCACTTCAACTTGGGAATGTGTGCGTTTGCTGCAACTTCCCTGTGTTTTGGTGATCAGCCTGTTTGTGACTGTTGCTATTCTGAATTGACAGCATTATTTTTTGCCTTCCTGATATAGCACAAAGATTGAGAAAGATTAAATTAGAGAGACAGAAATAAATTTCAGTAAAATTTCTTTTACCCCTTAGATGAAATTATGAAAGAGAGCAGTCTCATTCCTTTACAGTGTGCCAAGCCTCATCTGAGAGAAGACAGATAGGGACCTAACAAGGAGAAACCAATATGTTCCAGGTAAAATATACATCAGGATATAAATAAAAGCAATAAAATATATATAAAAGCAAGGACATGTGATGGGGTGCATTAAGCACTACAAACTAGAGACAGTCAGAAGCAATAATCCTATGAATCTCATGTCCATTTGAGATAGTGAGTTTTGGATTTTTGTGCTGTGTCAGAAGTCCACAGATCCTCTTCTCCACCTCAGGTTATTCTCTGGTTGTGGTTGTTTCTGAAATAATGTTTGTCTACAGAAGGTGAGGTCATTGTGAATGATATAGTGTGGTATTTAAAGGGCAAAAAGTGCTTTGTAGATGACGATTATTTTCTCTAACTAGAGCAGGAGGTTCTCTGAATCCACCAGCCAGGTCTCCTTGTTTTTCCAATAAAAGTAGCTGAGGCAAGGTGCCAAACAGGATATGAGAGGCATAAAGAGAAGGGATCATGGGGAAGACAGAGGCACTCACTGGGAGACAAGGGTTGGGCCTTGCTCAGTGCTACTGCAGTAGCACATGGACCAAGAATTCGAGCGCTGCAAGCATTAAATGTTTTTTTATGAGCATGGACTTCTACAGCTAGGGACCTTCTGCCATACTTTGTGTCAAAAAAACCCCAAACAATTGTTTGATATTAATAATGTCACATTATTTTCATAGTCATGCTTAAAACTTACTGAGAGTTTAGTTTTCTAGAATTAAATAGGAGTTAGAGGCCCTTAAATTCTTGCCAAGGGTGTTTTGTGGTTTAAAGACTGTTGTTTTGATATGATGTTTCTGATTTCTGGCCATTGCATCAGCATAATTTGTCACCCACTCATGCCTAGCAAATCTCTTAGAGTAAGGCCTTCCAATTGAGTTGTGAATTTAATTGAAAAATATGGCAATGGATTTATTTCACTGTTCAGTCAACCAGAGACTCTTTACAAAGGAATAAACCAATAGCCTTTTTTTTATTTAGTTGAAGATCTAAATATTGTGGATTTCAAAGGTTATTCTGTTGGCAATCTTTTTTCACAGTATGAGGAATGAGAGAAGGAATTTTTAAAGCACTTGTCCAAAATGTCAAGAAAATTACAAGAAAACAAGCCAGAGTTTTTAATCTGAAAGGACACCCACCTTCTTTCTGACTGTACTAATGTTTACTGATGTTTTTCTTTATGAATATTTGATGCACAGACCCTGAAAACAATCTCATTCTCCCCTGAATTTCTGGAAATATTAGTTCTCGGCATTCAAGATGTTACAGTTGGACTAATGTGCCAGGTACTTTTCCAGAAGATTGGTTTTGAACAGATGGAAATTTACAGTGTAAAATAAGCCAAAACAGAAATGAAATGTTTCCAGTCAGCTTTGTTATAAAAACCAAACCCAGTAAAACTCATATTATTTTGTCTTTTGAGATACCTGTAAGAAAAGATAAAAGCTGTAATCTCAACATAAATAAAAAAGTAAATGTGAAAGTATGAGGTAATTTCTATAATTCTCCTACAGTGTAGAAACAAATTTATTCAAATAATGTTATTTTCCTTTTACCCTTGAGACACAGTCATTTTGGATTCTTTTAAAGAAATTATTTAAGCGATAATGTTTTTTGTTTGTTTAGTAATTTTTTTGGCATTATAATCTCTCTTCACTTCTTTGTTTATTCTTTTACAAAAATAACTGGAAAATAGCGACATAAACTTCTTGTATCCTTCTTTGGTATTTGCTTGAAATGTGCTCCTGAGAGCTAAAATGAAGTTTAGCATCTAGGGTCTCCACAGTATCTTAACTAAATGTTTCTTTCAATAAAAAACTTCAGATGAGAATTGAGTGAACTATTAATTTTCAAATTCTTCTGTTCCCTTTAACCTTGTTTGTTCTTTTGCCTGTCTTCAGCAGATGGCTGGATGACTGGCATTCTCTAACAATATTCACTGCTCATTAGCACCATGTCATTTTGAGTGTTCTCTCCATCTTTCCTGTTCTTTTTTCCTCCTTCATTTATCAACCTATACATTCATATGTTTAGTAAGTCATTGACAGTGATGTAGGTTTTAACATTTGCCTTCATTATTTTCTCCAGAAATCCTGCTTGATGGCTAGGAGGAAAAAAACCCACATCTGACATACAAGGTGATTAATGGAATATTAACCTCAGTAGCTACTTTTCTGAGGAACCTTCAAAAGCATGAATTATTTGGTTTTACCCATCGGTTGCCAAGATCAGTGTATACACTAGAAAATTCAAGCCAACCTTCTTTTCATAATGTTTAATGAAACACTGATTACAATGTATGCAGGGTGTCATAATGTTAAATGGGTTTATGTGAATGATGCAAAACAACACTATTTCTGAAATGAAATTATGAGTTTATTGGTGCTCCTACTGATCTCATATTGTCAGATCTGCTACAGACCTAGAGTACATATTCTGCTCTCTCTTGTAGTTAATGTTGTCAGATCTGATGACTGCTGTACTGGCATCTTCTAACACTGCAGAAAGAATTTCTCTCAGAACCTGCTAATCTTTAGTGGAAGAAATCTATCACTGAGAAATTTACTTTATGCAGAAATCTGAAGATAATCCTCTATAATGCCCATTTTTCTTTAGTTTATATCTGTTGAAGTATTTAAACTGATATTGGTGAAATCAGAATAAAGCCCCATGTTGATAGTATGTTCATACCTCTTCCAAAGGCTTCCCTGAATTCTGTTCTGAGAGATGGGGTAATCAAAATCTTACCCACCATGCTTCTGACTTTACTATTGATAAACTCAGTGATGAAATCCCTCTTGACTCAAAGTAATAGAGGGACACTGTTCAGCAGTTTTTCCTGATTGGGCTGATAGCAAGGGCAGGGAAATACAACTTAGTGAATACAGGAGCTTTACCCTAACTATTCTGAACCCAAACAATGAGCTTGTTTCTCTCTCTCTCTGTTTTTCCTTTTTTTTTTTTTTTTAAATATGAGAACATTTTGGTGTTAATCTTCAGGATATTATGTTCTATAACCTTCTCTGAGAGATTGTAAAATACTTTGAACCTGTTTCCCTGAATTATTGGCAGAAGACCTTTCTCAGAAAATTGCTGTCTTTGAACCTTCATATTTAATTTGTATTTTACACGTTAAGTTACAAAAGCAAGAAAAGTCTGACTGCAAATCTTTAATTAATCATAGCAAATTCTCCAACTGTGTGAAACATGATTCATTCTGCCTCTTGACTCCTATAGCATTTTAGATTTGATTTTTATAAATTACTTGTGCCACCACTGTAATGTAAATGGATGTGTAAGGGATTGTAATTACCAAGAAACTCAATGATGTACAAATGAAAACAGTACATAGGGAAATAATTACAGTTACAAACACTGTATTATTTAATACAGTGACTTTTAAGGATTTTTTCTTTAAATGGAACAGAAGTATTTTCTGGTTAATGCAGATGATTGTCAGAATCTTTTCATTGCATAGGACAGAATGAATGATACCGTATGTACCAGGCATCTCTATGAATCCACAGATAAAACATAAAATTATAGAATATTCTGAGATGGAAGGGTCCCACAAGGGTCATAGAGTTCAATTCCTGACCCCACATAGCACAACCCCAAAAATTAGAAACTAAAGAAGAATTTATGTAAAAATACATAATTTTGCTTTTGCCTCATGTTCAGTGACCAAATGAAAACGGAATTTTGCAAGAATTCATGTATGGTATCACTCAAGTGATTTGGGGTATGACTCCACTAAAATATCTTCTATTCAGTAATTTCACATGAAACTAATGAAGGCAAATATTACAAAAATTAAAAAACTGTATTTGAAAAATGTCAAGCGAGCTGTTGTTAGTGCATATTGCACTTGGAATGTTGAAATAAAGAGAATAAATATTATAACAATCAATAAAAATATAAGTCAGTGAAAATAAAATAATTGCTTTGAGCTTAGATAACATTTCTTTCTAACACATAGTTCAAACTCAATTTTCCTTAAAAATGAAAACACTTCTTTTTGTGGTCAAATTTTTTTTTACTAAAACCAGAAGGATTGCTAGGGTACTTGGATTCACTCAGTGTTTTAGTCAGAATTGAGAATAAATCTACTATTTTCAAGACTGCTGGACCAGTTAATGGATCTACCAGGTGGCAATTAGAATTTTCTGTCAAAGCAAGACTTCACTTCCCCTAGCGGTTAACTGTTGGCATATTTCCATGCTGTTTGACCTAACCTAGGTTATATGATTTAATATCCACTCAAAATTAGGATCAGCACACATGTCCAATAAGATTTAATCCTGCTGGGTTCTAATCAGCTTCTTTAAATGTATCAGATGTTTACTAAAAGAGAGGGGACAGGAGAAAAATCTGAAGAACAAAAATTACTCTTACAGTCTGTCAATGCAGTGACACCTGGTAAAGAGGAATTTTATTTCAGTGTGGTAGGTGAATTTTTTTCTGAAATCTCTTGGGAGGAATTAACGAATAATCACTGAAAATTAGAAATTAATATATGGCAAAAGTTCTGTGTTTCCCCTCAGATTTGATGCTGTTTCTTTCTGTACAAGAAAATTCAAAGAGTACTTTCTTAGAATTATGTAATAATTGGGATTGGATGGGACCTCTACAGAAAATTCCATACAAATCCTTGCTCCAAGTAGGGCCTGCGCTGCTCAGGTTGGTCACTGTCTTGTTCGGTCAATTTTTGAACTTTTCCAAGGAGGAAGATTCCACAGCATCCTTGGGAACCTTTTCCCAATCTATGACAGCTCTCAGGGTAAAATCCTTTTTTCTAGCACTAAAAATCTACAGTGTTGCAGTTTGTTTCCATTGCCTACCCTTTTTTTTTTTAGTTTGCTATAATTCAAAATCCAAATCACAAAGAAATGATGAGCATGTAGCATCTTGATTCCAGCAGCAGCACTGGACATGTCGAGCCAGGACAAAGCATGGGCCAGGTTTCTGATGGGGAATGTTTATTAATCCACCAGCTGTATATATTACAACTTTGGCAACCTTTTTAACCACCAAAATAATGATACTGAGTCCTAGTTTCAACTGAGAGGTTCTGAGACTGTCACAGAAGTGGTCCCAGTGGATGACAGACTTAGTAAAGAATGCATTGTCTTCCACGGCCTTAAAGTCACATGTGTTGGCAAATGTAACTCTTCTGTGCAAAGACTTTTTGGTTTAAAAAAAGTTCACATTTTTATCTGTGGTAATCCCATAATGGAGACCAGGCCATGCCTAGAGTACTAAATATAAAGCCAAGTCTCATTAGAGTCTTAAAATAAAACCACCAAATACAAAGAAATCTCACTCCTTCCTCCAGCAGATATGCGCACTGTCCTGCAGGGAACAGAATATGTTGAAGCTTGTGGAAGGTAAAGAATATTCACTATCATAATCCTTGCATAACTTATGTGCTGAGGCCTCTTAGTAGTAGAGGGAGATAAAGTGGGAGAAGGGCTCCTAGTAGAGGAAGATTCCAAATCCCTTTCACTTGGGATACCAATCATGAGAGGAAATGAGCCCCATTAAGTTCCACCTCAAATAAGATTTACAGTAATGCTTTAATATGTGTTGATTTTTTTCCCCAAAAATTTACCTCAGTGTAGGCCAGTCTCTGAATAGTATTGCTCTGAAAAGGAGAGCATGGCTGACTGAGTCCCTTCTGCATGGGAGAGCAGGTCGCTCTCAGTTGTTCCAGAGCTACTGGTGCTTTCTCAGTGGAGTAATGCAGCTATTGATACAGATTTATAAACATCTCCTCTTGTTTGTTCTTTCTCAAAGCTCCTTGTAAAACTCAGATGAAACAAACAAGAAAAAAAAATCAATATAAAACATCAAAGATAAATTGGAATCTGTGTTATCTGAAAATCTATGCAGCCTTGATGAGCCTAAGCACAGTTCAAATATGGAGTTCAATAACTCAATCAAATCTGGTTCTCCAGTTTAGCTTTGTGAGTGTTTTAGTAAGCTTAATCTGTATGTCCAGTTTAAAATTAAACTAGGTATCATGAAGGCATACGCCTTGTTTGGGGCTTTCTCTGCAGAAGTTTCACACAGCTTCAATCACAGTCAATCTTAGTCTGTACACAAATGACTGTATATCCCTTTGGCCTATTTGTTTACTTCTCCTAGCTGGAAGCTAGCAAAGCACATGCTGGCTCTCTGCTTTCCATTATGCAACAGGCAGCTGTCAATCACTGTCTAATGCTGTCACAGCGTTGGTAATCTTGAGTGATGAACAGCTGTGCCCAGGGATATGAGTGAGGATAACTGCTACTCATTTTATTGTCGATGTGATACTGCCATGAGCTCTCTCCCCATAACTTTTATTGGTTTCTATGTCATTTTAACTTGGCACCAGTAATTTTCTAGTACAGAATTCCCAAATTGCACAGGAGCGTTTTGTCCTTAGCATGGAACATACAATGAAAAACAGCTGAGTTTCTATCAAAGGAGTTCAAAAGCCCTTGTGCTTGCTTTGCTTTAAGGCATGAAGGAGCAGAGTCAGGGTGGTTATCCTGGCTCAGCTGCAGAGCCTAACTGCTCAGGCTTTTTAACTATTTTAACTTACTTTCCTCAAAGCAATGTTTGGTGAAAGTTACTACCTTGATTTGGGTTTATTTTCTTGGTTAAAAACTGGAGTTGCTGCTGTCACAAGGTTTAATCAAGCATGAGACATCATAGTGGGCTTGGCCCAAGCTTGCCAATGAATGAGTTTTCATTTGGGAAATTTGGTTTTTACATTGAGGCTATACAAGTATCACTTTAATAATCTGCCACTGCCACCTGAAAAATGCAAAGTGATTCAAGTAAAAATATTTTGGTTATGCTTTATTCTTGTTTTGAATTTCTATATGAGAAACTATCTTAGCTTTCAATTTTAATATACTCCAGTGTATATATGTCTGTATGCACTTCATAATGCATATTTTATATTATATTGATGTTTTTGGCAGTATTAAGCCACAACATCTAAGAAAAATTTTTAATGTTTTAAAATCAAATCAGTTTGTATGGATGAACTAACAATATTTTCTAGGTTTAAGAAAATACCTGCAATTTGGATGAATGTGTATTTTAGTTATCTGCCAAGCTTTATTCAGTGCAGAGTTTATCTTGAATTTCACCCTTCTCCCCAGACTAATTCTCCCCTCAGTCAACATTGCCCTTTTCAAAGAGCTTTAGTTACAGGAAGTAAGGCAGGGATTTATGCTTCTGCATGGGATAAGACTTACAGAAAAGGAACTAGCACCATCAACATATAAACCTGGAAGTTTTGCCATTGCTGAGACCCTTTTTTCTTTTGTTCTTTCTTTTTTGTTTTGTTGAAGGGGAGGATATATGGGGCTTGGTGTTCATCAAAGCAGCTGCTGCTACAGGTGTAGCAAGTCTTCCAGATGGTGGGGGAGGGTTCCTCCCATCTGTGCACCTCCTCAGTGCCAACCCCAGTTACCTAAGCTTTATGCAGGGTTTTTGAATTTAGCTATAATATGATGGTTATCATTCATCTTTGGTGTCTGGGATCAGTCTCATGCAGGATAAATTTATTCCCTTAAAGCTGAGATGTGGCTAGTGTGTTCATTCACCTACAGAGAACCAAGTGTATGTCTGAGTGTGCACACTGTGCAAGTCAATCCAAGGTAAAATTTCTCATTATTTCATTGTCAAGAACATTAAAAAAACACTCTTAAGTATGCAGTGCTTGAAATTGAACCATCTTACCATGAAAATGCTGGGTTTTTAGCTTCTCACAATTACAGAAGACAGAGCTGAGATCCCTGTGCTGCTGCATCCAATAGTAAATGTTAGGCTTAATTATTACTGGGATCTCTTTAAACTTATTGCTGAGCTGATCCCCCCTATTATGGCATGTTTTGTCTTTGAGGACAAGCTGGGTAGGAACTTTGTCTATCTTAGTGTATCTTTCCTATGGGAAGAGAATAGTAAGGTGATAAAAAGGCAATGTGAGGTTGAGTGCTTTGGTAATCAATTTCAGTTATAGTTATATACCTATTAATTCCCACTTACAGTTAGCCCTAATCAATTTCCACTTATAGCTAGACAGTGCTAGTTTAAACTTATGTGACTGCTGTTGTTGAAAATTAAGTTCTTCTCTGTTTCTTCTTGGAGTTTGAGGTGTGATAAGATTGGCCATTCTCAAAGACAGGCCAGCTGTGGTTTTCTAGAGAGCAATTAAAAGATTTTAATGAGGTTACTTTAGCAAGAAGATTAAGTTCTGTTGGCTAGATACTCTGCTGTGTGTGAGACAGCCCTGGAGAGCTGTTAACCACTGCTGAAAGATGGCCCCCAAGTTCCTTGGTGCTCTTAGTGAGAAGATCTGAATTATGTCCCTGGTAGATGCATCCTTATTAGATTAGCACAGTGAAATAGAGCTCCTGTTTCCCCTTCACACACTCTCTGCTTCCTTGGCATGGCTTTGATGTCACTAATAGATTTTAGAAGCATGGACTGACCTCCTCCACAGTTACTTCTATGCCAAGACCTGCTGCTTTTCATCATCCTCAACAACTGATCAGAACGTGTTATCATTAGAGAACATTGGTGAATGTTTTAATTTAATTTCTGCTTTCTTTATCACAGGAGAACTAAACAAGAGATCTTCACTTGTGTTTAGCAGGCTGAAATTAGGGGCTTACATTATGAAAACACCACCATGAGGGAATCAATAGGCAGACACTGCCTGAACAAAACAGAAGGAAGCAAAAACCAAAATGCTAATTTACAGATTATCATTAACTGAGAGTTATAAACCACATTTAAATAAATAAATAAGTAAATATTCAATTAACTGTGATTAATTATGCTTCTGTACATTAGTCCTGCTTGTCTTTTTCCTCAGTCTAGTCCAGGAAATGATTCCAAATTAATTCCTGGTCAGCCATGCGGTTCCTGGCAGAGTAAACATCCTATTTTTTAGACAGACAAGTGGTGATGTATCTTGGATCTGCAGAGCTCTTTTTCAGCAGTACTGACAAGGGTATAGCGGTGTAGAGATGCACGTATTGCAGAAAAATCTTCTGGCTCTAAACAAGATACTACAGACCTGATGCTCATTTAGTTACTGTGCAAAGGTGTCCAAGAACATTTCCTGTGAAAGAAACAGCTACTGAGTTTTCCAGCTGGGACAGATTGGGGAGATGATACTTAGTAATCACCTACTTTGATAATTTAAAGAAAAGTTTCTGTGGTAAAAACACCCACCCCACTTCTTCTGTAACTGCAGAATTAGGGGAAGATGCAGATGAAAGACACAGTATAAGATATTCCTTGAACACATGACTAGAATAGAGCTGCTTTCCTACAGGGAGAAGGAATGGGTCTGTATCACTGAATCACAGAATGGTTGAAGTTGGAAGTGAACTTTGGAGGTCATCTTGTCTTACTCACCTGCTCAAGCAGGGCCACCCATAGCCCATTGCTCAGGACCATGTCCAGATGGCTCTTGTATACCCTTAGGGAAGGAGACTCCACAGCCTCTCTGGGCAACCTGTGCCAGTGCTCAGTCACTGTCACAGGAAAAGAAGTGTTTCCTGATGTTCAGAGAGAACCTCATGTGCTTAATTTTGTGCCCATCACCTCTGATCCTGCCACTGGACACCACTGATAAGATAAGAGTCTGGGTCTATCTTCTTTGCACCCTCCATTCAGATATTGTCACACTGATGAGATTCCCCCATGTCTTTTCTGGACTGAACAGTTCCAGTTCTCTCAGCCTTTCATCACAGGAGAGGTGATGATAAATTTTGTGATCCCTTGCTGGACTCGATCCAGTACATCCATGTCTGTCTTGCGCTGAGGAGTCCAGAACTGGACACAGCACTCCAGGATTGGCTTCAATAATGCCAAGTGGAGGGGGAGGATCCCCTACCTCAGCCTGCTGGCAATACTTGCCTTAAAGCAGCCCAAGTTATTTCTCTGCCTTGAGGGCACACTCTGGCTCCTGTTCAGTTTGGTGTAGCCCAGAACCCCAAGGTCCTGTTCTAGTGAGGTCCTTTCCAGCTGGGTGGTCCTCAACCCATACTGGTGGAAGGGTTTCTTCCTCCATGGGGCAGGACTTTGCACTTATCCTTCTTAACTGCACAAGATGCCCTTTGTACTCCTTTGCATGGGGCAGACCCTCCAGCCTCCTGCAGTCCCTATGGATGGCAGCACAAGCCTCTGGCGTGCCAGACACTCCTCCCAGACTTGCTGAGTGTATGCTCTGCCCCATCATTCACATTGCTAAGGAAGATGGTAAACAGGATCCTGGTGTGGTTCCCTAGTGCAGCAGAGACATTTTGATTTAATGAGGAAAATAAAAGCAAATAAAGGTGTGCTCTTAATAAGCTAGAACACTTTTTTTTTTTTTTTTTTCTGAATATTTTGAAGGATTACATTGCCTTCAATATTCTTCATCTGCCCATTAATCTGCTAACAACATTTAAGATTCTTTGCATTCATCTATTTACTTTTGAGGTTCTGGTATGTAAAATAATTATCTTAATTTGTAACAAGATGTTCTGCTATTGCATAGTTAACATTTTGTAAATTACTCTGCTAGCATTCCTTATCAATTATGCCTCTTTGAATAAAAAGTAATACCTCAGGCCAGAGTGAAATTATTTACTTGCAGCTTGCTGATTTGTCTAAAATTCCACTTTACCTGCAACTTTTTCAACCAGCTCTGTTTTTCTTGACTCTCAAAAGATGGGAGAGATGTGAAGACAAATAGGCTTGTATTTTTAGTAGAGAGAGGAACAAAGACATTAAACAGCTTAGATGATAAACAATATCCTCTAGGAGAATGCCTTCAGTATGGGTGAAAAAAGTGTGATGACATATGATGGCAAGTGAGTTTAAAATGTTCTATAGGTTACTATGCCTGGAGTCTTTGCACCAGCCAAGTCCACCAGCAGTCTGCTTGAAGAGAAGGGGAAAGTGAGCATTTCATCCTCTCCCATTCCTATCCTCCTATCTTGAACAGATTTAAGGCAGCTTCTTGAATAACCAGGAAAAGAGGGAGATAGTTTTCTTCTCCTTATTTTTACACATTATCAATGAAACAAACACAGCCATCAGGGAGCTGATCAGTTGTAGTGATTCATCTACATTCCAACAAAGATGTTGATGGCATTATGCAGGCTTCTCTGCACTGCGCCATCTGAAAAGGGGAAGGAAGTAACAAATGCTAATAAAACATTAATAATGGTTTCAGGAGGCATTACCATATTTAGCTTGAATTAGTTCACATTTCTTTTGAATCCTTTTATGCCGTTATGAAAGTGAACATTTTCTGGTTTGGTTGCCTGAAGTTGGCCTACTGAATTCATATAGGAGCTCTTAAATAAATGTGTCATGTTGCTAAATCACATAATTTCTTTCTGATGCTGAAGCATTTTAAGCATCATTCACCATATGAAAGATTGTAAACCTTTACTTTTTTATTAGTGGCTTGTATGTAGAACAGCAATTTTTACAAAGCAATTTAAAATCTGATGATAATAAAGACTACATAAAAACCTGTTATTTACTTTTCTTCCACTGCTTAGTTTATACAGAACATTCCAGGAACCCTCTAAGTTGTTTTCATTTTTAGTAATGGGTAAAACTATCTCTTCCTAGGGCACAGGTTGAATCATAATTATTTCATCTTGCAAGGAGCTTCCTTCTGTGCATAATGTTTTCTCTGAATTCCAGTGGGGGAAAGCACTCATGAGAGTGGTAAGAAGGTAGTATAGGCAACAGAAGAGCATAAGATCAAGTTTTTGCTGATCAAGTTTCAAAGGTGCCCTAATGTACTAAAATGAAACTTCCTCTGTTGTATATGTCTAATCTAGAAATCACATTGATCGACACATAAGTTTATAGACCCGTGTAATTATTAATTGTGAATTCACTTGAAGCAATATATAACAACTTGACCAAAGTTCACAATTAGTATGTATGTAAATATATTTTTATTATATTGGTTTGGGTTTGCATTTTTATAGTTCAAATCCTGTAGGTTTGTGATTTAGGGTTTAACAGGAACTCATTCACTTCATAAATATTAATTACTGCATAGGCCTACTCCATATTAGAGCATCTAGGGGAAAAGTGCTGATCATTACATTGCTTGTGAGGATGTATTTTTACCTAAAAATACCCCTGGATAAATTAAGTCTGATTTAGAGAATGTTAATCTGAAAGGTGCAATGCATTAATTTCAGGCATAATATTTTAATAGCAGCAACTGCAATGTAACAGTGTGTTCAGCCCTGCAGTCTGAGATGTGCTGCATTGTCACAGTGTCCTCCAGCAGAGTTTGAGTGGCCAAAAGGGAGAGTGATGTCATCAGATTAATGTTATATGGTAGTAAGAGAACATGCATATCCATTGCCATTAAATTGCAAAAGACTAGTTCTTAGGGCAGCTCCCGAGGTGAAAGTAAATCAGAAAACTTCGCTGTCTTCATTAGCAGGATCATCAGCTGGTGTCAGTCAGGATTGCTCCATTGATTTCAGCACCAAGTCGGATGAGTGACTGACCTTTCTGTCTTTAAAACAGAGCCTGGGCTTGACGTGCTTGTAAGGTACATGGGGTGCTCCACCTTGGCAGTGTGGTGCAGCATGGATTATTTTCATAGCCACTTTTACCTGCTGAATGATTTGATTACAGTTAGTGCCTGGAAATTCATATTTGTTCTTTTACCAGGTCTTCATCATCTTAACACATTACAATGCTTGCCACCAGTACATTTGACTTGTTCAGCTGGCTAGTACAAAAAAGGTATTTGTGGTTACCTGGTCTGTATGGAAGGTGAAATCCATAACAGGCTGCACCTGAAATACTACATGACTCTTTATTAAGGTGACAGCAGTTTGTTGTCATGTCTCCTGAGTACTGATATGGAGCTCTGGGTACAATCTGTCCACCAACCATGCACAGTGCTCAGCTCAATTTTTTGTGCCTCAACCATGGCAGGGCTGCTTTGCTTGACCTTGAAATTCTGAACATAGTTGCTATTTTCTGAGTGCTCTGAGCATCCAGGGAAATTCTTCAAGAGTAAACTGCTTAGAATAAAACTCTTATTCTTGTCATATATTTTAATGTGCCATATATTTTCCAAAGCTATTTAGAAGCTGAATCTGAAAAAATGCTGGGTTTTCTCATAAACATGTTCTCTGTGTTACCACCACAGTCTGTTACCTCCTGGTTTATTCACAGAAAATGGTAGGAATTACAGCTCAAATGACCCCGAATCCCTCACTACAGTCATGTTTAATAGAGGATCAGTAACTGTATACAGCATTAAGCAAAGCTCAGTATAAGAAGTACAGATTTGATATTCCCAAGTTTCGGATAATCATACTGCAATAAGGTGAGAAGTTTAACAGGAATATTGTCGCATTACTTTTAATTTTTTCTTGCCTAAATATTTTGTCTTTTTTTTTACTACTTCTTTTTTTTATTTAATCCATGAAGAGAAGCATGGTTTGTGTATCCAATAGCAAACTGTGATTATTGTTGCCAAAAGTAGATATTGGTTCTTTGCGAGAGTGAGTACAAAAAGGAGCAAAGTTCTCTAACAGCCCAGTCACTGATGAGTTTGTGAGGATAAAACTGAGAAAAGTCAGGCATTCTTGAAAGAAGCAATTGCTAGCAGAAAACCTTTGGGCATGAATGAGAGATGAATCTTCAGTCTCAAAAGCTGAGAGATATTACAGGATTAAATCCTGCTTCTATTCATGTCAATGGAATGATATATTTTCTTTTCCTTATTTTTTCAGTTAAACTATTGAGACTTTTGATATTTAAGTACTTAATGTACAATATCTCTGTACTCTTGTAATATGATCAAATGTCCACTCTAGTGCCTTGAGCTGTTACATAAGCATTTAAAGTTGCATTCAGCATTATGTAGAGAAAAAAAAAAAAAGACAAAAAAGGCAGTTTCAGTGTATTTAAATGGTCTATTCGTCACTTACTTTGCAAAAACTGTAAAAAAAATCATACTTTTAACTCCTCTTTTCAAAACCAGCATAATTTCTTTGTATTCAGCCTTCTCTTTAAATGAAATGAAAGAGAAATGAGAAATTTTTTTTTATTAATATTTCTGCAGTCTATTTTGCATGCTTTTACAGTCTGAAAGAAAATACTTTTAAAATCAGAATTTTTCATTTCAGTAGAAGAATTATCAGTAATTTGAATATGTGGCAAATCCTGGGAGAATTTATTTTTATCAGTCTAAAATACTTGCTAATGGTCATTGATAATTCTAGCCTTCTTTTTCTCTGAAATGTCTAGAGCTGTTTCAGTGAAGTTAAGTTGATAGACAATTAACTAATCACCAAATCTTTTCCTCCAAAAGATGGGAAAATATACGACCTTTTTACATTTTTAATGGAATTGGAACTTTGAAAAATATTCCTTGACGGTAGGAAAGTAATTGTTTTATTAAAAGATCTGAAATCCAAGAAATTGCAAAATATAAAGACAATTTCCTTACTCCAGGTGTTGGAGGTCATACTTTTGGCAAAAATAAATAAGCAGCTTCTCATTTTTGTTAATTTGTCTCTCATGGGTTCAGACCCCCAATAGCAACAAAAGTATCTTCACCTCAGAACCAGACTATGTGGAGAGACAGCGGATTCCTGGATTCCTGCCCTACTAGTTATGTAGTAGCTTTCTGAACCTCCTTGGTCCAGTCAGTGCTTTTACCTGGCACTGTAGGTGGCAGTGGGTTTTGCTGCTTGTAGGGAGTGTTTCACTTCCCCAGTAAGGTGAACAGGTCTTGGCAGCTTGTTCCATACTGGTCTCAGCCTCTGGGTACTGAGGTGCTCAGGATTCTCCCTTAGTTCAGCTATTAATTAGGAATCATTCTCCTTTCTATTATTCTCTCCTGCACTGTTTGTTCTCAGAGGCTCTCCTTTCCCTCTTGTCCCTTTAATTGGAGACTGTAAAAAATACATCTCCTGAGAGATGTGCCCAGCATGTGGTGAGATTGCAGGAGCCAAAAGCTACCATGGATCTAATCAAATATGGTTGGCCAAAAGAACAAACATTTTCCCTTACAACTATTTTTATTTGGAAAAAAAGTGGATTTCAGGTTTTTCTTCCTTTTTTTTTCTTTTTTTTTTTCTTTTTATTAAGAGATGGAACTTTGGAACTTTGTGTGGCTTTTTTCCCCTGCCTTTTCTCCTTTTTATTCCCCATTTTTTCTTTTCCGTTTTCTGCCACATCTGTTCACGAGAGAGAAGGACACCATTAGTGTCCTGGTTAAGCTGCCTGGCCATGTTAAGTGCATGGCAATGACTGGGACAGTGCCCTTTTCCTAGCAGAGGCTGCAGATTTTGACTTGGCTGGCACTTTGGTCTGTCCTGTTGCCACCCAGATTTCTCCTTCCTTTTGAGGCTGAGGTTTTACAAGTTCTGATTTGGCAAACTAATGTGCAATGAGTTAATTGCAATTTAATTTAAAAGTTAAACACTTGGAATCACAGAATCATTAAGGCTGGAAAAGTCCTCCAGGGTCATAATGTTCAAACTTCGACCAAGAGCCACCACATCAATTAAACCATAGCCACTAAGTACCATGTCCAGCTGTTTCTTGAATAATTCCAGGGCTGATGACCAGCCTTTCAGTGAAGCAACTCTTGATTTCATCATTTTCCAGTATTAAAATACCCTTTAAAAAAGTATCCAAAGGCATTATTTTTAACCTTCCTGACATCTGTAGAGATCCTTTGTTTTCCTAGCTGACCCTTGATCATTACATCAAAAGTTATTTCTCATCATCCTGCAGGCAAGTAATAGGTTTAATACATATAGTTGTACCCCTGGGCTGTTGTTTTTCCTTTGCTTTGTTTCTATAATTCATTGCAATGCATGGTATTCTGCTGAAGTTTAAGAAAAAGTATCAAGTGTGCTAGTTTCCTGTCTTTGTGTGTCTGACTTCTCATCTTGCCTTACAAGAAACAAAATTAAAGTATTCCCAAATCTTCAAAGTCACTACTGCCATTCATTCTGGCATTTATATAGTTCCATTTGGTGCCACCATGTGCTGCAGAAATTCGAGTTTTCTGTTCTCAGCAGATGGCAGTGAGGGGGACGTGTTTGCCTTTTTTTTGGGAATACCAGTCTGGAGGAAATGTTTGTGCTTGTTTGTGCTTGGTACATTCAAACAGTGCAGCTCACCATGGCTTTGCAAGGTACAGAATATTTAGAAATGCTTTAGATGTCCCATTAACTTCAAAGGGAAAATATCTGGAAAGCATGGAAATACCTGTGTCTCTAGATTCATTGGGACCTTAATATATTTATTGCTATTTCCTTTGCAGTAAGGCCTCAGATACCATAAGTGAATGTCACACATTTCTGTCGACAGAAACATCACATTTTTCCTACTGCAAATTCTAGGCAAAATAAGTTATGAGATTTGAGAAAAGGAAAGATCATTCTGTCTAATCTCATCCACAAGGGGCTGACCTTCCTTTCCATGGCAATCTTCAAGATAGTAGTGTGAGGATGAAATGTCCTAAACCATGGAAGTTTATCTGTGTAGTGTTTAGAGGGAAACTAATACCCAGCCAGTCTGTAATCCTATATTTTGTCCACCACACTTAAGTTTGCCAATATAAAAAGCCTGGGAAGATTTTTTTTTTGTCTTGCTTTATTTTGCTTTGTTTTAGTTTGCTTGGCAAGTTGAGTATCTGCTCTGATACCTAATGCCAGCAAAACACTTTGCTTTATTTTCCAACAGTATGTTTTTCCCCATCAGGGACTTCAGACCTTTGGTCTCATATTCTGCTGTGTGCTATTCATACCTCAGTCCTCTGCCTTTCTTTCACAGAATTTTTAATTCCCATGTCCATCATGTCTTTTGTTTCATTGTATTGGATATTGCTTGTTCAGTGTGACAGCAAAAAGCTTTAAGTGATGTATCCATTTTATCACCAGTACCTTGAATCAGCTTTGGAGATTTATATGCATATGTTGGTATAAAACTCTTAGCAAGCTCTCTTGCTGCTGCTGAAATGTGAGTGAATGATGGCAATTCCATTGATGTTTGTGCTCAGTAGAGTGGCAAATAGGAAGCAGCAGCATCGTGTTTCATCCTTCTCCTTTGTTTCCTTCTCCCCTGCCCATCTCCCACTGTCAAGTGGTTTAACCTTTTTGCTGTTGGTAGCTTTATGGTTTGAGAGACTCTACAAACAAGCCACATCAGCTTTTTTGGATGCCAGATCCCCTGGCAATCAGACCCTTCCACCCCAATTATCTTTTTCAAGAACATGCTGGTATTAGCCACTAAATACAACAGTATGTGTTTCTGTCTTCCAGCCTTCCCTGTTCAGCTCAAAACCAGACAACATTGATGTAACTTTAAGTGTTTGTTTACAGCTCATCCATCACCATGGCACTGGGGACCTTTTGGATGCAAAACATCCTGGCTTGCTGTATCTCAGAACTGCAAATAATCATTTGTACTCTAGCTGGAGCTGGGAAGCTGTTTCTAGGCCAGTTGTCCAAACAGACTAGCAGAGCCTTTTTCTGAGTTTGGGGTCCAGCTTTGGACTCATCTTTTACATCCTCTCCCACATCTTCCTTCGGCATTGGAAGACATGGCTGATTGCCAGGGTGGTATTTGCAGTCCATGATTTGAAGGATGAATGAAACATAGTGTACTTTGTTGTGCCAAAGGTTGTATTGTGTGCTCTAATTACTCTTTCTGGCTTAAAAATCTCCATCCTTCCTGTCCTTTGAAACGCTGCAATGGACAGTCCTAGGTTGTTCCACGCTTTTTCTAGGCTTAGCTTTAGATCTAGCTTTCCTTTGGGCAAGAGCATGATGTCAGCACAAGACAGATAATTTTGGATATAGCTGCATGGATGCAAGCTGATGTTGCAAGATAGAGAGAGGTTTCTGCACATCTGCAGGAGAAACTCACTGCACAAAAAAGCTAGCTAACTACAGCTCATTGTATGGATAGGACAAGAAACTCCTTGAAAAGAGTGGGTATGTGGAAAGCCACCTGGTTTTCACTGCTTCATCCATAGCTTAACAACTTGGGCTTGTGCCATCTAAACATTTGCCCTACCATGTTGCCAAAATTTACTGTAGGAATAGAGCCAGATAGAAATAAAAGACAGGCAAACAAAGAACCATTTTAGGCATCTACTGTAACTTCATACTCCATCAGTTTGGGTAGATTTTTCTCACTTCTCTATGTTTGTTTCTGTTCTCTGCCTCTGTGTAGGAGCCCAGAGAAGTGCTACTGTTCTGCCTCACTTTTGTAAATCCAAGGCTTTTGATATCCCTCAGTGAGGTTCAAACAAACTACCTCATGTGACTGAGAGCACATCAGAGCTGAGCCTCTGAACTGCCAAAGTTTTATTATTTTTTTCACCAAAAACTTCTCTGTATCACTGGACTCAAACTTGCCCTTGCAACTATCTCTTTGTGAGCAAACTATTGTATTTTTTATTGGAGCCAACAAATTCCATATTCATGTTTTCAGAGAACAGCTGAAGACATTGTTTGTTTTCCCAAGTGCTTCAGTCATTCTGAGTGAACTCTGTGGAAGAGACAGTTGACATGCCTTTGGAGAGGCCTTGTACAAAATGTATTCTGTTCTGAACCAAGTGCTGAAGGGTACAGTGATGTGACAGGCTTCAGGGAAACTGGCTTAGGGACTAGGCAGGCTCTAATAGGAAATGTTTAAAAGAAAACAGAATGAAACAAAGGGGAAAAAATCCCTACAAACAAACCAGAAAGGGAAACAGAGGACGAAGATGAGGGTATAGAGGTAATCACCATGATTCTGACTGGAGCCTTGCTGTCTCAGCTGAGAGAAAGAAGGCAAAGTTCTGCCTTCTTTTTTTTTTTTTTGCCATCTTCCCTTATTCTTCTCCTCCATCCTCTTGCTGTGCCACTGTAGCAGGTGGAATGGATTAAAGAAACCTAAATTAGTTTCCTGAGCAAACCTCCCATCCTCTGTTTGCAGGGAGTGGAGATAGACAAACACTTCTAGGATGTGATTAGCCTGACCTGGCTTTGGTGTCCATGCCAATGTGATAGCAATATTAATATCTGCCCTTCTAACCAAAAGAGGAAACCTCAGATATAAAGGAAGTATACATTGTAGAACATTGTATTTATTCAGATAAATTGTCATACTGAGAAACAGACCAATGCTATGGTCCCTGTCTTGGTCTGCTGATTAAGTGTTGAGTTTGGGGCTCAGTAGTTTTATAGAAATTGAACAGGGGGTTGAGAGAGCCATTCTCTGTTCAAAAGTGCAGTTTTGCTTCACAGCCACTCCTGAAATGGGGGTGAAGAAGATGGTGTTTTAAGATGGCGTCTTAAAGAAGCCACCTTATACTGTGGATGATTAGGTCAAAATTTGGACTACTTCTGTCATCATTAAAGCATCTGATCACAACTTCTGGGGATCTTTTGAACAAGAATTGAGAGAATGGGAGCACTTTTAAAGGCTGTGGTAAACTGTGGAAATAAATTCTGCAGATAAAATGATGAAAGAACTCAAGCTTTGCAAAATAGGGTAAGGAAATAATAAAATTCAAGAACAACAAAGCAAGACTATTTTGATCTTCCATGCCAAAAATAGCCTGACTTTAGGGTTCATGGTATTTAGACTGTCCTCTAGAAAGGGAGATTGGTTTTTCAGACAAAAAAGCTCCTGCCCCACGCCCCTCCCACCACCTCCTCCCCAACCTTTCTTTTTAATAGCAAATTGAAATCTGTTTATTTTCATAGAATTACAGAATGGTCTGTGTTGGAAGGGACCTTAAAGATCACCCAGTTCCAACCCCACTGCCACAGGAAGGGATACCTTCCACTATAGACCAGATTGCTCAGAGCTCCATCCAAACTGGCCTTGAACACTTCCAGGCATGGGGCATCCACAGTGCCTCTGGGCAATCTATACCAGTGCCACATCACCCTCACAGTCAGTAGTTTCTTCCTGAGATCTAATCTAAACCTAATCTCTTTCAGTTTAAAGCCATTTCCCCTTGTCTTATCACTACATGCCCTTGTAAAAAGTTCCTCTGCACTTTCCTTGTAGTTCCCTTTAGGAACTGGAAGGCTGCTGTAGTACCTCCCCTCTCCCTCTGCTCCAGACTGAACAACCCCTACTCTTTCAGCCTGCCTCCACAAGACAGAGGTTCAAACCCCCTGACCACCTTCGTGGCCTCTCTCCAACAGGTCCATGTCTCTCATATGTTTGGGACCCCAGACTGGACTCATCACTCCAGGTGGGGTTTCACAAGAGCAGGGCAGAGGGTGAGAATCCCCTCCCTTGGCCTCTGGGTCACTCTTCTTTTGATGCAGCTCAGGATACTTTTGGCCTTCTGAGCTGCAAGTGCTCTTTGCTGGATCATGCTGAGCTTCTCCACCAACACCCCCAAGGCCTTCTCAGGGCTCCACTCAATCTATTCCCCACCCAGCCTAAATCTGTGCTTGGGATGCCCTGGCTCAGGCACACGCCCTTATACTTGTCCTTGTTGGACTTTTTGATGTTTCAACCTTTCTGAAACTAACTGCTTTGCTCCAAGATGATTAAAATTAAAGATTATGGTGTTATATGCTTGTTAAAACTACTTTCTACTTTTTGGTGTTTTCCCTCTTCTAGAACTTTCTCTGCAATTCAGAATGGGTTGATAAGAATACCTGAATTGTTCTTGGCTCTGAATTTAGTATCTGGTGAAAACATTTCAGCATTTCTTAATAGATCTTTGTCTATATAGAGATGATTTCTGGAAGACTCTTTGTTTCCAATTTACCTCCTAAGTCTGTCTTTTCTTTTTTTTGTGTTTGTATAGCTGTGAAATTCATTCTTCCAGTCAGGGCTGAAGTCCTCCTGAATTGGGCATTCTGCCAACACAAGAAAAGTGTCATCACTTGACTGCAAAAGAGAAAAAAAAAAGCAAAAGCAATTAGCATGGTTTTGTTGCTGAACTTTTACTAACTGTGTTGGTTATATTTATGTTCCTTATCCATGATCTTGAAGACTCTTTCATGTCTCTTTATGCTGCTATATAGAAAGGCCCGTTAGTCTGCATATAAGTTTTTGCGAAAGTCTACAAAGGTACATTTGGAACAATGAGATGTCTCCATGTCTTCACCAGTAAGAAGAACTCTCCTTGGCTGAGCAATTATGGACGAGTTCTTGGAGCTTCTGTAAACTTAGATCTCAATAAATCAAGAGCTGGCTTGGCAGTGGCATAATTTTTTGTCCTTGTACAGTGTAAGTCTGGCACTTTCGGACATTGAGAAAGTAATTTTGTGATCATTGCTTAGCAGAATTGCCAGTGGATCTTCTTGGAGGCCCCTCTGCACTAGATTGAGTCAATCAGGAATATGTAAATATGTTCAAAGGCAGAGATTATTCACAATACATCAGAGGTCTGTAGCCTTAAGAAAGTGTCCTGTAAGTGTATGTAAGGGACATTGGGTGTGTAAGGGACAGCAGTGCTGTTGAAGAACTACAACTACTGGTAAGCCATTTTTCCTTTGAAGAGGGTTGCGATAATAACTCTGGAAGAAGGGATAACTCTGTGATTATCCCAAACCAGCAAGGTCTGCAGAACCGACAGAAACATTTACTTTTTCGAGAATTCCCAGCAAGATTTATATGTGAAAAGGATTGTTGCTAAAATTTTGTGCTATTACTTGTTACTGGGATTCTTCCACCTGTAATTGGCAATTGGATTTATGTAAAATGGCTGAACTACTACTAAAATTAGGATTTCCACTATTTGATATTTCTACAAAAATGTTGGAATTAAAAAAAAAAGTCAAGTCAGAGTGGTGAGTGACAAAAAACCCCCAGACAACCAAGCCCCTCAAAATGCTGTATAGATGTTCCTGTGTCTAAATGCAGTGCATGGTATTTGATTGTTCTCAGAGAACAGCTATATCTGGGGTTTTTTTGTTGTTTTGTTTTTTTAGTTTTTTATTTTGTGGTCCTTGGAATCAAGATATCCCTTTTGCATACTCTTTTATCGATGAGTATCTGTCTTAGCCAAAAAAGAAAAACCAAAAACCCAATCAAGCAACCCCCAAAACCCCCTCACAAAGCCACAAAAAAACCGCCAAATAAGCTGACTCCTAAAATAAAACTATTTTTGATATTTGCCCAAGTTGAAGGTTGATTAAACTCGATCTGATATATTTATTTTTAATACTGAAAAAAAAAAAAAATCAACATTGAATCTAGCTCAGTTTTTCACCTGCAAAGAAATGCATAGGTCTTGAGTGATATAGAATTAAATACATAAAACTGTCAATGTTTTGAACTTAAAACCACAAAAAAAAATCCAAATGTGATCTATGTAATTAATTCAGTGAAAGTGGATTAATTGTCAAGAAGAAAAGGTGAATACAGTTGCATTAAAAAATAAATATCAGACCTATTCTGAGATTATATAGTGCATAATATAAATTTCTGGACTGTCTATAATTTAAAAAAAGTCTCTGCAGTTATATGTGTCTGGCACATAAGCACAGACTTTGAAAATTCATTCTTATAATTAGTTAGATGAGGCAGAAAAATATACTAACCCCTACTAGTTGAATCAAACCCATTTTATAAATTTCCTACTTTGTGTACATTGGTTTCCATGCACTCCTGACCAGTTGGTCGCTTCCATTGCTAAATCCTGCGGTAGCAGTATGACAATATATAGCCACGGATATTACATTGATTCACTGAAAGGCTTCTGCAGGAGAACAGGAAACTTAGCTGGCCAGTGTTGCACTGCCATTACAAGCATTACTGCCAAATAATTAACCTTGCTGTTTGTTTAGCACCCTCAGAAAGCTTCATTACCAACACAGTCAATTATCTTCTAGTAATGGCTACTACAGAAAGTGGACTTGCTTAATTAAAGTTATTTAGACCAAAGAGGTTGTATGATTGGATAATAGATATTGGAAAGGCGTAGAATAATCTCTCTGAGTTATGTGGCTCATTGAAGGCTTATATTTCACGTTTCAGAATGCCAAATTTTCCATCTTTTTCCACACAAAACCAGCAATAATAATTATGTGTTTATTATTCCACCTGCAAACATTTCCTTGCTCAATAACATTCTTTTATAAAGCAGCTATAGTGGGATGAGGAAAGAGCTAAATCCACCATATAGACTGCTTTAAAGAATGTTAAAGGTGGATCCATTGCATGGAAAGAAATTAAAAATAGGGAAGATTTTTGTTAGTAAGTGATGTAGTTCCCAGCTATGCAGGTATGTGTTAGGTATTCCTGAGGAAATTCTCTTGATGGCCTCCCCTGAGGAAAGAGGTTTCATTTGTTCCCCCCTCTGTGACATTCTCCATTTCCACCTTTATAGATCATTAGAGAAGTTGTAAAAGGCCTGAGTTTTTGACAGTCAACTTTAGAGCGGGACTAAAAGCTGGTTGATACAGAGATAAAGCCCTGGTGCCTGTTTCTGTAAGGCTTTTAGATAAGGTTTGTTTTCTATACTGTTAAAGTCTTCAGAGCTCTGCTCCCACTTCCAAGAGCACTTGAAAGCCCAGCAGGTCCATTAGTACAGACTTAAATTGATTAGTTAGTCTTAGAGCTAGTTCTGTACTCCCAGACAACTGAGCCATGACTGATATGTGTTTTGCCAATAAAACCCCCAGTGGGATGGAATTGTATTACTAGTACTGTTCTTTTATCAATCTGTCTCCTTTCACTCATAGCTGATTTTCTTTTGTGGCTGCAAATCTGCAGCCTTGCTGGAGGCCTTAAGACCATGTTAAGAACTCTTTGCTGTGCATCTAATGTGTTTTGTGTAGCTTTTTTTATAATAGCAACTTTAGTCTAGGGCATGGTATACGATTTATTCAGTACCCAGTATTCCTCCCAGGGGCTATATTTTGAAAGGTAAATAAATGTCAAATATGTAACACAAGTGAGGGGAAAAAATGGCATAGATGAGAACATCCACTGCAATCCAGCACCTAAACTACAAATTCAAGTTTGAAAATGTGATTCAGGATGGGCATCTGGGTACCAGATTAGCTCAAAAAGTTCAAGTTTTTGAATTTGTTTTTGATGAGAGATGTTGGGTTTATGTGTCATCTCTGTGCATTTGAAACCCTCATCTGAACTTTTTGAGTTATGGTCTTTTTGAGAGAATTTATAGTAGTTATGGAATAGACTCCAAAGGGAGAAGCTAATGAGGTAAAGGAAATCCTGGTGGAATGGCGTTAATGGCAAAACTCACATTGGTTTCATATGATCAAGATTCCACTTATAATTCCTGTATGAACTCTGAATTTCTAGCATCTTAAATATGTCCCTAACAACTAAAGTCATTTTATTACATAGAAAACATGAGAGATTTGAGCTGAAATAATATTCAGTTTAGTATCTCTATCTGTAAATAGACTCTGCTGTTAAAAAAATAACGGTGATCCTTTCTGCTAATTCTGTCTTGAAAGAACAACTGTGCACATAGTATTGAAACCAGGTACTCTTCCTTGCTTTTCCCAGAAGCCCCAAACAAAAATGCAAATACGTAGCAAATATGTGCTTAAGAGGCACTGCTTCTTTGCTAAGCGTGTAATTAACCCATAGACCTTGCTTCCTTAAGATATTATTGAGGCAAACAATTTAGCCAGATTCCAGCAAAGCCTAGCTATTTATAGAAATACTAAGAATAATCCAGATGTATAAGCGCTGCCATAAATTATAATGATTTTAGGAACTCAGAGTTGAAGACACAAGCAAGATTAGTAGCCATGTTCACTGTTTAAACAAAGCCTCAGGTCTAAAGCATGTTGCTTGTGAGAAATTAAACTTTTTCCCCCATATTTGTAAATGTGGCATGTAGGGACAAGGCTTAGTGGGTGTCCTGGTTTAGGGCAAATTTGGGAGGAAACTTTCAAAGGGGTCATTCTATAAAGAAGATTCAAGCGGCCCCCCTTCCAACTGGCTTGGGAAGATATTTCTGTGGGATTCACATTCTCTGAACCTGAGAGAAGCAGGGAGAGAAGCAGAGAAAAGAATGATCAAAACAATTCTTATCTCATTTGCTGCTCCCATGTTGTGCCAAAGTAGAATGCAATATGGAGATTGCTTTCCCAAAGTGATGGTGTTTTGTTTCCTTGGCCAGCCAGGGCCAAGGGAGTCGGACTGTCTGGTCAGCAGACGGTCACAAGTTTTCTTCAGTTAGTTAGTTCTAGTTCTTGTTCAGTTTAGAGGTAGGTAATAGACTGTAATATAGTATAGAATAATCTAGTATAATAAAGTAATTAATTAACCTTCTGATATTATGGAGTCCTGCTCAACATTCTCCCCACATGTTGGGGCACCCTGGAAATCTGATCTATTGCTTTGGAGAAAAATGGAAAAAACCTGTTTATTTAACAGGTGAAGTATTCAGAAGCACAAAAATTGAATAATATTAAACAATAAAACCTCTTGCTGTTCTGAAGAGATGACAAATTCAGAAAGTCCTTTTCGTGGGGTGTAGCTTGGCTCACTTAGTCTCTTATCAGTCTCTTGAGAGCTGGAATGCAGCATCACAGACCCCAGTGGGCCACAGGTGTGAGCTCCCAGTGTTCTTCTGTGTTTTCAGTCCAGAGCAGGGCCAATCAGTTTCAAGAAAAAGAAAAACCACAGTCTAGGAAACTTCTCTTCCTCAGCTAGCAAAAAAAAAAAAAAAAACAAAGAAGCAAAGGAGAGCTCTCTCCCACTGTATATGCTGCAGACAACACAGTCCATGAGAAAGAATGTGAGAGAGCAAGTGCAGTTTCTGAAAATAAACTGTTCACTTCTTTTCCTCTCTTTGCTCTTGGAACCAGTCTTAAATGTGCAGAACTTAACACCCAGCATAAACAGAACAAACAAGATTAAGGATTCAAGCATCATAAAGTTACCCAAGGACAATGGGACTTTTAAGTATTAGGTTTATGGTTGGACTGGATGATTTTGAAGGTGTTTTCTGACCTAAATGATTCTATAATTCTTGTTTTCAGTTAGAGTAACTTGAATAACCATGCTTTTATTACAATTTGCAAAACTGCATACAGAAAATTACACTGCTGATAGTAACTTTCTTAAGAGCCTGAAATTTTGTTTGTATCTGCTGCCCAAGAGAGGCTTGTCTATCCTTAAAGGCTTGTCCATCCTTAAACAGTTTTTGCTGCAGTACTCAGTAGGGTGCCAGAGTGTTTTCAGATGATTGAAATATAAGCAAAATCATAGGCAGCTTGCTCAAAATATTGAAGCCAATAAACTGGATTAGCTGGCCTAGTGATCCTCACATTTTCTTCAGTTGTTTCATGGCAATAGCAATGATGGGTTGTGTAGAAGTGCTGGTAGATAAAAGAGATGGAACTGACCTAGCACAGAGCAGTATTTCTACAGAGCAGGAAAATGACCTTTCTTTTTGAGAAATCTACCTACAACTTTAGAGCATTTCATGGATAATCTTTGTGTTTGCTCTTTCCTTCTTCTCTGCACGGAGAACTGGCAATGCCACAAGGACACTGCAGTTTAGAGCAGATGCTAGTACCACTTTAATTTAGCTCTTATCATTCAGTGATTGATTTGCAACCAAGTGCCCTTAAACATGTTTGTTCCCCCCAAATACAGTCAACTCAAAATAGAACCTCAAGTGAGACAAAGTACAAACAGATTCAAGTACATGATATACTGAAAATTACTGTATGGAAACAATAAAACAGGGAAAAAATAGAAACCACTTGAAATCTTATTTCCTTCCAAAAGAGAGTGTAATCAAGGTATAATGAGCATTGAAATTAATAAATTAAAAATAAATGCCCATAAGAGGGAGAAAAAAAGTGTTAATCAGTTGGCAATTATATTTTTGGCATTGTAAATTAATTCCCTAAATGAATCTCCTTCCAGTTTATTTCATTCCATTATCTGTTTTCTTGCTTATTTTTTATCTAATGATTAACATTTCTGAATTCTGTACATAATGTTGTTTTTTTTTTTTTAAACCAAAGGTGTTTGTTTAAAGATAAAAAAAGACAGTGTGTCAAACACAAGATAATGACATTTTGTCCTTTCCAATCTGTGAAGGCAGGAACAAAAATCTCCTTATAATGAAGCTGTCCTTTTAAAGCTTTTTTTTTTTTTCCCCTTTCTATTCTGGATCAAGCCTGGTGGCATTACTCATCATTTCAGTAATGGAAATGATTCTCAGTTGTCTCCCATCTACCACTAAGCAGCAACCTGCAAGACAGCTCATCTGTTCCAACTCCTCCATCTCCTTTGCCCCACCCTCAAGTACTAAGAGGCTTGTAGATAGTCTGAGGAGTTCTAACTTGAGGGGAGGAAAAAATCCTGACTGTGCTTATTGACAGTTTCCTCTCACTTATGTATCTCCTGATCTAATCACAACAGCATATTCTTTCTGCCCATGTATCAAAGTCTGTAGTAGCTAGACAGTTATGGATGCTAACCTGAACAGGGAAAAAAAAAAAAAATGGAAGCAATATATTAGGTAGCATCCAGGAAACTCATTTGATCTGGGAAGTAATTAAGAGAAAATCAACAACAGCTGGAATACTTTGCTTTTGTTCCTTCCTCTGCTCTTCAAAAAACTCCAAAACAAAACAACACAACAAAACAACAAAAAACCTCAACACCTAAAATATCAAGACTGCACTTTGTAGATGAAAATTCTTGAAATAGAATGAATGTCCAGAAATGTAATTCATCATTGAAATGCTGTTCAGAGAGGGTGCAGGAAAAGGCTGGATTGATCATGACTTTCTGAAATTTGGCAAAAAAAGAGAAATTTATTGTGGAAGCTGGAGGAAGGGCAGAACTAGCACATAAACCAAAATGTCACTAAGATTTCAGAAAAAAAAAAAAATCTGGTGGTTTAGGATCTGCTGCAGACTGTTTCCTGTACCTGGATGGCTCAGACCATGCCATCCTGACTCTTCAGAGCTGTTCAAGGATAAGGTGGCAAATGAACATGAAATACCCTGTTACATTTGCCTGTCACACATCTTAGAAGTGGTTTGCCAAGGGTTCAACTTGGTGAGCTGAGGAAGGGGGATCCCCTTGGGTTTTCTCTGATCTGTTTTTTCAAGCACCCTGTATTCTTAGAAGGCAATTATATCAATGTGCTACTTGGATCTCTGCCTGGGTCTATGTTTCCACCACCTGACCAGAGGAGGACTCTGCTGGACTCCTTTTTGCCATGTGTGCTCCCATCCTTCCCCTTACACCAGTTTTCCTGGCATCTTGTGGGGCAGTGACTCAAGGATATTCATAGCATGGGGGAATTTTGTGTGTGCCCTCTTTCTGGTGTCCTCCCAAGCAACACCTATCCTGTCTGGAGTCAAGTGGGGTGAGATAGGATAATCAGCCAACATACTTGAGTTACTATAGTTGGTATAATGTTGAGAAAGAAAAAATATCTGAAGTACTAACACAAGTGAGTTGTTCCTGATGGGCTAAATGGATTCTGTATGAACCTGTGGAAGCATGAATGCATGGTGCTGGTTTGCTAGGCTCTTCCCTGGGAGATGAGAGAGAGTGAGCATCTGTCTTCACTAGCCTCTGAAGAGATCTTTAGCTGAACACACAGTGGACAGTCATTTTGAAGTGGAAAGACTTAGCTCTGTATTGGTTTTGCCAGAAAAAACCATCCAAACCAATTATGGTGGAAGATAAACACAGCATCATTTTGTTCTTTATTTTCCTGTCTCTGTCCTTGTTTCAGCATTAAAGAGACTAAGGATTGCTCATTTGAAAGTATTGGATCTTCTGGAGATGTGAAGTAAGTAAATCTTCCAGTAGTAGGATTCTTTGTGTTAGATTTTTATGGCAATGATTTCAAGCTATTCTGTTTCATGTTAGTCTTGTCAGTAAATTTTTATGACAGTATCCTTAGCCTGCTGTAATTGGATAATACTCCATCAAGGATCTTGCCATATAAAAGAAAGCCTAATATTAAATATTTCTATGTAGTAAGCTGATGATGTATATGTTCTCTCCTATATCTTAACAACTCAGTACCTGTAAGTGTTTCACTGCAAAACTGGAAAATCCTGTAAAATGGGCAATGGCTTTTGGACTGTAGTGGTTTGGGCTGTGATGGTGTGGCCTGTGCTCTGGTCACAGCCATAAATTCTCTGCAGATGATGTTATTGCTGTCTTTCAAGAGATTTCTTTATACTTTACTTGGCAGCTTTATACTTTATTTGTGCAGCTTTGTTAATTATAGTTACAGTTTCAAACAATTTTACTGTTTCAATTTCAATGTTTGTTGGTTTGGTTGTTCTGGTTTTTTTAATAGGATCATAGAATGGTCTGGATTAGAAGGGACCTTGAAGATCAACTAGTTCCAAGCTCCCTGCCATGGGTAGGGACGCCTTTCACTAGACCAGGTTGCTCAGAGCCCTATCTGACCTAGCTTTGAACAATTACAGGAATGGGACAGTCACTGGAAACTTGTTCCAGTGTCTTCCCATACTTACAGTAAGGAATTTCTTCCTGGTATCTAATTTTAACCTACCTTCTTTCAGCCTGAAGCCATTTTCCCTTGTCCTGTTACTACCTTCCTTGCAAACAGTCTCTCTCTGTCTTCCTTTTACCTCCCTTCAGGTACTGGAAGGCCACAATTAGGTCATGCTGAAGCCTTTTTTTTTCTTTTTTTTCCAGGCTGAACAATCCCAATTCTCTTAGCCTTTTCCTAATAGGAGAGGTGATCCATTTATCTAATCATCTTGGTGGTGTCCTCTGGATTTACTCCAGCAGGTCAATAACCTTCTTTGTCAAAAGGATATAGAATGTCTACAGAATAAAATCCTCCCTTAGCCGTGGCATGACTCAGCCTGTAGGCAGTGCTGACCTGGTAACTCCCACATGAAGGCAGCAATGTTTTCAGTATCATTTTGCCCCTTACATGCTGCTCATGCCTCTAGTGCTGCTTCCTGAATCGGAATGTCCATGGGAGCTCATTCCATGCTGTAAGCACAATTACACTGCATCATGTAAGCTTGCTCCTTATACAGCCCTTTGTAACTTTGCATGTAGAAGTGTAGAATTACAGGCCTTGGTTCAAATCTTTGTAAGCTGGAGGACTTTGTTTCTAAGCCATGTAAACCATAGGTCTTTGATGATTTTAACACCATTCTTCCGACAACAATGCATTGGTTGTATGGTGTAAACAACTGACAATAAGCAGTCTGGGTCACCTCCCTGCAATTTCAGGGTCTCCTAATGCTTGTTAGTACAGCAGCAGCAATGTGGAAAGGACTGTCATCTTAAAAGGTAATTTAGAGCTCCACATGGAACAGAGGCATTTTATTTGTGTTTGTTATGGACAAAAAATGCTGTTGATGGTGGGAGGTTCTTGTTTTTTGCTCTGTTTCCACACTAGCCAGGGACTAGATTGGCTTCCTGAAGGGACAAATATATGTTCATTTGCCAGTCTTGATGTTCAAAACATTTCCCACTGTGTACAAAGGAGCAGCCTGTAGCTTATCATTGGGCTTTCTTACTATTCCTTCTCTTTGCTCAGGTGCCAGGGAACAAAATCTGATTAGGCAATGTCTACCCTCAGTTCTGTCTTCCCATCCCCTCCATGCAGCCAGGAAGTGCAGCAGTGTACAGAGAAGTTTGTTGCTGTCTAGGTGTGTAAGGAATGAATGAAAAAGGAACACTGTCCAGTGAAATAGAAGGGGACTTGTAGCCAGTAATGAAACGTCACAGCCAATGGATCTTTTCGGTGACAGTGGTGGTGTCCCTGAAGAGCCCCACCTGGACTCTAAGATGGCTTTGTTAGGGTCATGGTCAAGAAAGAAAGGGAAGCTGTAATATCTCAGGCATGTTTCATTTGCACATAGAGAGCTGCTCATGTGCTTAGATAGTGTGCTGTTGCTTTTGGAGGACAGAGACATCTTCCAAGGGCTGTGGTAGTCAGTTTTTACAGAGAAGGGAAAATAAACATGATGGGCCAGAAGACCTCAAGAATTTATTCATTCTCTACAGGGTTCTGGAAAAGGGGCAAGGGGCTTGTTTTGAAAGCCACTTGCTTTCTCATTCTGCTAATATGATAATTCAGCCAGAAGGTGGAAAAGTTGTGAGGTCACATTATCCCTGTGCTGTTAGAGATTTGTTTCAAATGCATCTTTTTCTCTGTAAATAGGTTCAGCAAAGCTTTGAGGGGGATCTAAAAGAAAACCCACGCACATATATATGTATGTATAAAATATAAATGTGTGTGTTGAAATAGAACATAAACATTTTGATATATATACACATGCATCCATACAATACGTAATAAAAGCTCTATTTAACGAATAAAGGGTGTTGATGAATATATTCATCCTCCAGTAAAACTCATATTTTGAGAAAGAACAAAAACTAACCTTTTTCTTCAGCAGTCATCAGGCATTTCAGGACACGAACAATCAGAGCTGTCCTGCTGAGATTTGCTAATAGTACATGTGTGTTATTTGTTCACTCCTGTTTTTCAGATGTCATGTAATTCATAACTAAGCCAGGTTGCAAAAATACTTGCCTCGTGTCTAGAAAATTGTGTGATGGAAGTATGTGCAGCAGAGCAAGAGGGAGTAGAGGGAAAAAGTGAGCAGTAATTTGTTTTTCCTACAGTATACCTAATGTCATCTTGATATCCTGCAAATCAAGGTGTTGCCTACAAGAAAATTGTGTAGATAACCTCTGAGAAAAGACAGCTGGTAAACTGCATGATTTCTTAAGCTGAATCACCAGAGTTCCTAAAGCTAAAAATCTGTTTTATGTCATAAAACAAGACATTTTCTTTGTTTCCAAGTTTTAAGCAGACTTAGTCTCAGTATTCCAACTTCTCCCAACTTTTGCTTACACAAATTTTTAATCATGATGGTATCAAAAACTAAAAATTGAACTTTAGCCATTTGGCACTTTCAACTTCATGTCTGTTTTACACATTCAATAAGTTTGATAAAGGGTCTGAAACAAAACTACCAAAAAATCTTGTTTATCTGTTTTTGCTAGCATTCATGTGGCTTAACTACCTGTAATTTACTGCCTTTTTATTTCACATAACTTCTAAACAGCCATGCACTTTAGGACTTTTGTCAAATAGTAGAAGTAAAGAGGATGGTTGTATTCTCCAGACTGAGCTGCCCTTGCTACTGTCAACATTTTTAGGGCATTGGTCATCAGGGACTGCTTCTTTTCAGTTCCTGCTTGGAATCTAGACATTGCTACTGGACAGAGACCTTGGAAAAGGGAGGTTATTTGTGTGCCCTTTATGAGTGTTGGATGCAAGTCTGTGCAAGGAGAAAGAGCTTAATAAGGTGGATGCTTATGAAAAGTGTCTGTATGGAGAAAGTTACAGCCCTTCCTTGTATGCACCAGTAAATATATGCCTGCTTAAACTCACTTTTGTTCTGAGATCAGGGCTGTTAAATAAACAATTGTTTCCCCTTTTTTCCCATTACTGTTTTATAAAAGGATGAAAAATATCAGGCACGTAACAGAAACAGAAGTGTTATTAAATTGAAATTGTGAATTTTGCCTGGGAGAACTTCATGCAAGTCACTATTCCTGAGGGCAAACATATTGGTTGGTGTTGGACCTTACATGCTTTGAGGGTGCTCAGTTCTGAATAAAACTTTTCTCTGGAGTGAAGTTTTGGGTGAATTGTATTTTCCAAAAAAAGTCTAAAACCACTGTATGATAATATTACTCTAAATAGTGCTGTTATCCTGTGCTTTATTAAAGTCCTCACCTGACCAAGAGTAAAAGAATGCATCCATGTAAGACCTACTTTTAAACAAGAATAAAACAAACCCAATCTCTCCAAACTGCATAGTCAACCACATTGCAACTGTACAATCAATAAAACAAATGGTTAATTTTTAATAGGATTTTAAAAGCCCTCTCAAACTTGATCCATATTTCCATAAAACTGTTGAAGGTAAATTTAAAAAGGAACAATTATTTATTGAGGATATTCCATTACAGCTGTGTAGCTGTGAGTGGGAAATTAACCTGCACTACAAAGCCAAGGTTTAAATCTGTTCCTACACTTGACATTCCAGCAAAATTTCTGATTGACAAAATAAATCTGTAATATAAGTGTGATTTTCAGCTCTTTTATTTTAGTGCTGTTTCCACTTCAGGAGTGCCTGGGTCAGACAGGACAAGGTGGTCTCCAGGGGCAGATTTGAAGTATGCCTGAAAAAAGTGATCCCATCAAAATGGGCCACTTGCTGCTGTGATGTTCATTGTTAATGATAAATAAGGGCATGCCTGCTATACCTAAATGCTCCACAAGCACTCTTTTCCTAAGTGTATCCTAAAGGGAAGTGGGTCTTGCAAGACAAAAAAGCAATGGGTTTTGACATGATTTATAGGAAAGGAGCCTAGCACTGAGATAAATGTTGAGGCATTTATGACAGAAGGAAGATGGTGAGGTTATTTGTTTTGATACAAAGCACACCTTGGAAATAAATTATTTTTTGTCTTTTTTTTTTTTTTTTCATTGGGGTAACTGAAATGAATACTTAGCTTGTTTTCAGACCTAATTAAGAATTTTAATTTTTTTTTTCACCAAGATGTTCAAAGTGGAATGAGGGTGATGAGGGTGGTGCAATTTAGCTCTGGGTTTCTTTTGGGAAATATTAAGGCTCCGGATTACTATGCCATAGTACATGGCAGGTTCCATCATTACCATTCTTCTTTACAATTATTTAAATGCAAATTCATTGTGACAAGAGGAATCTGGTTGAGGACTCTGGGTTATATTGTGTACTGGGGACAATTGCAGTACTTAGGAATTATAGCTCTTGGGAAACACTGTGGATCACTGTGGGAAAATATCACTTAATGTTGAACATGAGACAAAGGATTAGAATCTAGTCTACAGCCAGGTTAAATATTTTGATATGAAGGATGTTGATATGCTTGGTTGTTTTCATCAAAAGTGTTAAAGGCAAACAGATCAGAAGGCTGGAGAACCTCTCCTATGGAGACAGGAGGAGAGAGTGGGGGTTGTTTGGCCTGGAGAAGAGAAGGCTCTGGAGAAAACTTAGAGCAGCATCCCAATACCTAGAGGGACTTGGAAGAAAGCTGAAGAGGGACATTTTATAAGGGCATGGAGTGATAAGGCAAGGGGGAGTGGCTTTAAACTGAAAGGAGAAATGTTTGGGTGAGATACTTGGAAGAAATTTTTGGATGTCAAGGTGGTGAGGCACTGGCACAGGTTTTCCAGAGAAGTTGTAGATGCCCCATGACTGGAAGCATTCCAGGCCAGGCTGGATCAGACTTTGAATAACCTTATTTAGTGGGCGGTGTCCCTGCCCATGGCAGGTGTTAGAACAAGATGATCTTTAAGTCCCTTCCAACCCAAGCCATTATATGATTCAATCTCATTGTTTATTAGTTTTATTTGTAGCCTGTGAAAATACTAGGAAATAAGTACATGAATCCTAGCTGGAATCTAAGGAAATAATTTTAATAGGTAAAAATAGGTACTGGAATCTTCCATAGAACAGATATTCTGTATTTCTTTATTTTTAAGTTTTCATGTTTTGCGTCTCTATGAGATTTAATGCAAGCTGTGTTCAAGGCATTACTCTTAAGTTTCATGACCTAAGCCACTGAGAGCATTTTTCTGCAGATTTGGTCTATTACACTGCCTACTGCCTCTGAGAGACTCAGAAGCTGTTAGATTAAAAAGACAGAGCTGTTGTGAGCATAATTCCATTGAGAAGTCCGTGGGAGCTGCTCTTGGTCTGTAGATTCACATAGGATGTGAATCTACAGACTGTGATTCACATAGGATGGCCTTTCATAGGTGTATTACTAACTTTCTGGAAATGTGTAGCTGACAGGAAACAATCCAGAAAAGTCTATTTTTACACAGTTATTACAGTATGCACACTGATTCACAGACAGCCCAACACAGTTTGTATATTCTGATATATGATACATGTCTGCTTTATATATTAGGAAATGCTAGGACTTTGATAAACTTCAGTGGAAGTATGGGATAGCAAGAGAAGATGACAAGATGTCAGCTCAGAAACCGTATGATATAAATAGGTATCTGTTTTTACAGCAGTTCTGTGACAAGAAGGGAGTTGTAACTAACTCGGCCTCTCTTCTCATTAGCAAATGGGAGAACCCTGCAGGAAGCCACAGCTGCCTACTTTTCCTTCAGCAGGGCTGTGCAGAGGAAGAAATCTGGCTTCCAGCAAAGCCAGGGAATAGAGTCAGGACTGGCACTGGGGGTGAGAGCATGTGGGATTTTTCCAGGTGTTAAAAATATAAGCAGACACTGGGAATGGGCATGCTGCCTTTGTGACTATTCAAGAGCTAGTGAAGATCCCACATGTCTGTCAACACTCCAGGAGTTTACATGTTTGGGCAAGATTATTCCCACAGTGCTTGTTTTCTGCACTTTCTTCCATGGTGGGGTGTTGCTCTTGAGCAAAGTCCTTGAAGAATGGAAGAAGAGCAGCAGCAGGGTGAGCTCCTGTGCCTTGCATTATGAATTAATGCTCAGCATCACTCTGAAAGAATCCCTGCTGTGCCATCACATATCTATCTCATAGTATACACTAAATAACAGAGTAGTTCCAGGTGAACTTATGTTTGGAGACTTTGTTGGGGTATTTTTAATTTTTTTTTTAATTCTGTGCCTTGACTCCACACTGTGTGTGTGGGTTTGCTTTATTTTCTATAGCTCACAAATTAATACTGTGCTGTTGTGTTCTTCAATACTCTTGTACTCTGGTGCTCTGTGGAAATCAAGAATCTCATCAGTTCCTTCAAACTGTTTTTTAATACTGGTTTATAATATTTATTCTGGAATGTGTAGTCCAATAATCTAGACAAATGCTATGTTCACTGTAAGAGTATCTTTTTTCTGAAACAGCTGAATTACTTTGAGATGTAATTCCACTATGTGGTTGCATCTGATGTATGATTTTTTTATTTAATCACTTTTAAATTATAAAGTGAATACATTTGATCTGTGCTTGTCCCCAACTCCTCTACTTACCAGCCTCTCATTTAGCAGAAGTTTATTTAGGCTGGATATCCACAGGACCTTGGCGGAAATCACTAAACTGCTATGGCGGTGAATCATTCGCTTCAAGAGAGGAAGAAACTGCATAATCAATTATTGATCTCTCCTGCTCTGTGCTTCCTCTTCTGATTAAATCTTCCAAAATATTGATATAGAATTATAGCAAGAAAAAGGTATCAGATGGGGGTGAATGTGCCTGACCTTGCCATGGGATGAAGAAAGTTGAAGAGCAGTGAGACAGGGAGAATGCAAGAGGAGAGGTGAAGTCACTTGGCAGTGTGTAACTGTCACTGTGGGGAGAGAGAAATTTTCAAAAATGCAGGTGCTGTATGTTCCTTCAGGCACTGTTTAGATAAGAACCTCATTCAGAAGAAGGCCAAGATGCATGAACCAAATCATTGCCAAACATGGGCCCAGAATCAAGGTTGAACTTCCTCTGGAGTCCATAACTGGTGTTCTGTCTGGTCAAGAAGACTGAATCTGGCACCCTTCTGGGATATGCTGGGAAAAAAAATTAGTTTGACCAAGTCTGTTGAAATTGCTGAGTATTCCTGTCGCACATTCTTGAAAGGATGGTGATGAGTTTTTACAGGGGCTTGCTACCTTCCTGCTGGAACTATTGCTTAATGAGATTTAAGGCTTTTCATACCTTGACATGAATTTGGAATCCTCATTATGTTTCTTTGTGGACCCAGGGCCACAGTATCTGGGACTATGATGGTTAAATCCAGCTCTAGATTTTTGTATGTGAATCTTGAGCAGGTATGGAGGAAATGCTTAGTAAACAGCCTTAACTTATTTAAAGTTGTCACCTTCTGGACAGGAAAAAAATAAATTAAACAGTGAAAGGCCCACAGATACCATGTGGCAGAGACCATTCCACCTCAAACCAAAATCAATGTTATGCTTCCTGTTATTGTGTTAGAGGATTGAAAACTTGCTTTTTCAATTGATTTGTTTTCTACTGCAAAACTAATTATGTCCAATGCAGTTCTTCCTTTGCCTTCATCCGGAGGGGAAACTATTTGTAGCGGTGGCTCCTGTCCTCTGCTCAGACAGCTGTGTCAATATCGCCGTTGCTTCATTGTTTCTTGAAAGGTGAAAAATCCCAAGCTTCAGCAAAGTTCTCCATGTTTTCATTCTATCAAAATGTCCTTTTCAGCCTTTCCAGAGTCTAGGCACATGCTATTGATAGAAGTCACCCACAGGGATGCCCTCACAGGCAGAATGTGCACATGGATGCACATCAAGAGGAATCAGTCCATAGGAGTGATGGGTGCTAGTGCATTTTGCCTTTACCAAGATTTTTCCGAGATGCTTAAGGAAGGAAATGAATTTCTTAGGGGCTTGAAGACTTAAATGTAGTGAGAGATCAGAAGGATTTTATTTTTTTTTATGCTTTGGAAGCATTAAGAGGTTGGGAAAAACCATCCTTTCTTTTAGTAGTTTCTAAGCCTAAAACGTCTCTTTCCTGGAGATGTATGGTAGGCATACAGAGAAGCACTGTTTTTGGGGTTATTATCTGGATTACTACTGTGCAACTCTTCCTATGCCAGTGATGACTGAAAAGTGGATTTCATGGTCTATGTCAGCCTGAAAGATGTGGTGGCTTAGTCCAATTTGGGGTTTAGTGAGACACAGGCTTCACATGCAATTCATTCTCTCAAGGTTTTAAAATTGTAGAGTCCCAGATGTTTCACTCAGGATGGCAGCAGACTGTCATACCCAAGTTGGATTGCCATAAATTCTAGACAGATCAAATTATGCAGTAGTAAATCAGTTCTGCATTAAAAGAAAAAAAAAAAAAAAAAGCTTTCCACAGCAGCAAAACATGTCCTAATTGAATGTAAGGGCTGGGAGTTAGACTTTCAGAATAATGGTTTCCCCAGATGGTAAGAGCTGCATTGGGCAGTAAAAGCTTCCATTGACATTGCCTTGCTAAAGAGCAGGTCTCAAGGCACCACAACAGCTTGGCAAGCTCATTCTCTGCATCAGAGCCCCAGCTGCTGCAGAGCTCTGGTGCAGCATGCTGGTAATTCCACAGCAGCTCCCCTGTGTATGAAAAAGGACAAGGGTTTTAACAAATTCATTGTGAACTTCCCCAACACAGTCACTGTATTTTCTACTCTCTAATACACATTTTATTGTTATTTTCTGTTTGTTTCACACTGTCCTCTGCTCTCAGTTTTCAAAGATGCAAGAGATGTTTGCATTGTTGACGTGTAGCAGTTTTGTAGATGCCAGCGGCAAATCAGGAGGCATTTGAACATGCCAAGGGGATGATGTGTGTGGTGGGTGCTTTTTAGCTGGGAGAGCCTCAGCAGTATTGGAGGAACTGAGACGTGAGGGGAAAAGTAAATAGGAGCAACACACTTCATATCCCAGGTGCAGTAAAGGAATGGGATTTTCTGAGAGGTAAAATATTCATGAACTAGTCCTCTCTGAGGACTTGGAGGTTTTTAAAGCTCTGAACACTTCCTCTGGAATGCTCTGTACCTCAGGAAAAACAAATAGCTGCATTTAGGTTTAATTCAGCATCAGATAAGAGAAGGCAGCTTTCGTGAAGTTGTGATACATGTAGCTCTTTGGGGGGCTTAGAGTAGAGGTGAACATTTCAAGTGTAAGAAACTTACCTGTGCTTGCTTGGCACCATCCCTCCCCTTGAGCTGCTGCATGCAGGCTCCTGCTGTGTCCATCTCTGGCTACACCTCTTAGCTGCAATGCCCTGGTTTTCTGTCATGTCCCTCGCTTTGGGCGATGCTCTCTTTCTGTTGGCTACTTGTTGTATTGGCAGCGATCAGACATACAACTTACATGTTTTGCTGTCTCACTGGTTAACACATTAGTGTCCTATTTTAATTTTATTGTATTAGGCCATTTCTCTGGCTATATAGCTTACTGTCTTTGTTGTGCTTTACAAAACATCAGTTGGAGTTACAGTTTTAGTTCAGAGGTTCAGTAATCATCAATATCTTGGCTAGATGCTAGATTCCATGATGAGGTCCTTTCCAACCTGAATGATCCTATGATAATAAGTAGTACCAGAGGCATCTTGTGTTTCTGTGGGCATGGAATTTTCTCTGGAATAATGAATCTGAAGAAACCACCAGGCTGTGAATCTTAATACAGTGTTACCTTTTGAATTTATTAGCAGCTGGAAAGATGATCTTATGGAAACATAATCTATCCTATTGATCTCAAGCAACTGTCAAATCAGGAAATGGAGGCAAACATCTGTGCTGCTAGTAATTTTTTTTTCAGGATTAACTGGACAAAATTAAAACCCCCATGTTCCAAATACATCAATAGGTACCAAAAATCACAACTCTTTATGCCTAGCTGTCAAACCTTATAACTCTTCCATGGTATCTTCGATGGAATTATAAATGTTCAATGCAAAAAATATATGCTGTACCAAAAGTGAAACACATAGAAGAAGTATAAAAGAAAATAGATTTAGTATAAAATAAACAGCACAGGGATTGCATTCTTGATTGCACAAATAGGTTTGGTGCTTTAATCATTAGAACATTACTTGCAGAGTTGAAGCTTTTAGGTAAGTTGAACTTCCTACAAAACAACCACATAACTGCAAGTTTAAGCACTCAGCTACTCCAGGGTTCTTACGACTGTAAAAGAACTTGGTAGAGATCATGCATTAGCATGCCCAAGTTATACACACCACCTACAAAAAAACTTGTCTTTTGTACATTTTTGTGCAATGAAGAAAGCAATCCAGATTAGATGCTTTCCCTTCTCAGTAACAGTGTCAATGTATGTGCTTAAGTCTCAAAACATGTGCTTTTCTCTCCAAGTTAATGAGGTCGTTTTAAAGGTGAAAGGCATTACTTGAAAGGAAGAGCACCACCTTGTGACACCAAGAATAATGTTTCTGTGTACTTGATGGAGAGAAGGGAAGAAGTAGATTTACAAGGTTTTATCCTCTAACAGGATTTATAGAGATGGGTTTTCTCTTTCATTTGCCTTTTCTTTTAAGACTTAACAGGGGAACTGATATTTTCAAGTGATACAAATTCAACAAATCAGCTTTATTTCATCGACATGAAAAGCTCATTTTCCAATTTCATCTTAAATTTTACTTTTTTAATAGATAACTTCAGAGAAAGATTGCTATGAACTCTTAGATTTTAAAGCCGTCAATTAGACTATCAGTTCTTTAAAACTGAAATGTGGGGTGTTTTTACAGACTTCTTATCCCTTCATCTTTCAGAAGCCTTAAGGAAGAGGAGGGATTTTATAAGCTTCATTATAAGTAGCATGCAGGGACCCTCCTGTTTAGGCTTGCATAGCTTTAAACATTTATCTGCTCATATCCAATTTGTGGTGAGATTCTTGCAGAAGATACTCCATCCTGGCACAAAAGACTTTCAGTCAGACCCATCCACTTTTCACAGCTTCAGCTATCAGACTGGAGTTTCAGTCAAGCTAAAATAAGTTATAGCTCCCTGACAGGGCAGAGATGGGAACAGTGTCAATCCTAGTAACACAAATTTCTTCTGATATTTTTGCACAAGCAGAGGCTTTGATAAGGATCAGTTGTTAAAATGCAGTGTTAAACAATCCATATAATTGTGCAAGAGCACTGCCAGAGAACTGGATTGAGACTATTCCTACCTCCATAGAAAACAGAGTTTAGAGAATTTACAATATATTGATTGCAAAATGAGATTTTTAATGAATACAATAACATCAACAATAAGGCATGTTTTATTGTTTGTTCAAAGTTTGTTGTTTGGTTTGTTTTGGTGGCTTATTTGGGGTTTTTTTGCCAAAATGAAAACTTTTACAAAATTTAGAATAGTAGACATGTTTGTTATTGAGGACATTTTATTACTATTGCCTTAGGCATTTATCTCCACAACAGATAAGCTTGTACCACTGAGTTTTACCACTGAGTGCAATTTACATAACTGTGACTTAGCTGAGCCTTGAAAGCTGGATCTCACCTGTCTTTCAAGAAAAATGTCATTTTACGCTTTCTGACTTGTTTGCTTAGAAGCTTGTCGATTTTTTTTCCCAAATGCATATTTATATTTTAATGAGAAACCAAACAGCTTCAGACCAAACCTAAAGCTGACTGAGAGAATGAAACCAAGAATCCTCTTCCCGCTTGTGACACGGATTAGTGTAATTTAGCCAAATATCTGTCAGTCTTGTTCGGTGCAGAGAAGATCCCACTGGAGGGATTTGAGCTACTGCAACACTCGGCAAGTTCGTAACGCTAGGACGGGCTGTGACTGCAAGTACCAGGCATCAAACGACTCCTGCAATGGTAACAGGGTGTGAAACTTATTGGTACCTGGCAAGAGCTGGCAGGTGTGGATGAACCAAATTCAGGCAGTTCACAGTGGATTGGAGGTGATACTTGATACTGCTACTGAGATAGTAGTACTGCCCAGTCCAGGTCCTGGAGTTTGAAAGGGCATGTTCATGGGTTAGGGTCCTCTAGGGAAAAAAACAGGGACAAAAGTCAAATGTACTGCCAAACCTGTTCCCTGGACAGATGAGAAAGACTAGACCTAGAGCTGAATAAAGTTATTTAAATTTTGCTTTAATGGGTTTTTTGCTGCCTTTGCCTGGGACAAATAAAAGATGTTGTGACTTCCCACCATTCCTGGTTTCCTTGGTAACATTCTGCATGTTGGGAAGCAGCTGTTTGAAAGTCATATTAAAGGAAAAGCCCTTGGAGAAGAGCAGTTTGATACAAGGCTGTTTTCTTTCCCTAGAACAAAGCAGCAATAAGCGTGTATGTATGTTTTTGAGAGAAGCTCTAATAGAATGACTCATTTGTGTGTTGCTGACAAATTCTATCTGCTGATAAAATATACATTACAACTCTGTTCATCCAGAAAGGGGTGTCCTGGATCTTTCACCTGATTGCTGATATACAGTGATTAAAAGAGAATGCTAGGTATTATTTTGCTTTAAAAGACAAGGAACAAATAATGTGTTTGGGTCATTTTGCAGCATGTTTTGTGACACTAGCTGAGAACTGTTTATTTCCTCAAGTACAATTTCTGTTCCATTTTCACCGAAAAGAAGAAACAACAGGGCCTGATTGGGGAATTTAACATTTGTACAAGGTATTTTCCTGTTTAACTGACTTCAACTCTTGAATCTGTCACAAAAATGTGTTTTAAAATTATAAAAATACCTTCTGTCCCTCTGTCAGTGACTGAATACTTTCTGTTAAGAGGAAAGATGCTCACACATCCTTTTGCCTTTGGGCATTGATCCAGGAAAACTATAAACCACTTGTTTGTTAATGGAGAAAAAAATCCAAGCATGAGGTTTTGAACAGAACTATTAATGTCCTGAGTGTTCAAGCAGTCAAGGGAGGTTTCAGCCACTTTCCTTTTCCTCTTGGCAACCTTTTATTTTGGAGTGGTGAGGGGCAAGATTTTTGAAGTAATGCTGGTCCTTGGTGCTTACAGTGTCTACTCTGCAGCATTAGAATGGCAAACCCCAGAACTATTGACAGACTTTCAAAAATACTGATTTTTGATAAAGCTGTTAGTACTGTTAGCAATGTGAGTGGAGGGCTGACTTCTACACTGGGTGTTCCAGCTAAGAGACCCAGTTTGCCCTTTGATCAGAGAGCTCTAATCTGACCTACAGACAGCTTTGTCCTCTTCAGCCTTGGTCTGGCAAATTCTTCTCTTCAGTAGGCTTGGGCTGGCAAGTCTCATCCTGAGGAGCCCAAACCCTTCCTCTGGGTGTGCAGAAAGCTTGGACAACCAGCTCAAGGCTTGAAGTTCCCTGCTGGGAAGGGAGCTGTAAACTGAGGGCTTCCAGCTTGGTGGCCCTGCAAGTGAGTCATTCCTGGATCTTTGAGCAAAACTCTTTTTCAGAGGAGGTGTTCCGCTAAGACCACATTTAGCAGACAAAGTCAGAAATTCTGTTTTTAGAACACCATTCTCAAATTGATTTGTGTCTTTCTCTATGCTGAATTTTCTTTTTATCGGATAAAAACAAAATGTTTGCCAAAATCTAGATAGTATATGCAGAACAGAATATGACAGAAATGGTCTACAGTCTTTATAGGTTAATGTTTGAATTTCTTTCCTTTTGTGGGTATTCTTTTGGGTTTTTTTTTTTTATTATTATTTTTTATTCTTTTGTTTGGGGGTTGTTTGTTTGTTTGGTTGGTTTTTTTAATTTGTATTTCTTTCCCTTTTAAAATAATTATCAACAAAGCAAATGTAGTCTTGTTTTTATCCTCCATAGACCAAATGTCACTTACTTTAAATTCCCATAGAACTGAAAACATTTCTGTTTATT
>VZRH01000063.1:21737-39499 GCA_013397555.1 Urocynchramus pylzowi | reverse complement strand
CAAATGTCACTTACTTTAAATTCCCATAGAACGGAAAACATTTCTGTTTATTTAAAAAAAAAAAAAAATTAATCATTCTGAGTTCTCTGCATTTTCAGGAGCACTAGAACAAGAGTCTCACATGTTAAGAGTGGGGACATTTCCATTCTATAATAATATTTTTAGGAATTCTGAGTGGTTTTTTATGCCACACTCATACAATGCAACAGGCAACAGTATTAATTAGTGAGACATAAAAACTGGGAAGACTATGGCTTACTTATCTCCCTTCCACTCAAATAATACAAGGCAATCAGTTCCTTTAAAAAAATGTTTGCAGAGGCCATCATTGCAAGATCCAAGCCAAAATATACTGTTTGCTGAGATGCTCAGTATCAGTATTGCACCTGTATGTCACTCTGCCTCATAAAGGGCATTTCAGCTTAATATAGATAATAATGTGTTGGAAATTCTATTGGAATTAAGTTGGCCATCTTCTCCTTCCTGCTGTCTTTCTTCATTGTAGTGGACCTTTTTATTAACAACAGTAGAAGCTGCTTATTTCTACAAGCAGTGCTTAGATATTGCTGTGTGTTTCAGCTGCTCTCTGTTTTGTTCTGTAGAGAAAAGTGAGTATCTAAGTCTGCATTTGTTCTTCTGCACAATTCCTGCCTTCATTGCTGTACTTGATCTGTTTTTGTGATCTCGCCTCTGTTCTGCTCTTTCTCCCCCACCTAGGACAATAATCCTGGTAGGCTACCAAAATAGTAGCCTCTGTGTCTCATATGCAATTTCTCTGAAATAGGAGCTGCATCTTCTTCCTTCTTCTAACTATTCACTTATCTCTGTGGGACTACAGACACACCAAGGGGTATGGTTGTAATGAAGAAATGCCTGAGCTGCTCTCTTACTAAGATATATCTGTATTTGAGTACAGAGAGGAATGCATATAGAGCACAAGAAACCATATGCCTTTACTTGGCTGAGCAGGGCATCCTCTTCTCATCATATCCCTTTCTAAATCTCTTTAAATATGTTTCATAATGCTATTTTTGATACTTATAATGTCTCTATGGCTACCGTAGGTTTTAACTATTGTGACTTTTCAAGCAGATGACCCCAGCATACAGAAATATCTGATAGGAAATCTTTACTATAGTAGTGGAATATTCCTGCTCATTCAAAGGGGCTTTTAATTTTCTTGCTCTCTCGTTCAGGAACTGTCTCTGAAACTAGACCTCAACTTTTTGCTGCCTTTGGGGAAGAGGAAGACAAGGAATATACATTCCTATTTAGTGACCTAGTTTTACTAATGGAATTAAAATATCAGCAGACTTGGTGGTAATTTCTGAGGAACTCAGACAGACGTCTGCAAAACTCCTTTCTCTTAAGAGCATTTTTGTTGTACTGTTATAGTTCTCTGGTTCTGTGGGATTTCCTCTTTTCCTTCCTAATGGTGCATCTCTGATGGCCTTTCCAGTATTTCAGTTAGGCTGAGCTGCAGAATTTGAGGCCACTTATATAAACAAACAACCTAATTTTGAGACCAGAAGAGAGGTTTTATTGGACCAGTGAGGGGAAAGTAGAAAATTTTTCCTTTGTGTGCTTCTTCTGCTGTAATGGCCTCAGATTAGGATTCTTCTTGCTTGAGGCTGGGCCCAAATTAAAGATTTCCATCTTCAAATTTCAAATCAAAATAATGAAGTCATGTAATGCTTAATTGTTTAATAGCAAACTTCTCAATAAGTCAATTATGTGGCATGGCACCTTGAAAGAGTTTATTCACAAAAACTAACTCTACCCCGTAGAAAATTGAATCTTTTTTTTTAGCATAGTAAGCATTTTAAAACTGAGTAGCACCACTAACTCATTGATTCATTCTTTCTCCTAATCAATTTATTGTATAACCCTTTTATCCCTGCAAATCATACTAATCTGTTCCTTATGCATTAATTGTTCATCCAAAATATTGTCTCCTCCTCTACCTTCCCCTGCATTCATCCAAACAATTGATCTTCCTCCACTTTCAAATCATCTTTACCTCTATTTCTCCATGATTTTTGCATGATTTCTCTATTTTTGCATGATTCTTCTCTGCTTTCCAGCTGTCCCTGCTCTTTTCCAGTGCTCTCAAAGCCTTGCTATGTTTCTCCCCACCTGTCCCCACTGTCCCGCCTACTGAGTGTTCAAACTGGAGTGGGGAAAAAATAAAAGCTACTTCCAGTTCCTTGACTCCTTTCTTCTCTTGTAGGGCAACCAGTCAAATGTCAAACAATCTGTCATTTGCTCTTCAAATCCCTCCTTAGTTTAACAGGAGGCAACAGCTGTGCAGGAGCTGTGCAAAACATGGAGCAGTTCCTGCTGGGGATCACCAGGAACAGGGTGGGCCAGCACTGCCTCACACTGCAGTGGGCAAGGCAGGGGCTGCCAAGTCTCACTCCATCCCGGAGTCCCAAGACAGCTACATTGAATCCAGGGCAGGCCAGAAGAAACACACAGCTTTTGGCACTTGCTTTTGATCCCTCTGTCTGTATAGATCCTTCTTGTCCATCCTTTGTGGTCTTGGACAAGAAAGAGTCACTGTCTCTTTCCTCAAAAGCCTAGCTTAGAAAGGGAATGAGATAAAACAGATTATTGTAATATCTGGAAAACACTCCAGCAATAAAGGGGATCATCTGCTGTTTGGTTTGTTTTTTTCCAACTGGAAAGTAGAGGCACACAGGTCTTCATAGATGAGGTTGGGTTTTTGGCATCCAAGATGAAAGTATAAGAAAGCCTCTACTGCCGAGTAAAATTTACAATGAACAAGAAATATTTTGCTAAATGTAAAGCAAGGTCTTTGGAATGCAAAATCTTTGATCTCTGTGGGTTTTGCATCTCTGCCTTCCAAGGTTTGACAATTAGAGCATAAATCTTGGAACTTGATGGGAAAGAAAAAGACAGCTTTCTGTTTGCTATCTGTATTTCTCAAATTTCCCTATGTTGCAGGAATTAATATTGCACATAGTTCAGCACCAGTGGTGTTACTGTTACATTAAATTGATTATAACAACATGTGGGGTTTAGGTATGGTAAAATATAGACTGTTTTATGTGTGCATTGCATGTGCTAGTTTCATCCTTGTAGTAATTCTGCAGATTGAAGTTTCTTTCTGTAACTGCTTATATTGGCAACAGAAGTATTGATGGTGCTTTCATTTTGGTAAAAAGCAGGAAAAAAAGAAGAGAAAACACTAGTATGATAAAGTTCTAAATGCAGATTTATGAAGGTGCTAAATAGAAATAGAAGAATTAATTTAGTAAATGCTTAGTAAATAAAACAAGTTTGTCTGCCTCGGTGAACTGCTTTACTGACCCTGATACGCAAGGATAAAAACATATACCATGAAAAAATAAAGAATAGTACATTTTACCCTGTCCTTGCCCTGCAAGGTAAGGTATTTCTAGTCACAGAACTTTAAAGAGCCTTTATAAAAAGGGAAGAAATTGTGTTGCTAAGATTAAATCCTAGTGATGCTTGGTCTTCCATGGTGCTTTGTTTTTCCTTCCTTTCTGGGGCTTCTTTGCTCTCTGAATCTGATAAGATTTTTTACAATCTTGAGGCAGAGGGAGTCAGCAGCCACAATTAGAGACAATGTCTCTGACTGAACTTTTATATTGCTGGGGTAAATGTCTCTTTTCACCACATTATCTAAGGAAATGATATTCCAGACTTGGCATCTCCCATGTTGTGCTGCTGCTTCTTTGTCCAGTGGGGTTTTTCTGATCTTCTCTTCTTGCAGCAGAGAATCTCTGGAACCTGTGAATGCTAAGGTACAGAAAGGCTGAAATGAAACATACAGATTTTCCTCAGCTTGTATGTGGGTTAGGAGAAGAGCAAAGAAAGGGCTTTAAAGCTGCAAAAACTGGGGGTTGTGGTGAGTAATCCAAACATAGAAGAAATATTCAATTTGGTTTTAATCCAGAAATTTCAGTGTCTGCTCTCTGGTAGAAATACGTTGATAAGAACTATTCACACAATTTTGATGAATTCAGATTCTTTCCTGGTCTCAGGGTTTTCAAGTGCACTACTAAGCCAACTCTAAACTGCATGTGGGGCTGACAGTTGGGTTTGGATTCCTGCTTGTCCTTCCTTTGGAGTGTTGTCTGTGTTCTGCCAAAAATGCAGAAGTCATGAGGAAAGAAGATGACAACACAGCCATTGTGGAGGGATACTGACAACTGTGGATTTGAATTCTACTTTAGTGGCCATGTGTCATAATGCATAAATAGTGCAGGGCCTAAGCTTTCAGATATTCAAAGCCTTGAATAGATTTTACCCACAGGTTCAGAAAGTTTCTAACATTTCTAATTCCTATTTTATGATAACTTGTTCTACATCAAAATGTGGTGACAAAGAATTATGTTCTTGCCTACCAAATTTACAGGGGTCACCCATGTTGCAATAAAAGAGTTGCACAGTTTAAGTGTGATTGCAATATGCTGATTTTATAATTAGCACTATCTACGTTTATTCATATAAGCCAGCCTCCTAGGGCTCTGATTCATACTTGGTCTGCAAGGCAGGAAATTTGCATGCATTAATGGATACACTTTAAAATGGCTAATCGTTGGGGAAAAAATCCTTTTGCATTTATTGTTCATAGGGAGCTCTGTAGGTATTAATATGGCTATAATTTGTAGCTAAAAAAATTCCATCATAATTTAATAGATTCATGTCCAATCGGTATATAGTGATACTTTTCTTGTAGGAAGGGTTGTTGCTGTAAAAGCTGATGAATTTCACTTTGTAAAAAGGTAGGTGAGGTGACATTTTAAGGTTGAAAACAGCAATTGTAATTTGGAATCAATACTTTAAGCCCTAGAATAATGTAAGGTACTGTTCTGTCCTAATTGGCTGGAAGCTAAAATGTTAATGCCAAGCCAGCAGATGTATCCCCAGCCTGTAGTTTCCCATGAAGATTTGGTTTGCAAATAGATGACTTTCTATTTATGGGTAAAGTAAAGCCTAATTGTGAGTCTTCACAGTACCAGGAGCTGCAAGGACTGCGACTTTAAGGGAAGTGACTGGCTGATCACAGTGATGCCACAGAGCATACCAATGAGCTGCATCAATGTGTCTGTTCCAATATGTGGAAATCTTCAGTCATCAGCAGAACGGAGACAGTAAATATCTCATTGTTTTTAACAGCAATGTGTTGCAAGATCAGAGAAATATGGCAAAGTCTAATTGGATTGAAAACAATGATTTCCTCTCAAATAGATTTCTGATTGAAAACTAATATAATCCAGTGATGTCCCAAGTAATAACTGTAATGCACAGATGGTGCCAAATTGAAAGACTAAGTGACTGAAAGTGTTGACATGGTAGATTAAAAATCCATCCTGAAAATATTTCTATTTTAAAAATCCATCCTAAAAAGTTTCTATTTCAGTGTGTGCTTCCTGCAATTTGCGTCCTGTCCAGACTAACAGATTTTGTAGTTGTGTGACATTTTTTTCCTATAGTCAGCCCAGCCAATGTTACGTTAAAAGCCAATGTTTTTGGGACAAGGAGAAAGCACACAGTGTGTATAAGCAATGTCAAGGCTTTCTTGTTAGTAAATCTGAAGTTTTGAAAGATTGATCATTATTGGTCCACATCTAATTGCTGCAGAAGAAAAAATAATAATGCAGTTAACATTGCCACAAAAACACCCACACCCACGCCCACGCCCACACACACACACAGAGTTTCCCCCCCTTTTCTGGCATTACAGTTGCACTGTTGCTGCTACTCTGGATCCTAATCAGTGATTTCACTCTTGAAGTGGTGTGTGTTGTAAAGGGTGATGAAGAGTTGTCAGTATCTGGAATCCTTTGCCAGGAGGAATGTACTACTGAATATGTTGGTGTTTTCTTCTTCATCTCTCTTGGATTGACTAAGGGATCACTTTTATATCTTTGTTAACAGACTTTTACATCTTTCTCTCTTCATTGGTCTACAGTTTCAGGTTACATCTAAGTCTACTATATAATTTATGTGCATAAGATACTATTCTTTATGACTGCTAAAACCAGTTTTGTGCAGCTCAAGATCTTCATGCTTTTAACTGAGCCTGACTGAGCTATTTGGAGTTGTAGGATCTCCAGTGCCAAGCCCAGGACCCCTCTCTTACCTTCCAGTGACAGTGATACTTTATGCCACATCCTGTGTCTTCACTTTCCAGATCTGTTGTACCAGCCCTGTATTTGTCTATGCTACATTACTGTGCCAGTCATAAATATTTCGTTTTTTAGCATAACTGCTTGTTCCTGCTCTCTGTATGAAACAGTGGCTGTTCCACACAAAGATAAACACAAGTAAAACAAATTTGCCAAAGGCAACTGATCAGTTGGAGAACTGCTGTCACAGCTAAATTAATTACAACAAGGCAAAAGGGGTGGTTTGTACCAGACACCCTTCACACGATCTCCCTTTCTGGCCTCTCCTCCTCAGAAGGAAGTAAAGTATGCAAAAGGAGAGTAGGGGATTATCAGGAAACATCCCCATCTGAGCCCTTGGCTATTCAGGCATCAAGTAGACTTGAGAACCTGATGTCTGGCAGCAGGAGGTCAGACTGAACAGGGAGCTGGTTAAAGATGGTCATGAAACAAGTTGCCTGCCTGCCAACAGAGACAGAGAATTTCATGTGACTGTTTCAAGTGTGTTGGTGAGCTAATTTCTGTTTCTCTCAAGAAATAATAGTTTACATTGAAACCCTTTGGTTCTGAGGCCAAACTCTTTGGTTTGCATGGAACTTGTTTTTTTCCCCTAAAGAAGTTAATGCCTTCTGCAAGAGCTTTGATTTCCAAACCGCTCTGATAGCCATCAGAGTATAGAATACTGCTTGGTTTGAATGATAATTAAAATATTTTGTGTGTAAAGGTATTGAAGAATAGGCCTCTGATGGCCTATTTTCTGGACATAAAATGCCAGTGCATCATTATGCAGGTAAAAGAAATGCATTTTGGAAGTGTATTGATGATAAATGTTCAATTAACATTTCCTCAAATAGAACGCTTCAAACTTTTTTTTAAATGATCCTTTAAATAAACTTTTATCACTCATGTGATACCTGAAAGTTCACCCTCAAATTTAACTTGACCATTACCCAATTCTGAATTGTTTGAAATTTCTTTCTCTGTGAGAAAAGTGCTGAAGTTAAAATGTGTTAATGTCTTGCTAATTTTCTTTCTTGAAGTTTTTTCATTCATACAACTTTGTCAACTATCCCCACACCCAAACATCACTTTATGTAGTAATTGAGAATATGGCTGTCAGTGCATTGAAAACATGAAATATGAATCTCACCCCTAGGAAGCTAAAGTTAATATGAATTCATATAAGCTAGCTGAAAAGTACTTTTCATGCAAAAAAAAAAAAAAAAAAAAAAAAAAAAAAAATTAAATAGAGAGTAAAAAGAAAAGCAAGTATCTTAGTGACATTTTTCACAGAAACAAACCCATTTTCAAGCTTGACCGAAATGTAGAAGTGTGATAGTGGTTTTGCAATTCATCATGAATATTTCAAACACATCTGATTTCTGCACATGCTATGATTACTAATGTGTGAAGTCAATTAAGTATGCATTTAACCCTTCTTTTCTCTGTGAGATGCTTATGAGAAATTGAGCTTTTAAGCTAAAACAAATCCATAGATAGCATATATAGTTGTCTTGTCTTGAAAAACAGGCAAAAATCACTGCTGAAATATTCATTTATTTTGTTTGTCTAAATGAATATAATTTTTTTATCCAGTTGCAACTGTCATATATTCTTCAGCAGACACTTGGCATGAAGGTCAGCAATAAATTCTTCCTGCTGCTATGTTTTCTGGCCCCTGAAATCACAAATAATGTTCATTTTCTTTTCATTATTTCATGATTTTATTTGGTTGAGCTAAAGATTGATTCAAGATTATATTTCTTGGGGGCAGGGAGTTGAGAGGAAAGAAAATGAAACCATTTTTTTTTTAATCTTGTAGCTGAAGAGGCTTACAGATTTGGCCTTGGTTTTCTTTTTTTATTGTAAGTGTTTGAAGAGAGGCAGGGCAGACTCTTGTGCTGTCACACATTTAGGGTGAAGGAGAGCAGGTGGAGGCTTGGGAGAACAGTTTGGGGTTTTTCTTTATTAGCCTCTGCTGAAGACTCACTTGAACCAACAAAAACGGCATCCTAAAAGCAGGTTCTTAATGATTCCAAATGGTTCTGGATCAGGCTTTTGCATAGATGTTCCCTGAACTCAGTTCCTGTGACAGGTGAGGTGTTCCAAACCCTGCCCTGCTGTCGAGCGACCGTGTCACAACCTCGCGCGGCCCCGTGGCACGGCTGACACGAGTATTGCTCACCTGTGCCTGATCTGCCAGTGCAAGTGACTTCAAAGTCGTGTTCAAGTCTCTAACGGGAGTCAGAGGTGACCAAAATGCAGCTCTGACTTGTCCATCAGTGAGCTCTACATTGTTATCTAGAGGGGAGAAAGGGCAGGATCTGTGTCCGTGGAATGTTTCTCCAATCTCTCTTAACTGGTTGTGTGTATCAGTGGGCAAACACAAGGAAGACCTGGAAGGATGTAGGAGGCATGGTGGGAAGATCTGTTTAATTTTTTTTCCTACTACTTTTGCATGCTTGCACAGAAATTGGAAAAAGTCCTGCTATTGTCAATTGGGTCAAAGCCTGCTTCAGCTTGCTGCCACTGTGTCACTCTGCCTTCTTCAGCATGGCTGGTAGGACACACACAGTATCTGGAGAAGAATCTTGCAGAGGTATTCAGGCAAATCTGTCCCAAAGGAACTGTACTTTCTTTTGATGCAAAGAAATCTCTTATGCTGCCCTGACATTTTTTTTTTTTAAAGGGGCTCTAAAACCTCATGTCCAGCTGTGGGACTATATTGTTCTGAGCAAATATTGTTGATGAAAGCTGCAAAGTCTTCCCCAGGGGAGCCACACATGAAGTACAACACAGGGTTGTACCAGCAATGAATCTGGAAAGAGGAAATTAAGATTTTTTTAAGAGCACTGTGAGGTCCTCAGGACTGTCCATGTGACATCAAAAGCTATTGTAAGTCTCGCTGGTCTCCAAGTGTTTAGAAACTACCAAGTTGTTCAAAGATCATGGGCCCTGCCTTCTCCTTCTGTCTGTGGTGTCTCTCAGGCTCAGCTCTTTGAAGACTTTCTTCTGAGGGTAAAGCAGTTTCTCTCACACCACAGTGAACAGTGAGGGAGTCCTGTAAACTCCAATACCAATTTTGACAGCCTGGCTCTAAATAGCCATAGGAAGCCCTCAGGCTTTTAATGTCAGTATCATTTCTTTGTCACTCTACTCATACAAGAGAGCGAGTTGTCTAATTATGTGAATCAATAGATTTTATAAAATGATGCTTCTTTTGTACTGGTGGTTTGCACTAGTGCCCTTTAATGTTGTACTGGAGGAAACTCCAGTCTTGTGCAGATTCTTTGGGTTGTCTGGCTAGCTGGTGTGATGATTCAGATATATGACATTAGCCATGATTGAAAACTTTATTGGATAGCACAATCAGTCCCAGGTCCTTCACCAACTCCATTGTCCTTCTTGGCCACCTGGCCACACTTCTGGCTCACAACCAGCTGTCTGTCCACCAGAGACCAGCAACCCCAGGTCCTTTAACAATTAGTGGAAAAGTTACTTGACTTCACTGAAGATTCATAGCAATGGTAGCAGGGGCAGGCATTCTTTTTGAGGTATTTGTAGGCTGTAAATGCATGTTACAATAATCAAGAAAGACTTAGACTGGCATTTGAAATTCCACAATTTTACATAGAAGCAAGTGCCACAAGATAACAGCTGTGAATGTTTATAAATTGCACGTGGAGAATACTGTTCCCTGTACACGGATAGACTGCAAATTGGCAAAGTTAAATTTCTAGATAATGGGAGATATTTTATTACGAAGGAAGTGTACACGAGTTCTACCTCAGTTACATAGAATAGAGTGGTTTTGTGAGACATTTCTAGTAAAATGAATTTTAAAGTAGGAGTTCTTTTCTTATAATGAAACCTTCTAGCTGCATCATATCCCTGGAATGAAACTGAGAATTTGTTTCTTAACAAAGCTAAGAAATTTTTAGCATATCAGTTCCCTTTGAATAAACATATTAATCCTAAAAATGGTTGCTTTGTGTGTTGTTTCCATCCTACCAAAAGTTACAGCCGTCCTTCAGCATCTTCCCAACTGTGGAGTGCTTTTTTATTATTATTATATTTCTTGATTTTGCTTCAGTGATTTGTTTCAGTCCTGGATAACAAATAGGTTTCTGAGCTTCTCTCCAGGATGTTTTAAAATGCCAATTGATGTACTTATTGTCCTCAATCAGCACAAGACCTCACACATTTCTTTTGAAAATAAATGTTTTCTCTTAGACTGTCTGTGCTTTCTAGCTAATTGTTATTCCCTTCTTGTTTTCTTAGCTCTTACAGTCTTGAAATTTATTCATAACTAATTTCTTATAATAGATTGTACCCTTGTTACTTTCCTTCCATCCATAATACTACATTCTGTTCCTCTTTCTCTCCCCCTTCTACCTCCTTCTCTCCTTCTCTTTCACTTTCTTTTTCATTTGGTAACTGACATGCTGCTTGTCAATATTGCTGGTTAAATCAAACCATACCAAATGCAAACCCATAGTAACACAATGGTAGTAATTTTTTGTGCCAACCATATTCAATTGAAGCATTTCTGAATTCTTTGGTGTTTATCTTCTTAAACCCCTCATTAGCATAGAAATGAGCATCTCTCATTTCCTGCTATCCCCCATCAGATAGAAGGTGTCTCAATTTTATAAGAAAGACATGAAGTTTTAGGATAGATTACATGGCTTGACAAGAGCATGCTGTGAACCTGAGGTTTAGATAAGGACTCTATTTTGATCTCCAGAATCACAGTTTTTGTTTAGTACTCACATAACTCCTACTCAACCCCAATGACATCAGTGGACACTATACTATGAGGAAGCTATTCAATGGGGATATCATTACAGAATCAGACAAATTGGAAAAGATGTCTGAGGTCATTGAGTCCAACCTGTCACCATACACCTCCCTGTTAACCAGACCATGGCACTGAGAGCCACATCCAGTCTTTTCCCAAACACCTCTAGGGATGGTGACTCCACCACCTCCCTGGGCAGACATTTCCAATGCCCAATCACCCTTCCATTGAAGAAATTCTTCCTAAGATCCAACCTAAACCTCCCCTGGCACAGCTTAAGACTGTGTCCTCTTGTCCTGTCACTGCTTTCCTGGCAGAAGAAGCTGACCCCCACCTGACTACAACCACCTTTCAGGAAGTTGTAGAGAGTGACAAGATCTCCTGTCACCCTCCTTTTTTCCAGGCTAAACAACCCCAGCTCCCTCAGCTGCTCCTTATTGGACTTGTGCTGCAAACCCATCCCCAGCTCCATTGCATTCTCCAGCACCTCAACATCCTTCCTAAATTGGGGGCTCAGCACTGAGCAGAGCACTCAAAGTAAATTAAGTATTGCAGAGACAGTAACACCTCTTGGCGATGATGCATAATGAGTTATAAAAATCTGCCCACTCTCCTGGACTAGGTGCTATAAATATACAATTCAGGTGAATATTGGTGGATTCACATGTTTTGCTTGTTTATCAATGATCTATAATGTCTAAAAGACAGCCATGCCAGTAGAGAATCTCATTAACCCCTGGCAAATGAGCATATAATTATGCAAATGTATAAAAATATTAAAATATTTATTTGTATTACTGATGTTGTACTTTATCAAATGAGCTATGAAACTCTAGCTTTTACTTTAAAATTTTGCAAAAATTATTTGGTTTCATATTACTATTAATTGGTTCATAATTTGACTTCCTTGTTCTGGAGTTGTGGATGCCTGTTATTGTAACATAGCAATATTAAAAGAAAAAGTCTTAAGTAAGAGTCAGAAAAGAATTTTATCTCCAGTTCATGTCCAGAATCTAATGTGGATCATGTTTCTTATGTGAAAAGGTGGATTTCACAATCAGTGACGGGAATGTGGAAATCTAAGTCATGAGAGCATGAGTGAAGCTGCTGATGGGATTCACATTAGTTTTGGAGCGAAGCTGAAAGCCTGGGGAAAATTTAAATCTGTCATCAGTGGCATAAACTCTTCAAGTAAAGGGAGCTATTCTAAAGCCAGTTAAATCCACAGAACAAATTAGTCTTCTGGTCATGTGGCTTCAGAGTAGGGACTGTAAAGAATTTAGAAGAGACTTCTGCATAATTTAAGTTGCTGAACGGTGCCAGGATTGATGGCCATCTCCACCACAGAAACCTCCAAAGAGCAGCTTCAGCTCAACCATCATAAAATCCTTCAGGCCACCTGCACCAGTGCTGGCTGCAACAGCCACTGTGGTGCTGGGACAATCACACTAACTCTGGGGACAGCATGATGGTGTGAACCATCTTTGCAAGAGGAGTGTTTCTGCTCTCCATGAGCAGGCTGTTCCTCCTGTGGCAGTAGCAGACAACAGCTCTGCCTGGTGGAGCTGACTTGGACGTGAAGGTGTAGAATTAGAGGTTCATTGAATTTGGGTAGACATCTGAATTGGAACTATTTGTCATTGTGTGATAATGTGCAGTCTGAGGTGAATGCCTCCACTTATTCTAGTCAGTCACAATATTTGTCTGGTTTAGGATTTTTTACATTTATTTTTATTTGTTTTACCAAACCAAAGACTTTTTTTTTTTTTTTTTTTTTCTGTGGGTTTTTTTGTTTGTGGGGCAGGAGAGAGTGGTTGTTTGTGTTTTGTTTTTTTCTTAGGGGACAGGTAACTGTATTTGTTTTCATCCAGAAACTTATTAAAAGAATGAACTGCACCCTAAATCTTTACTCATTTCTGAGGTTCCACTAAGACCTCTGATAGCATTGCTTTTTAGTTGTTCTGACAGGACCAATATTAAGCTCACAAGTTTTTCTTGTTTTCAACTGTAAAAAAACCTTGCTTTTGATCCTCTACTTTCATTTTCTTGTTGTTGAACTTTTTGAAAATACAATATATTAGAGTCTGCATGAAAACCAAAATTGCTTACAGAGAATTTTACTGTAAATTGATATATAGAAACACTGTATTGCTGGGAAATGGTCTATTTATCTTGGGATCAGGGCAGATATGATAAAGGTATGAAACATGATCATCAGAATTCTATAACTTGGGCCAATTTCAATTCAAGGCTAAGTGCAAACAAATCCCACCAACTTTTCTGAGGCTGGCACTGTTTTACACCAGACGTGGTTTTTATCCAGATATACTTTCTGATAAGATATAGCTTAAGTATTCTATAAAATGTTTCAGAAAAACGATATTGTACTGTGGTATAAATCAGAAAAAGTGAAGTCTTGTGGATTCTATCTGTACAAACACAGACTTTATTACGGCATATATTATTTGACAAGGAAAATATTTACCTATAATGCACATCTTGCTAACTCTGAATTGTGTTAGCATACCTATAATCAAAGTTTGACTTGAAATCTGCCTCCCAAGAGATAATTCCAAGAAAGAGTTGTGATTGAGGGGATGGTGTCTATCATTTATATATTTTATTTATTTTAAGAATGTAATACTTATATTATCTCTATTTTCCAAGGTATCCAAGTGTTTTTACCTGATGATAATTTTTAAGATCAGATTCTAGATACTCTGCTGTTTCCTCAGTCAGGATATCATGTACTTCAACACTCTGTTGCTTATTAGTGAACAGGAGGAGTCATATTCCTGAAAACAGAAATATCAGACTTCAGTCCTAAAAAGCCTCTGAAGATTAGCTGTGTTTACTTATCCATCCTAATATAAATGTATGGATGGGTATGTTTGAATCTGTCTGTGGCTTGGTACCTCTGTATACCATCACAGTACTATCTCAATTCCAAACCTGCAAGTAGATATCAGGGTGGAAGGGTTTGTGATAGATACAGCCTAGAGGCTTGGTTCTGAAGAGATCCACAAATCCCTTGATCACACACCCTCTTCCCCTGCCTTCCCAAACATATTTACTTCTGTGGGATGTTCACATGCACCGTGGCTTGCCAAATTCTTCAGCTTGCTGCCCATCTTCTGCCTAAGGTAAGCTGAATTCCAGGGACACACTGCCTTTTAAGAGTGCCCCGGGGGAAGAGTTTCTGTGCACCATAGCCTGAGAAGAGACTGATAAATGTGGCACCTCTGTGCAACAGGGTTTAAGTCCCTTTCTTTCACACCCTTTAAAAATACTTTGCTACAGGACAGGTCTGGGATGGGGATCACATCCTTGCAGCTTAAGATGAGCAGAGGGACTGCAAGAAAAGCAGGAACAGCTTGGATCTGAGAGGTAATAGAACTGAGAGAGCCTGGCTGGCACCTTGGTGCCTGGAGACAAGAGGGTCTCTGCTGGCAGTGGGGCTGATGACCCATGCCACTGCCGGTGTTTTGTGTTTCCTGAAGGGAATCCAGATGTGAGATGCTGGGATTTAGGTGGAACAAAATCTGCTTAAACACGGCTTAATGGTGTTCACTTTTTGGTTCAGACTGTTGGGGGCAGAGCTGCCAAACTGTCAAACTATGACTCAAACTTCTGGTTTCTGCTTACTGCAATTTTATTCTGCTGGAATTCTGTAGTCTTTATAGCAGCAGCTCCTGATTTACAACAGCACAGGGATTACCAGAAATAAGACTTGATGTTCTCTGATGGAAAAGCCTTATTGAGTTTAATAGCATATAATAAGATTTCCTAGGGTTTCTTTCTCTTTTTTTCTTTCTCTTTATTCCATTTATTTTACTAATTAAATCCCATCTGAAGAGATGGTTAGAGAAAATCGCTATGATTTCTGTAGGGGTGACTAGTCTTTATCAAATTGTCATAGACTTAGCAAAAGAGTCCTTTTTTGTTCTGAATCCCTTGAAAATTCTGTAAGATTTTATTTTAAAAGTTGATAAAATTTATTTCTGATTATTTTTTTGCCATTGCAGATTGTTAAACACATGTATTTTCATCTACAACACTGAGGCATTATAAAGCTTTTCAAGTCTGAATTTTGTTCCAATTTAAAGTGCCATAAATTCTTCCTTTTCAGTGTCTCTCTTATTTACATCAGTGTAAATGAGATGTGATTCAGTCTTGCACTGTGTCTAGAGAAATTGTTTTCCTCTATCTTAGACATTTTGTTAAATTGAGTGCTAATAGGGTATCAGGCTTGCAAAGCAAACAAGAAATGACTATTTTGTGGTTTTAGCAGATGAATTTCCCTAAATTTGCTGCCAAAATAAATCCCCAAAACAAATGATTTATGAACTTACTGAAGCAAAATTGGTTATTCAAATAATTACTTCGTAATAGAGGAAGTCTGAGCAATGATACTTCTAATAATGAATATGAGAATCTGATGCTTAGGGAGATTATGAGGGATTAAGACAGATTCTTTCTCATTCTTTCAGCTCTGCCACCATCTTACTGAAAATGCAAAGAGTAGCATGTACCTTAAATGATGAAAAAGAGGGCAGTTCTTCTTAGGAAACAGCAAAGTTAGGATTGCAATTTAGTTCAGTTTAAGCAAGCATGTAGGTTACACTTCCAAGGGTACAGGCTTAATTCACTGATGTAAATTAGATCTGAGAAAGTCTGAAAACATTAGCTGGAAGAGGGGGAGTATTATGCTTTTTTTTTTTTTTGGTTTACTTTTTTCCCCTCAATTTAAATGTTAGGGATCTAGAAGTTCACAAGCCTAAAGGGAGTTTAAACATGTCCAAAAACAGATCTCCAAAGCAATTAAGGCACTTAAACTTTGTACATAATTCCTCCTTCACAGCTAGCCTACTTTAGATGAAAGAAAACAATGCCCAAGTATTTTAATGTTGGTAATTCTCAAGTGTCTTTTCTATCCACAGTCCAGCAACTAATTCACACAATTCTTCATGGCTTATTCCCCCTCCTCTGAATTTCAAATGTCTGGTGAGCAAAAAAGAAAAAGGATGGCTTTTGTTGTCATTCCTTACAGTGAAGCTGCATAGGTGGAGAAGCAGTTGCACATAAAATTGCAAGAGTAGCAGTAAATCAAACTAACCTGGAGTTGTGTGAAATATTCCTGCCTGATGGTAATAGAGAACTCTGAGTTGCAGCTCATAATTGTGTTAAGTTTTATATACATATATATTTATATGTTTTCTTATTTATATATATGTATTAATATATTAGAAAACTCCCCCAAAAATTCCCCCCAAAACTCCCCCAAACAAACAAAAGACCCTGAAAAACCACAAACAAAAAAGCCAACAACCCCTCCCTCCCCCTCAAAACATAAATAAAAGTTGTGGTAGTGGACAGAGAGAGCGCTTTGGAAACTTCCTTTCTTCATCTGTTTACTAAATAATTAACTAAACCACCATTAAAAGAATATAAAAATTTCTACTCAAACTTGCCAGGGATATCACATTTTTATCAAAATGCTGAAATGCCCAATTAGGTAAATATAATGGTTAATAATGAAGGTCTTTAATATCTAGGTCTTTTAATAAACTTGTTTTGTGACTGTTCTAACCAGAACCAGTAACATCAGAAAGTTTCTCATCACTTCTCATTAAGCCATACTGTAAGTGGATGTAATGGTCTCTGATGGGTGGATCTGAGACAACTGAAGTGTTGAGGATATACTATGCAGTGAATGACTATATTTGACCCTGGGTTGCCCCACCAGGGGATTGGTGGAGTGGCAAAAGTTGCCCCAGCAGTCACCACAAGAGCCATTCTGTTGCTGTGGCACTGGGAGTGCCTGGGAGTTGTAGTTGAGGCAGCAGTGTTAGGAAGTGCTGGTAAGGAAGTTTCTCTCTGGATGTAGCAGGAGCAGTGACTGTAGCTACTGTTGTGTATTTAGCATTGGGGCCAATTTGGGGCATTCACACAGGCAGAGCAGCCCTGACACCTTTCCCTTCCCTTTCTGTCCTTTCTGTAAGTGTCAGCTCACTCTGTGCACACACTGGTCTGAATCAGCTGTACAAGTGCAAAACTATTCACATGTGCTACAACTATCCAGCAGTTCTGCAAATGTCTAACAGCAGCTCTTATGCATAAAACCCCATGATTCATTTATTGCAAGGCATGCAGTGAGGAATCAAATGCAGAGGAGTGAAGGAGATGTGGGACAGTAAAATGGCCAGAGGATACTGAAAGCTCTGTAAAGAAATATGTTCTCATCTTGTCTCTGTCATAGATTTCTTCTGTTACTTAAGTCACTTATCCCAAACCGAAACTTGGCACACATCTTGTGTGCCCATGCTGCAGATGGGTCAGGATACTATCACAACTTACACAACACCCTGGAGTGTGTTTGGGAAACATCCCAAAAAATTAGGCCATAAACATCTCACATGACTTGCCAAAACCTAGCAAGTGTCACCTATGGGTTGGCATCTCATGGAAACCATCATTTTAGAAGCACTTTGTGAAGTTTTATTTCTATTTTCATTTTATATCTGGGTATACTGGGCTTGCCAGTTCTTCCTGAGTGTGACTGGAAGTGGATTCCCTTATGGAGGAGGGAGTAGTGTCTGATGTCATGAGAGATTAAGGAAGGCCTGTCTATTTGAATGCTCTGTGTCAGGAGGTGGCCCACAGGCTTAAGTAGCAGCAAATTGGAGCATGCAGAAATCTCTTCCTGCCCTTAGCAGTGTGACCCTGGTCCTTTTTCCTGAGGGGAAAAGGAATTGAAACATTCAAGAGTTCTGTAATCTTTTAGTCACACACCCCGATCG
>VZRH01000063.1:0-21584 GCA_013397555.1 Urocynchramus pylzowi | reverse complement strand
CAGAGATAGACCAGCAGGTCCTTTTTTTTCTTGGCAGAATCTGGCTAGGTGTGACATGATGCAGTCCCATGACTTCTGAAGGCTGAGAGAAGGCTTATGAATTCCAGGAATAGCTGGAGAAGTGTTGAGGCCACTGGGGGAAAAGGTGATGCTGGGAAGATAATGGGAATAAGGTTATTGAATAGCTGCTGATTAATGGAGCACATTGAATCCTGTGTGTTGCATTAGGCAGGATCCTGTGGGGAAAAAATGTCATCTGATTGTGTTTACTAAAGATTTCATCATAATGCAACATGTATAAAAGAGCTGGAGGAAGTACAGGAGCTTTAAAACAGTGTTTCTTAACTGTGAATACCCAATCATTGTGGTCTTAATGGTCTTTTTAAAACAGTGTCTTTTTCTCTAGGTTTGCAGGAATGCTAAATAGGCAGCTATTTGTAAATAGCTAGTTAAGAAGCATTTTTTTTAGCCTTAAAAGGATGTTGTGCTTTTTTTCCTAAAGGTGGCTATTTCCCCTAAGATGTATTTCTCTCTGGAGAAGAGCTGCAAGCTCAGGGCAGTAGTTCCTTTGATTTTAGCACTCTTAAGTTATTCTCCTAAGGCCAGCATTGCAGACTCCTCACACACTTGTTACTCTAAATGTTCTCTTCCCAAATGTGCTTTTGTACATCTCCTCTCTGCATCCTAGTCAACCTTAACATTTTTTACACACTCATTAACAAGCTGATGGTAGAAAAGAAAAGGGTATGAAAAATCACAGTGCTTTAGGGTTACCAAAAAAAAAAAGCTCACTTTGGGCTTTAGACAGTGATACATATAATATTTTACATAAGTACTATCTTGATTGATTCTTTGTGGATATATAAATTGAAAGACTTTAGTAAAAGAAATCTGACATATATGGAATGTCATTTATTTGTTTTCTCAATGGCAAACAATGCACAAAAATGTTAGAATTGTGCTAATCTGGAACTCCTTAGAAAATGCCCATCAAATACAATAACAAAATAAACAGGAAGAATACATTTGGGAGGAGTTATTCATAACTAGAGTTTCCCAAACAGTATATAAAACGTTTAGGCAAGATTAGGTCTGTAGTAAACAACCCCTGTGTCCTACTGTGTATTATGTTAATGGTCATATACTATTGTGCAAGCTAACATAAATCTATAAATGTATACGAATTGGCCTTGCATCATACAAAAATCAGATTGAATGACTTTGAAGACTCATTAGTTGGCAAGTCTTACAAAGATAGATTTCCTTTATTTTTTTTTGTTTGTAGTTAATAAAACTATATTCTTTATAGACATATATTTTATTTGAACCGTAGGGACATTTTACATGTGTTAAAATATATTAGGATAGCTAGCTTTCATTTGAAACTCTTAACCTGAAGTAGGAAAAAAGAAGAGAAATGCTTATTCAATATGTTTTTCACATAAATGCATGGGAAGTGAGACACAATTTTTAGATATCTCCATAAAAAACTTTCTTCCAAGTGCCATTACCACATTCTGAGCATCAAGCAAATACCAAAAGTAGCACTTGGGTCTAGTGTTCAGAAGAAGAGAATACTTACTAAAAATCTACACAATTACATAGCCTGAAAATAATGAACCCCTAGAGCTTATCACGTGTTAAAATACTTATTTAATGGAAGCATTGTTTTAAGTGTTAGCAATAAACCTGGAAGAAAAACTGTCCTCCTCATCTCAGTGTCTTTTCTTTGTAAGAACTCTTACAAAAAGCTTTGCTTCTCTGTAAGTAAGTAGCAAAAAATAATTCTGTCACCTTGGGCTCATTCAATAATCTAGCCCAGTGATCTAGAAATGAAATGCCATATACAGCAGTGCAGCCTGTCTCCTTAGTCCTTACAGCGTGTCTAGGAGTTAACATGCTGTGCTTAAGATTTGCTCTGTCATCATGTAAATTCTATAAATCTAGCAGTTCTCACTTCCCTTACTTGTTAAATAAGTCAGTGCTACCAAGTTCCGAATGCTTCCTTCTCTTATATGCTGTTGAGTATGTTCTCGGGGAATTTAATTATCATATCAATGAAGAGGAAAAAGTGCACATTAAATTATTGGATTTTCCCCTGTGTATGCCACAAAAACATATGGGCAGCACCATCTGTCTACTTATGACTACAGATTTGAGTGTTTATTGGTTCTAATCTGGAGATCAGTGTCATTTGAACCCAGATCTGGCATCAGAATTTACATCCAAAATCCTGGCTTCAGCCCATGTGTACATTATGTTTACAGCTCTAGCTTGTCCTGCAACACTGAAGGCCAGGAATGTGTCTGTTCCCTTCTGCAGGCTTGCATCTGTGGTAAATGGAGCTGTATGGAAAAATAATTCAGCGATTCAAAGCTATCTATTTTGGAGATCTAATTTCTTAGCTTTTTTTTGGGTCTATAGGGGAATCTTCAGCTAGCTCTTCTATTTTTCCCTCTGCAAAACAATTATATTGATATCTATTAGGACAATTGCCAGAATTAATTATGCAAATAATAAGGAATTAAAGCTGTATTTAGCTTGTAGACAGTATCAAAAAGTGCTCACTGTCTTTAAGGCCTTGGTCTTAGTTTCATGAAGTTCCTTTAGGACTATACAGGGTTCCTCCATCACTATTGTTATTGAAACTACTGGAAGGCAGAGCTTTCTCTTTTTAAGCACTAGAATCAAGACAATTCCTGCTGTTTCTCTCAGGAGATGATGAATGTGGGTGCTCCAGATTCTTTAACTTCAGGTGATGCTGGGCTGTCATTTGCACATACAGCAATAAGTGCATTAGCTCTGGGACTTGTGCATGTGCATGTCTGTACTTTTCTTATTGGCAGGAGTATCTCTCATAAATAGTATTGGTCTTTCCAAGGAAGCTCGTGATTCAAACAGAAAAGTATTCTTTTCTGATACTATGATCAAATTTTCCATAATTTTTAGCATTCTTTCCTTGTTCACCTGCATTTTGTAGCCCTTTGTCTTCCATTTCCCAGCTGTGATGCATTTTGACAAATTGTTTTTTTCTGATTTTAATCTCGAATGTTGGAGGCAGTGATCCTGTGCAGTGCATGGGTGCTGGAAGCTGCTGCAGAAAGGTGAATAGGACTGTAAGAATATGAATACAATGGTTATTGAGGTCAGGCCTTTTCCAGTCTCTACTGAATACTGAAAGCATGCTTAGTCGAGGAAATTCAACAATAGCTTGCTAGGAAGTTATACACTTCCCTTGTGATGGAATTATTGTGTTTACTGTTCCCTCTTGTCTTGTGTCTAGTCAGAACACCAGTCCTCTCTGCTGAAGAGAATTTTCCTTTAATCTTGGGGCAACTATGAGTCCCCATTCTGGAATTTATTGCTGAGATGCAGCAAACCTTAGAGAATGGCTATTGCATAACCTGAGGCTCTTAAATGGAGTGAATTAAAAAGAGCCTTGTTAGGCAGTTGTTTTATTCTATTCACAAATCTTGACACAAATACTTATTTTTAATATTTATTTCAGTCTCGAAAGAAAACTTAGAAACTCTGTGACACAAGGGTGTACATCATGTTCAGGGGAGGAGATAATCTATAACCTCACATGAAATTTTAATGCACATCTTTGATATTCATGGATAAAATTTGGGCAACTATATCTACTTGGTGTCATTAAATCTGTATTCCATAATTTTGGGGGGTTATGCCAAACGAGGACTGGAGAATTAATTTTTTAATTTGGCTTTATAAAAATAGAACACAACCGAAACTGAAATCAGTCTGGTGTGGAGTGTGTTGTTTAGAGTTGCTGTCCTTGGAGTAATACATAAAACTGAGGATCTCCTCAAGTCACTTTGTATTCTTTGGGACTCAGCAGAAAAATAATGAAATCAGCTTCTCTGTCTTGGCTGAACTCCAGATCTGTTAATGACATATTACCTACTTAATTTTCCACGGCATCTTTGGTTATTAGGGAAGGTACAATTTTTCAGCACTTGCTACAAGATGTAAAGTGGTAGGCATGTACTGCTAAACAATGGCTGCAATTCAAGCCACAGCTGATTGCATTTCAGAGTTTATCAAAATACTCCTACTGATTTGCAGATCACTTAGTTTCCATTTAGTTTTGGGATCCTTTAGGATAAAATATGTGCTGCATGTGGTCCTCATCCAATGACAAATTAAATTAAGAATGCAGATCCATTACAAGCAGAAAAGAGTTTTTAGGAATACTAAATGTCCTACTATCTAAGAATATGTGCTGTTTCTTGCCAATGTGCAAGAAAACTCAGAAATCTTAAGATGCAATTATTTAAAGGATGTTTTTAAAAAGGAATTTTTTCATGCAAGTGTAGAAGCATTAGTGATAGTGAATGATAACAGTTTGACAAGTAATAGTGTTGTCTAAGCACCCTTATACATATTAAGCGATATGTTTAATGAGAAAACAGGAATAGAAAGTTCTATGGGTGCCAAAATCATGTCACTGCTAGAACATAAACTTTTGCATTTTCTGACTCTTGTTGATTTATGATACTAGTCCAACAAGTAACACATAAATTGAGCAACTTTAATGTAAGTGTTGCTGAATGTGCTTAAATATTTAACTAATTTAAAGCCTAGTTGTTCATATTTAAGAGTTGCTTTGAGTGGCTTTTGCGTTTCATTTCCTAGGCTTTAAAAAATAACTGCTGAGGTGATGTAAAGTAGGTCTATTTATGTTGTAGGCTAGGGCATAAGTTATCTCCATAATGTGTATGGTAGCTTTGGCCAATTTTTTTTTTGCTTCAAGGAGCCACATCACCTATGTTGTTATGTCCAAATTCCTGCTCTGTGCCATAGGAATGTGCCAGCTATCCCATAAAGCTTTATAGTCTGTTACAGAGTAAATTTTTAGGAGGCCTCCTTTTCCAGACTCCTTTTCTTCCTATCTGTCTCTGGAACTGGGCTGGCACCATGCTTGCCCAGCTTTAAAAACATGCTGGGCATGTCCCTCTTTACCCATCATTAACCAAAGCATCCTAAACTGGATGGAAGGGACAGTGTCAACTGACTTATAAATTCAAGGAAAATGAAACATAAAGCACAATGTATTGCTGCATAACTGCATTAAGTCCTGAAACCACTCCAGCAGGGTAAGTTAAAGTGTGTCCTTAAATAGGTAAAATTCAGCTCTGAAAATAGCTAAACATATTTGTATATGTAAGATATTGCAATTTGGACAAGAAATTGGATAGATCTTTAGTCTAGGACTTGCAAAATGTTCCATGTTTGTTGCTGCTTCTGAAGTCTGCGAACACGAAATGTCTCATGCACTCTGCAAGCTGGAATGTTTCAAGAAATTACAGCCATCACCAATAAAATTACGAAGATAAATTTTGCCTGTACTTCCACTGTTAATTGGCTGCCTCTTTAGTTCCTTGCCTTTTGCTCTAACCTCACAGTATTTTCATTCTTCTTTTCACTCTAGTCCTTTTCCTTCCCACTCAGTGCCCTACTAGGGAGCTGTATCTCCCTTAAAAACTCAAAAGCCACACTTCAGCCACTTCAGTCACTTCATAGAGGTTTTTTTCTGACCCTAGTGAGATTCTCATGCTCATGGAACCCTTTCACACTGTCCAGAAGGTGTTTTCTCTGAGTAATAATTTTTTAGTGAAATTAGAGGGATTTGACACACTTTGACACTGATAACTATTGGAAACAAATTATTGGAAACAAATGTATTCCAACCTCCAAAACAAGAACTTGCATACTTACTGTCTTTTTTTTGAATGAGATAAAAAGATAGATTTCAGTATATTTGTGGTGTGCAAGGGTTTTGCATTTATTCACACAGCTGATTTTGGCTATCTTACAAAAATATACTGTGCTGCATCCAAAAATCCTATACTAAAAAAACTTTGAGGTTGCAAAGTCAAATATGTTGAAGTTGGGAAGTGCCAGAATTAGGTTTGCTTCTGTCACCTTAATTTACCACCTTTGCCTGCTTGTTATAATAAAATGTACAATTATGTAATTATAGATTGTGGCAGGTTTTTTCCCTAAGACCTCAGCTTTGTTCAATGAATGTTTTATTTAATAATGCCTTCTCATCTCCACCTCCTTGATCCTTGTATTGAATTCAAAATTATTAATTTTTTGAGGAGCTTCTTCTGCAAACTTCATGAATTTAGCTCCTATCTGAGGCTGGCTGCTGTTAATATCCCTTTTTATAGGCCCAAGAAGGCAAAGCCAAGCATCTGCTAAGTTTGGGCAGTTAAGTGAAGGCATGAATCTTCAGGCTACTTAGCATACAGGATGCTTCTTACATTCAAACCCTTCTTCAAATGTTTCAATTACAGAATTGACGTATAAGCATTCCCAGGTACCTCAAATAACCATGACTGCTTGCTAGAGCAGCCTGTGACAAATTTGTTTTCACTAATTTGCTACCATTAAGCAGAAGTGTTGGAGGGTTTACTGGATTGTTTAAGTAGCCTATCCACTGAATAATCCCTTGTTGTTTAAACATCTTCCTGCAGCCTTGACTTCAGACCTTCTAAAGCAGTTGACAAGTATCCAGGACTTGCACAAGCAGCAGTCTCTTGATACATAATCCTTATTCATTCCCAAATGGTCATCATGTTCTCTGAATGGGGTGGGGGGATCCAATTTAGCAAAATGCTGACATTCTGTTATTCTAAAACCTTTCAGGGGAAGGGAAAGAGAGCTACAGTTAAACATACATAAAACCTTCTGAAAAAAGAGAGCATACCTGTATTAAGGAACTTCTGCAGAATTGAAATAGAAATGTTCAGAGATTTGGCTTTTCCTTCTCTTGCTACTGAGATGACAAGGAAGACAGCTAACAAATGTAGACATAAAATCCACAGGTCTTAAGCCATTGTTCTAAACCCTGGTGATAGTAACTTGTCTTAAAAGAAAAGGAGGATCAGCTTGGATAAAAGAAAAATAATGAGTCTTTTGGTTGTGGGAAAATGGCACACTATTTTTATCTCTAAATGTAAGTATAAAGTTCAACCTCAATATTTAAAACATGAAAAGTTATAACCAACTGCAACAAAGGCTTATGCTAGGAAAGTGTCAAATATCATTAATAAGGTTACTAGCTCCATACAGAGCATTGTGCTGTTCCTTTTAAACACGTTAGAAAAATGCTGAAATGTCACTTTGTGCTTTCATAGAGTATGTAGCTGGGCATACCGTGTAGAATAATGATACTTGTTTCTGCAAGACAGCATGTAGCTTTGTAAAATTTTGAAGGAGATCTCAAAAAATTATTTTCTTCCTGCAGAGATGTTAAAGTTTTCTTTTTGAAGTTGAGTATCACTATTACTAAATATAAGGCTGAAGTATCAAACTTTTGCTCCACAAGATATTTTTGACATCTTAAGAGACGTATAATTAATTTATGTGAAATAACATTCTAGGAATATTGCCTTTTGCTAATTTTCTTAGTTCTTGTACTTATAGAGAAGAGGGGATTTTAGTGGCTTCCAAGCAAATGCTGCTGATCCCAGATAGATCACTGTCTTGAATAGATAGAGACTGTCTTGAAGGGGTTCATATACGGTTCAGCTCTACCAGTTAATATTTGGAATATTAATATTTGGAATAACGAGTTCAACGAAATGGAGGTCTCAAGTAGAGGCGGTAAAAAAGTCAGGGCGTGACTGAGCTTTATGCATGTAATTGCATGTGCTCAGAGTGGTAATGTTGATCACAACTTCTGGTGCTTTGGATATTGACAAATGGTAGTAAAATCCTGAGCACTGGCCTTTTTGATCAGATATCACTGAGGTAAAATTCGGTATATCAAATGTGGAAATCTTGAGTCACTAATACAAGCGCTTACTTCTGTATTGAAGCAAAAGTATATTTCAGTTCCATTTAGTGAACTTTTGCCAATATGTTACAGAATGCATGTTTTAGCAGAAGCAGAAAGTAGTGCTAAACAGCTACTGTGTGAGATTGGTGATTGTTGAGACATCTGGGGTGGGGAGTGGAAGAAGGAGGTGTTAAATATTTTTATTACAAAGTAAATGTTTTCTCACCATTCTGCATGGTCCATTCATGATCATCAATACCTACTGAACATTTGAGGCATTGAGGTTTTTTTAAGCCTTGAAGTGTTTTTCTCTTTCATAGCATTACCTAGGCATGACAATGCCTAAAATGAGAAGGTACAAACCAAAGTGGGGTATGAAGATATTAAATCCAATGGAGATACTACTTGCCTTTAGACAATATCACAACAGAGAAACAGGTTTCAGCCTCCTTCCAGAATTGCAGGTCTGTGAGCTGATGCTGTGAATGGAGCTTCTTGGATCTGGATGCCTTGCTTGTCAGGCAGCTGATGTTATTTGTAGATTCCATAGCTATGTAATAGCATAAGCCCTGCAGTATAACAAAATCTCTTTAAAAGAAGGGGTAAAGAACCAGACAGACTCCTGCAGAATTATTTAGCTGGCAGAGGTAAAAACTCACTCCACCTTCCCAAACACTTGTTAAGTTTTTTTTTATTAAAAAGAAAGAATGAACACACAGCAAGCCAGATATGAATATTTCTCCTCCTTTAACCTATACTAGTGCATATCTAAAACTGCTAATCTCTGTTAGGGACACTTGGACAAAAAAAGTTTCCACTTTAAATTAAAAAGATCCAGTTAAGGTACAGGAGTATAGTTTACAAAAATAGCCACACATTTGAGATCCATAGTTTCTGCAAGGAGGGATGGAGGTAGGAAGTCTTACACTAGTTTCGTATTTTTTCAGAGTTGCATGAAGTAATCTTCTGTCAGACTGAATGAGCCACCCTTAATTTTAAAATGATTTGGAGTCCAAAGAGAAGTCTGGCTTTTTTCAAATTTTGAGTCACAGTCTCTCTGAAAATTATGGTTTGCTAAAGAAATGCTGACAGGTCCTTACCTTATCTAGTATTTGAAATATTTATGGAAATGATTTAGCTTTTATATCTATGTCTATTTCAATCTCTACAGCAACAAGGAAAAGTTTTGCTGCAATCTTAAAAATCAACTGGTTGGACTATTTTAAAAATGTTTTGAAAAAGATAAAAAGATTTGTTTCAGACTCCAATATGTGAAGACATGTGCATAATACAGAGATATTTCCATTTCTACCTGGGTCATAAATTTTTCTGATGTCATAGCAATACTCAATGATAAAAATTCAAGCAAAACCTTTTATGTTCAAGATTTAGGCCTAGTTGAGTTTTCATGGCAGATCTTCAGTGACAGTACAAATTAAATGTTTAGGGATAGACATATAAAATTTCTATTCCTAACGGCTTATGGAAAATTTTAATGAATGAAATTTTCTGGGAATCAAAATATAGTTGCACTATGGATGAACAAAACCTAATTTTCATTAATTGAAGGATAAATATTTTTCTATAACAAGAAAATAACCTAATGGAAAATCATATTTATCAGCCAGATAAAGATTTTTTATATTCTCCTTAAATCTCAAATTTTATGATAATGAGATTAAGGATCTTTAAGTAACAACAAGAACAACAAGAACAACAAGAACAAGAACAACAACAACAACATAAAGCAAATTTGTATCTCAGCTCCTGGGTATACTGGATACTGGAGGCCATAAGTATGGTTATCTTTATGATAATTTAAAGATTGACCTGACTTTCCTGAGGTCCATGGGGTACCTTATCATGTGTGTACATAGATCACAATATGATCACACTTTAAACTAAGATCACACTTTAACACTAAGGGTCTTTTAGTTTTTTTAGGGACAATCAATTCACAGCTTCAATGTCTGCATCATTGATCTGCTATGATGAAAGTCTGAAAGAGTTGGGGTTCTTTGGCCTGGAGAAGAGAATGAGAAGTGACCTAATAGCAGCCTTCCTGTATTTTGAGGGGCCTTCAAGGGAGCTGGAGAGGAACTTTTCACAAGGACATGGAGTGAAAGAACAACAGGAATGGTTTTAAACTAGAAGAGAGTAGGCTTAGATTAGATATGAGGAAGAAATCTTTTATTCAGAGGGTGATGAGGCACTGGACAGTCTTTGAGAAATGTAGTCTAATGAAGGTTGCCCAGAGAATTTTTGGAGCTTCCATTCTTGGAGATACTCCAACTGGACACAGTACTGAGCAGCTGGCCCTAGGTCACCCTGCTTGAGCAGGGGATTGGACTAGATGAACTCCAGAGATCCCTTCCAACCTCATCTATTACGTGATTCTGTGAATCATCTCTGGTAGAATAGAAATATTTTGACTTTGTTCAGCCCTTAGTGTCCAGTATGAGCTTCTGAGGGAACTGCAGACACGCTAGTCAGCCATGTGTATGTAACACAAATCACTACCTCCTTTTTGAGTGACATCTCTGTGGAACTTCAATGTCTCAAGTGAATTTGCCCCATATGTCCTTTCAATGTGTAAGCTTGATTTCAAGACTTGTTTGGTTTCAGAATAACTTTTCCCCTTTTGTTTCAACTATCTTTGGCCAGAGCTGCTATTTCCTCAACATCTTACTGGAAAGTTTTATCCTAAGTCTTTTATTCAATAACTACAGAAGTGTATTGTCAGATTACCTTTTTATTTATTATTCCTAGACTTATATAAGCTGCTGCTCATTATCATTTTTATTGAAAAATGCCTTAGTTTTTGCCTATCACTTTTCTCAGGTTCACCTCTATTTATTTGTCCAATTTCCTGACATCTGACCTTCTGACCTCTTAGAAAAATGCATTTATATTTTAATCTAGTTTTGTCCACTGATTTAGGATTTATAGCTTAAACTTAATTCACCCTAGTAGTGTGCCGGGATTTTGCTTGCCTCCTTTGTCCAAGGCCTCTGGGCTTAGAAAGTGTTCAAGCTCTCAACGTTAAATCAAACAAACTTTAAGAGAGGGAAAATGGCTACCTTTTTTTCTCCTGAAGGGTGAATTGGGTTGCTGTCCTAACCTCTATTTCAATGCTCCATCCAAATAGCTCAGAAAAGAGAGGATTTGGAAGTTCTTTGGCTTACTAACTCTCTTGTCTGTTGCAATCTGTAAGACAAATCTGAATCTCTAGAAGGTGGATGTAGGAAAGATTTCATCACTGCCTGTATTTCCTGTATTGCTAGCTCTATGATTAAATAACTCACAGATAGACTAATGACATCACATTTTTTATATCTAAAATTAAACTTTGAGCTGAGAAAAGTGAGATAACCCTTTCAACACAGGCATTGTGAACAAATAATTAAAAACTTTTTCTAATAACATACTACTGGGGAATTGATCTTGCCATTAGTAAAGTATCAGCAAAACAAGCCCTTGGTGTTGCTTTGGTTTATTTTTTTCTGATGATTAATGTGGTTTTTTGTTGTTTATTTTCCTGTTTGATTCAGGTGTGAAAATACACTGGGATGATTAATTAGATGTCCATGCAACTATACTATTTACTTATTCTAGGGTAAAAATTTGTGGCTGAAACTTAGCAAGGCTTTTGAATAGGTACCTAAATTTCCAAATTATGAACAACTGTTCCATCAAAGGCAGTAAAAGTATCTGTTGGCTCAAAGGTTAGGTGTGCACTAAACTGAGTGGTGAATTGAGTCTTTTGCAGTTACCTGAAATTATGAGGACAACTATGAGGAAACTACTGAGGACAGGCTGTATTGCATTGTATGGGAAGTAATATCCATAACACCTCCCAACAGCAACAGCATTTGTGTGTGTGTCACTTGCTGTGCACTTGAATTGGTGCTCAGTTGTCAATGACAAGCCATGTGTTCTCTGCGCTGTTTGTCCTCTGACTGTAACTCTGTGCAGGTTCAGGTGCAAGAAGAAAGCAGATTTTCCAGGATAAAAAACTCCTATTGGTTTGGGTTTGCACCTGAAACATGGTAAAATGGTAAGCAAAGCTTCCTGAGTGACTGATGCTAAAAGGCTCATTCCTTCCAGTGCTAACTGCTGTCTTTCCTCGGAGCAGAGTTCTACAGCCGGTTCATTGGTCACAACTGAAGTCAAAGCTCTGGAGACAAGAAGAGAAGATGTGTCAGGGACAGGAAACAGCAGTGGAGTTGCTGAAGATGATCAGAAGTCATTATATAAGAGGATTGAGACAATTACTATTGGGTGTAATTATTTACAGTATTGAATATTTACCTATTATAACATGTAAATATTAGATTAGCAGAACTTAGCAGAAAAAAAGACAACATTTTTAGCAGTGTTAAAATGGCCTCTGCAAATTATGCAGGAAAGAAAGAGAATACAGTACCTGCTTGGAGACCTAGACTGTCAGTGAGAAAATGAAGGGGAAATTGCAGGGTTGTTGAGTTTTGTATTGGCCTATTGAGGAAAATGAATATGAGAGAGAGTCACATCTAGTGCTGCTATGATGGGGAGTTCTTACCTGAGGGTAGGTCGATATTTCTTAGCTGTTATGAATGGACTTTGAATTCACCTTTATCTACCCCCTCCTGTAACTACTTCCAGCAAACTCTGGCATGAGTTTTAAAAGTGGTAGAACTGCTCCTAAGAAGAATCAAGAGATGAATGGTTTCAATTTCATCCTTCTCTTTGTAAGCAAATTGGAAGACTCCTAAATGGGCATCTTTCAAATTTACTACATTGATGTACCACTATGGGTACATCATACCATGATATTTGTGAAGCCTGCTGAGCATGTTGTCATGACATGACAATGCAGTCTCACAAGGTTAAAGTGTCATGATGGCATGGAATATAATTAGGAGAAGACTTTCTTATTTTGATGGTCCGTAGTTGAGGGGCTTCTCAATTAAAACGTGTCTAATTTCCTGCATGCTTTTCAGCTGGAGGTCTGGGATTGGCATTTGCATTCACCCCTGCACTTGGAACTGATAGAATGATTCAAAATGGATTTGTAAGTGTGTTGAGCTGATGTGCTCATTATTGTGGTTATGTGGTTTCAGGAAGCCTGGAAAGTGCAGCAGTAAATGAAAACATGGCATGCAGCAATGTCACTTCTCCTTCAGCACTTGCACCCTGTCTCTGATAAAGGTCAGCACAATTTAGCTTGTTACCCACATTGCTAAAGTGCACATGAAATGGAGAAAAATGACACTACGTGAGCCTTTAACCCATGTTACCCTTATACTATTTGAAACTATGCTTACTAGACAATTCCAAGTATTTAGGAATGTATTCAGAGTTCTCCTGCTAAAAACCCCAAACTGATTCTTTCTTCTAACATCCCTTCTTGAGTCCCCTCTCCTACTCCAGCAGACTCATGTCTAATGAATTTGTGAAGCTGAGCTTTGCTTCAATACTGGGTATGGAGGAGAATTAAGGCTGTGGTGTTTAGGTTAGAAAGTGAAACTTACAGTAATTGTGCTAACTTCCAAGGAGTAAACTAAACTCTTTCATTTAGGGTTTTCACCCCACCTGGTTTGAGTGCATCAACAGTGCATTTAAACAAAAGTGGGAAGGAGTGTGTCATGTCAAGGCAAATCTGCAATATTCTGTTTGAATGCTTTCAAAACAACGTCTGGAGTATTTGAGCTCTCTACTTCCCCCTTACCTGGTTCTTATCATTTTAAGCAACTCTAAGAAAAGACTGTTGCCCATCTAAACATCTTGGTAAATAGAACTACAAGATGATATTACAGGCTCTTCTGGCTCAGTGTGTTGATAAAAGTAAGTGCACGCTGCATCAGCGTACTGAGAGCTGGCAAACAGCCGTCACTGCTGCCCCGTCTACCTTCTCACCCAATTCAGGTAATGAAGGCTGTAGACATTCACAGAGAAAAGCATCTTCCAGTTGAGCCAGTGTTCCCCCTTAAGGGGTATATTCTGAATTTTACAGCTGAATTTTTCCATGACTAGTTTTTAACTCATTCTTGTAGTATTGATTCTTTTTATTCTTTCTTGTAGTAATGATTATTTTCTCCTGGCTTTTTTTTTGGTTTTGTTTTTGTTTTTTTCCTTTAAAAACCCACAGTTATTTCCATTATCTTACAGTTTTGGTTTGAATATGATGTTTTAGATAATTTTTGCATTAATTTCATTTTCTGGACAAAGTTAAAGGACAGTAATTTTGATAATTTATTTTATTTGGTAAAAGAACACAGATAGTCTTTACCAGAATAATACATGGAATGTAGAATAGTCTCTAGTTACCACAGCACACCCATACTCTACAAGTAATTAGTCTTGTAGAACCCCTTTGGGAGACCTAAAAGCAGATGTCAGAAGTTCTGAGCTATGTTCCTGGTTTGGTTGTGTTTCTTGTGGTTACACTGCATAATGTGTTTACTCTTTAACCTATTGGACCAATTTGTGAAACAGATACAATGCAGTGAAAACAACATTAATATACATTGTCAGTTAAGGAGCCATTGGCACACAAAGTTGGGCAGTTTCACTGAAATAAATGAAACTGCAAAGATTTACATCAGGTCAAATCTAGGTCTCTGAAAAGGGTAGAACTTAGTGGACTGCATAATTCTACACATAGAAAACTTGCAGAAAAAGCAATCTTGGGGACTGTGCAGGACAAAGAGAAATGTTTTCTACTGGTGATTGAATCCTCTGCAATTCATGCGATGTGACAACACTCCCATTTACAAGTATTCAGTGTCAGTTGTGTAGTAACCCATGTTTTCATGTATTGAAGAAGGCTTTTTCCACATATTGTCAAGCACATTAAACTTCTAAAGGAAAAAGTGGAAAGAAAATCCATCTGCTTATTAATGCATTGTCTAATTGTTTCCATGTAATTTCTTTTATGTCAGAAAGTATTTAACAAGATTTAAGCTTCTCCATTCTCATCAACTTTGTGGCTAATTACCTATTTTTTTCAGATATTATCTAGTAGTTAGCATTATAATGGCTTATAAAAACACACTGTGTTAGAGTAGCCTACCACATAAAAAACATACAGTTTGCACATAAATAGAAACTGAAAGTTTGCATTGATAAATCAACTTGTTAACTCTATAGTTTCAGTCTTCCCTGTGTAAAATACTATGAAAATTATGAGGTTATTTAAAGGTTAATATGTAGTGAAATTGTCTGAAGGAAGGAACAGAGGAAACAATCAGGAAACCTGACTTTAACCACATCAGTCCTAGAGTTTCAGTACATATATATCAGCCTAGCAAAAAAAAAATAAAATAAAATAAACACAAACAAACAGAACCAGAACAAAAAACCACCACCACCGACAAAAACAACAACAACAACACAAAAAACCAACCAAACAAAAAAACCCAGCCACAACAAAAAGGGTTAATGGACACAAGAAATCAGGCCCACAGATGAGTGGTAGAGATGTGGTAGAGATGTGCTGCTAAATGGAAGAGACAGCTTTGCAAAACCTGCGTAGACAGCTGTTGGTTAGAGGAATGCATCCCTCTGGAGTTTGTAAACACAATAATTGTCTGAATCAGCAGGTAAAAAGCCATATGCAGATTGTATAAGAAGTTCAATGGAGAAACTTATTTTTCTCCTGGAGATTTTCCAACATTTTGAAGCATTAGTATCGAACAAGGATTTTCTACTACCTCCAAGATAAAACCCTGCTGGTGAAGATCTCACCTTTCCCCAATTTTTCATCAAGGGAGGGACAGTTCCTAGATCCCATTCAGCCTGCTCTGCCTCCAAAGGTCTGCCATCTTATTGTTTGAAAATAGATTGTTTGAAAAATTCTGGAGAATGAAAAAGGCTTAGGGATATAAAGATGCTGAATTTTGGACCTGTAGAGCAGGAAAATACTGTTTCTGCTCTAACCTATGGACAACTCTTTGGAAGTGACTAGTACCCACTAGGTACTATAAGGTTTAAATTTATTTACCAAGTTGATAAAGGGCAGGCTTTTGAAATATGGATGATTAAATACTCAGCACTGTGGGCTCCCATGGTCTCTGAGCTTGGTGCTTGTCTAACACAGCCTTTGTTGGTCTCAGTAAGGAATTTTGTTTTAATTTTCTAGAAGCAGAAAAGTCTGTGTTCATAGCTTTCAATCCTACTCTCCAAAAATCTATGTGTGTGCTTATGCTGAGGTGAGATAAATTTTGCAATTAAGAGGGAGAGATACTTCCCAAGTACAATTAATGCTTGGGAAAGAGGAAGATAACAATACAGGGAAAAAAATTTTATCATAAACATCCCAAATACATTATCCTTTTTTTTTTGCTGGTAAAAAATTTCACATGCTGGAAGAAAAGCATTAAAAAAGTAGCTCATATGGCATTTCTTCTGAATGTTTTGACCTACTTAGCCCAAAGCTCTGTGATTTTGATGGAAACAGCATACTGGGGAAGGAAAACCAGCCTTTTGTATTCAATTCAACTCTCTTCATAGGCAATTTTTTCTTAAATTGCAGCTCTTAGATACAAATAGCTTGTGAGCCTCTCTAGATGACAAAATTCTGTATTTTGCTGCTTGGTTTCATACATTAGCATCAGAGGTCAGGGGTGGCCATATGATGTAGGAAGACCCTGTCTGGTGAAATCAGAGGAGGTAGAATCATCATCACTGGGGCTGGAGGCAGCAGTCTGTTAATTTTATTCCTATTTATAGAGTTAATTTTATTCCCATTTTGCTGTTACGGTGTTGTGTTTTGAATTTTGTATGTTGATAATGTTGGTAACACACTGATGAACTTAGTTGTTGCTAAGTAATGTTTACATCAAGTCAAGGGCTTTTGAGCTTCTCGTGCCCCACCAGTGAGCAGGCTGGGAGGGGACAGAGCCAGCACAGTTGACACCAACTGGTCCAAGGGAGATGCTGTATCACTTGGTGCCATACTCAGTAAATCACCTGGATTGAAAGCTGTCCAGGGACCATGGCTTGGGAACTGTCTGGGTGTTGGTTGGAAAGTGGGGAGGAATTGCATTGGACATCACCTTTTTGTATATTCTAATTATTTTATCATTGCTATTACCACTATAATTTGCTTCCTTTTCTGTGTCATTAAACTGGGTGAGCAAGTGGCTGGCTGGTACTATTTTACTGGTTGGGACTGAACTGTGTCAGGACCTGACAAATTCAAATTCAACTGTGTGGAGAAGGGATAGGAAGAAGAGCACGTTATTTAGCATGACAAATGACGGAGAGGTGCACTAGAGGGCTTCATGGCTGTTGTTACCAGTATATGAAATTATGCAAAAATAAGGTCTTGGGCAATAGGATTCACTTATCCACATTTTTAAGTACACTATCATTAACCTAAGGCACGTTTAAGGAATTAATATGTGCTAAGAACATTCCCGAAAGGTTATTTTGATGTAAACATCTTGTTTGCAGGATGGGTTGGATATCGGCATCTGGCCTTAGTGCCATGGAATAGTCCAAGGCCCATTAAATTTATATGGTAGTGTAGAAGGAGTATGTTTCCAGCTAGAAACCTACCATTCAGCATCTACTGTGATGACCCCTCCTCAGGTCAGCCATAGCTAGAGCTGCTGAGAATTGTGTCACAATTGTGTCATGAGCCACATCAATACCTATCACCTTCATACCTTGGCTTAGCAGCTTCCCTTGCAACTTTACACTTTTTCGGTGCAGCCAGAGACCTGACCTCACCACTATTGTATGGTAATGATAGTGCACCCTTTAACCTATCTGAGTCTTTCCAAGTCTAATTCGCAAGGCCTGGAGAAATGAGTTGTGGGCTGATGGCTTTCAGTCAGCATTGCATATAGATAGTCACTTAAAAGGCTTAACAATATGATCCCATTTGTTCAAGAGGATTGAGCTTGCATAGATATAAATACCATTTACTCTGAAAGAAGTTGACTCCTCTGGATGAAGTTCTTAAGAATCTGGTGACTTATCATCCCTCAACATAGAGGTCAAGCATGATTACTTTTTGCATCCATGCATTTATTTGCAGTGTAAGGCATGATCTGTCAAATAGTTTTTCATACTTCTTTCCAGCTAAGAATGAAAGAATAAGCTCGAGGTTGCTAACACATCTAAGTAAGCCATTAATAAGGCTAATTATATAATTGCAAATCAAAGTTCTTTTGAATCCTATTTGGATATGTGTGTTGATGATCAAGTCTCACAGACACAAGCAAGGTCAGAATGAGTTTCATTTCAGATATGCAAATAAGATAAGCCTGTGAGAGCAAGGAGAAAGAAGAGGTAGGAAGGAAGTCTGCTAATAGGCAGTTTTTTTCCGGACATCAATGAGGTTTATAATGTAGATTCACTATTCTGTTATTGAGGTCTGAAAGTAACTTCCTAGCCTCAGTAAAGTAAACCATATTTAGCAGCAACTGTTGAAAAGTGCATGTGCCTGGGAAGTGAACAATAGTCTTTGTGAACACAGTTTGCTTGCAGTACTCTGGGTTGCAGGGTTAGTCTTGTAGTGTACTTGAAGGACTAAATCTGGTTCCTAGATTACTTCTGTAAAAAAAACTGAGTAGGAAAAGCCCTCTAATTCACTGTTTTGCTAGCAGGTATTATCTGAGAGTAGCTTATAGGAATTCAATTTTCTTTTAGATAATGTTAAATTAACTTTTACTTTTTCATAGTGAGAAAAAGAAAAATCCAGTATTGCTACTGTGCTATACAACATCCCATTTCCTTTTGTGGGGCATTCAGCTGTATCTTTTGCTTTTTTGCTGTCAAAATTAGATCATTTTCTCTGGTTTTAATATTAGTACTTGCTACAATTTTCTCATGAGTATTCTGCTAAAAAAATTATTTGTTACCATATTATTTACTAATGTTGCTGTGTAATGGATTTACATGGCAAGATTTTGGTACTGGGGGGTCATACAGGTGTGGATTCTGGAAGAAGATGCCAGAAGTGTCCCCCATGTCTGGTGGAGCCAATGCCAGCTGGCTCCAAGACTGCCCCACCACTGGCCAAGGCTGAGCCCATCAGCAAGGGTGGTAACACCTTTGGGATAATGTACTTAACAAGTAGGGAGGAAACAAAAGACAACTTCAGCAGGAGAAGCAGTGAGAATATGTGACAGAAACATCTCTGCAGACACCAATGGCAAAGGAGAAGGTAGGGAAAGAGGTGCTGCAGTGGCTGGAACAGAGATTCCCCTGCAGGCCATGGTGCAGACCACGGTGAAGCAGGTGTTCCCCTGCAGCCCACTGAGGACACCACACTGGAAGCAGTTGGATCCTGAAGGAGGCTGTGATGCCATGTGAAACCCATCCTGGTGCAGGCTTTTGGCAAGACCTGTGGCCCCATGGAGAGAAGAACGCACACTGGAGCAGGTTTGCTGGCAGGACTTGTGAACCTGTGGGAGATTTATGCTGCAGCAGTCTGTTCCTGAAGGACTGCACACCATGGAAGGGACCCATGCAGGACCAGTTTGTGAAGAACTGCAACCTGCAGGAAGAACTCATGTTGGAGAAGTTCACGGACAACTGGCTCTTGTGGAAGAGGCCCTACACTGCAGCAGGGGAAAAATGTGAGGAGTCATCTTGCTGAGGATGAAAGATTAGCAGACATAACATGATAAATTGACCACAGTCCCTATTTTCTGTCCCCCTGTGCCACTGTGGGCAAGGAGAAAAAAAAAAAAAACAGCACAAGTGAAGTTAAACTTAGGAAGAAATGTGAGATGTGGGGAAGATGTTTTAAGGTTTGGCTTTGATTTCTTATTATTCTGCTTGGATTTGATTGATAATAAGTTAATTTCCCCAAGTTGAGTCTATTTTGTCTGTGTTTTGCTGAGTGATTTCTCCATATCCTTACCTCAACCCACAAATATTTCTTTATATTTTCCCTTCCCCATCCAACTGATTCTATCCAGTGAATAGAGCAGCTTTGGTGGTCATCTGGTGTCCAGCCAAAGTTGACCCACCACATGGTGATATGCCTCTAAGCCCAGTGCACCTAGTCAGTGGAGCTCTGTGCCTATTACCTAGTGACCTGCATTTTAAACTAGTGGATAATTATGTCAAGAATGAGATTCCTACAACATAAAACATATGGCTTGCTTATGCTTGAAGGTTCAGCAGAAGCTTCATCTGAGATTGGGTATGATGACTTTTTCCATGATAGCAGTGGAAATATTTGAGTTAATGAATCATAAGGGTAGCAGGACTCTGAGTCATGCATGTATTTCTTTACCTGCTGATGCACCTTGAGCTGCAGTAGCTGTAGAGGAGTAAGGTAGTTCTTGCTTGGTCTCGTGCCTTGTTTTGGGAGAGGAGAGCATTTGGGAATGAATTATTTGGAATGAAGCCCAACACCATGGCACTCACTGCAGACAGAGTCGTCTGCACAGACAGAGACACATCTGATAGAGCTATTGGAATAGGACTGAATGTTTCTGGAATTAGACTAAAGTGATCATAACAGCTTCCATTGTCAAAGGCAGCTGTTCTGTCTCTGCTCCATTAAAAAAAAAGAAAAAAAAAAAGTGGTGTTGCCTTTTGTTAAAAGGCAAGGCGACCTGGTTTTAAAAGAACAGCACGGCAACCCAAATCTTCCAGGGTTACTTGGGCCAGAGACGTACGCTAACACTAACGTGGTGGACGGTCAAATGGTATTTATTATCTTATCTCGTGAGGTTAAATAGTCTAAGGGGTTTCACTACGTTAGAGGGGGTCTGTTTTACCATCTATGGTTAGTAAGGGAGTGGAAAGTTACTGGGTTAGGAGGGGTTACATTCTTAGGGTGATTGCTTATCTCTGGGGAGAGGGAGAAGGGTCCTGCTGCTTTCCGTGACATCGCGTGATCTTCCGACCGCCTGNGTGTCTCCGTTTGAATTTACAGTATTTGTTGCTGGCCTATAAATAGGATGTTGGCTTGTTCTAGGCGGGTCTGAACGAATGAGACTAGCTTGTTCAGCAGGCATGGTCTGAAGGTGATAGCTAAAAGCAGGATTGTTAACGGACTTATTAGGGAGGAAATTAGAGTGGTTAGCCATGGTGATTGATTGAACTAGGACTCGAACTAACTTTGTTGGGCTTCTCTGTCTTTCTGTCTCTGAGCCACTCTGTTCCGGAGTTTTGCTATGGAGTCTCTAACGACTCTCGTGTGGTTTGCGTAGAAGCAGTACTCTGCTTTTAAGGCGGCACATAGGCCTCCTTGTTACATGAACAGGAGGTCTAGTCCTTGCCTGTTCTGTAAGACCACTTCTGAGAGTGAGGAGACTGACTTCTCTAGAAAGGAAATGGATTTCTCGATCCTTTGCAGGTCCTCGTCGATGGTCCTTTGTAGCTGGGACAGTCTTTGGTGTTGGGTCGCTAGTGCTGAGACACCTGTGGCCGTTCCGGCTGTTCCTAGGCTGAGCAGTATTGTGATAGTTATACCTGTTATTATTTCTCTTTTGTGAAGCTGGTTGGGTTCCTCAAAAAGGTGGTATACTTCTTTGTCTGAGTGGTACAGGACTCTAGGAACAATTAGAATTTGAACACAAAAGTCGTTAGAGTTATTGAATTTGGCAAGGAATACACAGGGACTCACTCCAGATTTCTGGCAAACCTACATCCCTGATGTGGATGGGACTATCCACTTATTGTTTTTCCTGTTGGGCTTGACAACTTTGGTGTAGATGTTGTCTCTCTGCTTAGCTAGGGTTGCATTGCCAAAGTATTTGTCTTGGCCTGTGACTTGACTCAGGGCACCTTTGCGGGGCGTGTCCCACCTGCACTGGTGAGG
>VZRH01000062.1:192146-208065 GCA_013397555.1 Urocynchramus pylzowi | reverse complement strand
GGCTGTGGGCTGTAGGCTGTGGGCTGTAGGCTGTAGGCCGGGGCGGTCCCACGGTTGTCCCCTCCTCCCCGCGGCCCTGTGCGGGCTCGGCGCCCTGAGCGCAGCGCCGCCCGGGCCCTTTCGCTTTCCCTTCGCTCCTGGCTCCGTCCCGGTCCCGGCCTTGATCTAAAGCGCCCGAGGGTTTTTCCGCTGGTCCCCCCCGCACCGGAGCGCGGGGGGCACCCGGGGTTTGCACCCTGAAAATGCTGGAAGTTTTTTGGGGGTGTTCAGCCTGGAGAGGAGAAGGCTCCAGGGAGAGCTCAGAGCCTCTGCCAGGGCCTAAAGGGGCTCCAGGAGAGCTGGAGAGGGACTGGGGACAAGGGATGGAGGGACAGGACAAGGGAATGGCTCCCACTGCCAGAGGGCAGGGATGAATGGGATATTGGGAATTAGGAATTGCTCCCTGGGAGGGTGGGCAGGCCCTGGCACAGGGTGCCCAGAGCAGCTGGGGCTGCCCCTGGATCCCTGGCAGTGCCCAAGGCCAGGCTGGACAGGGCTGGGAGCAGCCTGGGACAGTGGGAGGTGGCCCTGCCATGGCAGGGGTGGCACTGGGTGGTCTCTAAGTTCTATTCAAACCCAAAGCATTTAGGATTCTGTGATTTTATTTTCCCTATAGACAGACAGGACAAAGGGGGACTTTCCTTCCAGCTGGGACTAGAAGCACACAGATGTTCGCTCCATGCTGGGACATTCCAACCATCCCTGTTACACCTGGGAACAGGGAGTGCTGAGCTGCCCCTGCCTCAGTTTCCCCAAGTGCCAGCAGGTGCAGATGCCCACAAAGGCACCCAGTGCTACAGTGCCTGGCTCTGCACCATGAAAATCCCTCTCAGTGAAGTGGAGACTCAAAACTCAGGCAGGATTTGGGGGATTAACATTTTCACCCCTTTGCAGCACTCGGTGCCTGGCTGGGATGCAGGTGCTGGAGCAGCACCACCCTGGGCTCTCGCAGGCTCACCAGGGCCACTTCCCTGCCCAGTCCTGGGCAATCAATGTTCCAACCATTTGTGCACTTCACCCTGGCAAAGAAAAGCCCCTTTCCTTCCTCTTTTCCCAAGCTGGCACTAGTTTTACTAGTTTGTGTTTTTTTTTTCCTTTACAGACAGTTCCCAGCAATTATAATTACACAAACCTTCCCCAAGCAGTCATTAAACCAGCACCTTCTCATATATAATATATACATATATAATATATATATAATTTATAGAGAAATTACTTTTGTAAACAATATTCCTCTACTCCAGAAGGAAGTGGAGTCCAGGGCATAACACAGCTCCAAACACAGCAGCTCTGTGGAGCAGGTGGGAGCCCTGTACCCCCTCCAGCTCCATTTGTCCCCTTGGGATGGCTCTTGGGTAGGGACAAAACCGGCTGGCTCGGTTTGGGTGTCACCACTTTCAGCTGAAGCAAACTGGTCCGACTGTGAAACCAAACTGGTGTGAGGTGTCACCGTTGTGGAAGACAGCCAGGTCCCGCAGGGGCAGCAGCCACAGCTGCTCCGTGCTGAACTGGAAGATGGTGTCGGTGATGGAGGACTCGTTGTCCAGCTGAAATGACCACCGGGGACAGCTGAGTGGCACCAAACCCCGCAGCCGAGGGCCTGGAGCTCCCTTGGCTGCTCCTTGTTGCAGCCAGTCTCCATCCCCAGCCCTTCCTGGCTTTTCCAGGGTGGCGACCTCCGCCGTGTCCCCCAGGGCCCACCCCATCCCTTGCCACGTCCCAGGACCAGAGAGCCCCTCGGGCCCGGGGAGTGGATGTTCCCCATCCCCATCCCGCCGTGTGCAGCCTCATCCACCCGGCCCATCCCAAACTGCGGGGTCCAAACACTCTCCAAAGAGCCCTCCCAATGTCGGGGGGCTCTTCCAGGCACAAAGGGCCGGGCTCACCAGGCAGCCCTGCAGGCTGGCTGCGTAGCTGTGGTCCCGGGAGTCGGCCAGGAAGCGGATTTCCTTGCGGGGCTGGGGCCGGCCGCGCTCCGGGCTCGCTCTGCAGGAGTACGAGACCTTCTGGGCGGCGCGGTGGCTGTGCAGGCGCAGGAAGCGGAGCTGCACCGGGCTGGCCCCCGCGTATTCCAGCTGCGGACAGCGGAGGGAAACCGGGATGCGGGGGCTGCGCTCCCCCAAGGCTAACCCCGGCAGGGTCCAGCCGCCTGTTAAGCACTGGAGTTCCTCGCAGAAGGAGTGCCACATCCCTCTGTGCGCAGCCAGGGGGCCCGGGTGCTGTCCCAGCACTGCAGGGTGGCACTTGGAGAGCCCCGACCTCAGCTCTGTGTCCCCTTGGCTGTTCCAGCCGGGCACTCACCAGGAAGCCCCCGGGCAGGGTGCTGAACCACTCAAAGGTGTTTTCAGAGCTGTAGGTGCTCAGCCAAGCCTTGATGGGGACCTGGGGGGAGCGGGGACAATTGTCACACCAGTGCTAGATAGTGGCACTGACAGGACGAGGAGCCACAGAGCCCCTGTGTGTCCCTGCAGCCTGGCACACACTGTGACTCCCTCCTACTCCCTCCTCACTCCCTGCCAGGGCCATGGGCACCACAGCAAGGGACTGGGCACCCTGTCCCTCTCCAGCCCCACCAGCCCTTGTCCCCACCCCCCCTGAGGGGTCCCTCGGGGCTGAAGCTGCCCCATAGAAGCCACCCCGTACCTGGTTGTGGACGGGGGCTATGCAGGTCTCCCCCCCAGCTGTGAAGTTGCAGAAGGCCCTCAGCGCGTCCCGGGGGCTGCCCTGGTTGGGGTCGATGTAGTATTGCCCTGGAGGGAGGAGAGGAGAGCCCTGGCACCCAGGTTTGGCACAGGGAGGGTGCCACACAGTGCCATCCCACCCCAGCTGCTGGCTTGGCTGCCTGCCCGTTTCTCCAGGGATGCCCACGAAGCCCATCTGACCTCATTCCCCAAAATCCTTATTCCCTCTTTATTTCAAAGAGCTGCCTGTCCCTTCACAGGCTCTGGAGACCAGGCCAAGCCCCCCATGCCCCTGGTACCGTCGGGCAGGCCGGGGTGAGCCAGCAGCAGCTCCTTGCAGGTGGTGGCCGGGTTGGTTTTGGTGCCATTGGGATGCTCCACAAGGGCTTGGAGCTCCCTGCTCAGCGTGTCCAGCAGAGCCCTGACCACGGTGTAATTCAGGTGGTTGGAGGAATAAATGAGGTGCTGAAAGAAAAAGAAGGGGATATCACTGAGCTGACCACAGATCCCCCCACAGAAGCATCATCAGGTGTTGAGGAAGGGGATGGCAGGTGCAGGGGACAAGGACAAGGGGGGGAGAGGGAGTAGCTGGATCTTTTTGATCCTGGTGCACAGGGGACCTTGGAAGCAGCAGGACAGGGGACAGCATCGCTGGCAGCCCCTTCCCTCCTGGGCAAGGCTCACTCACCTGCAGCTCCTCCTGGGACAGCACCAGTGCAGGCCCGCTGGGACCAGGGGGGCCAGCCTGACCCTGGGGGACAATGACAGTGCTGGTGGCACTGGCTGCTGCCCACAGGCCCCTCAGCAGCTCCTCCACCAGTGCCAGCAGCTGGACATCCCCGTGGAATGACAGCATGGCACGGTAGGGCCTCACTGCCACGTTTAGGGGAGTGAGGGACCCAAATTTTGGGCTGGGGGGCGTTTGTGGCTCTGCTTACCGGCACTCCCGGTGCGCCCCTGGGGCCTGGCAGGCCCGGGAAGCCTCTCAGCCCCTGCCAAAGGAGGAGGTGCAGAAGGGAAGGAAAGCAAGGTGGGAGATGCTGCTGAGCTGAGCTGCACCCCCACGGGCCCCCTGCACCCCTGAGGTGGGAAGGAGGGGAGGGGTCCCATGGCAGGGCTGATCCCACTCCAGCTGCTCCCCACTACTTACTTTGGGTCCAGACAAGCCCTGGAAGGAAAGGACAAGCCCAGGATAAGAGGGAGGCAGGTGGGATCAGAGCTGCATCCCTGTGGGGTGAGGAGTGAACCCCAAACCTGCGGGAGGGGGAAGGACTCACCGGTGTCCCGGGAATTCCAGGGTGTCCCTGTGGGCCAGGGGGGCCAGTGTCACCCTGCCAGGACAACAGGGGAGCTCAGGGCACTGCACAGGACCCCCCAGCCCTGCATCCTTCTACAACCCAGCCCCTTCCCCAGGTGGATTTTATATGGAAAACCAAGAAATTCACCCCAAATACTCATTTCACTGCCTGGCATCCCTCTCCACCTGCCCTTACCTGCCTTCCCTTGGGGCCTGGCCTCCCAGGGACACCGTGGGGTCCTGGCTTGCCCTGGAAACGTGGCAGGATGTCACACAGGGTGACAAGGGATCAGGGGGAAGGAAAAGAGCAAAACCTGTCACACACCTTGAAGCCATCATCCCCTTGCTGGCCCAGGTCACCCTTGCTGCCCTTCTCGCCCTAGGAGAGAGTCAGGGAGAGCTTTGGTGGCAAAGGGAAGGACAGAACCCCCAGGACACCAGTGTGGGTGGGGAAATTCCCAGTTATGGCTGGCTGCAAAATTTCTGGAGCAAAAACCCCCAAACACCCATCCTTTTGGTTCCAGAGAATTCACTGTAGACAGAGGCAGCAGGAGGGATGATCAGCTCCAAACTAAAAGGACCATCCCAGAATAAAATATCTCTCAGGAAAACCTTGGAAGTTGTCAGGAAGCACTTGGAGAGAATAAAGAAGACTCTTGGTGTGCTGAAACCAGAAGCAGGGGGGAAAATCCCAGCACAGCTTTCCCTCTGCCTGCTCTCCCAGGAGCTGCTCACTGAGCTGACAATAAATTAAAGTTTTAATGATTCCTAAAGTTTCATTTTCCTGAAGGGCCTGAGCAGCTCCGGATGGGATGGGATGGGATGGGATGGGATGGGATGGGCTCAGTTTCTCCAGCCAAGGATCCATCAGGAATAGCACAAGGGAGGTTCAGCTCGTGGTGCATCAGCATCAATGCTGAGAGCAGGGATTAAAAGACTCCACACTGCTGCTTGCAACTCCAGGAGGATGGAAAAGCTGCAAAAGGACTGGATTTGGGAGAAAATCTACAAGTTCCATCTCCCAGCACGTGGGGACATGGTGGCCAACCCCCAGAGAAAGATGGTGCAGCCACCAGGGCTCCAAAAGAGGGGAATAAGGGATGGCATTCAGCAAATTAAATGCCATCCTGTGCCCAGTGTCCCTGCTGTGCCTGGCATGTGTCCCCTACCTTGTGTCCTTTTGGTCCAGGGTCTCCTTTGATGCCCTTCAGCCCTGGGATGCCCTAAGAGAGAAACATGGAACTGCCTCACCCTGCTGCTGAGCTGCTCCTGGCAGGGAGGGCCCTCCCCACACCTGAGGATTCTGAGGATTTCAGGCAGTTTTAGAAGCTTTGAGGCATTTTCTCATTGTTTCTTTGATTTTTGCTTTCAGGAGGATCCCTCAGCAAAGCCCATTAAAATGCACTGGAGGTGCCTTGGATGCCTGAGAACATCCAGTTGGGCTTTTTTTATTTTAAGCAGAGAAAAAACTAATTTCTAGTAATTGAAATAAATATTTGAGTCCTTTTTGCTGGCTGCAGTTTGTCCCTCAAGCCATGTTAGCTCTCTGGGAATGTGGGCACAGTCCCACAGTGCTCAGCACTGCCTGGCATCAGACATGTACCTAAAAGAAGCATTTGGCTTCCAGAACCCCATTTTGGGAATGATGTGATTTGTCTGGCTGGACACACCCTCCTGGGATGTTCATTTGGGAGGAGAAGACAGGAGGAGATGGATGAACCATTTAAAAACCTCCCTCATCTCATTTTAAACAGGTCCCTGCTTTGGGGCCCTGCAGAGCCGGGTCACACAGTGGGGTCAAACAGGGAGCAGCCAGCACCCCAAAACCCCACAGTGATACTCACGTAGAGTCCCTGAGGGCCCTGGGTTCCTGGAAGTCCTTTGTCACCTGGGTAGCCCTGAAATACAAAGGGAGAAGCCCTGGCTGTGCCCAGGGTGATGCTCCAGGGCAGGGAGAGCAGCCCACGGGGGCTGTGGGTGTGGGAGGTGCCCCTGTTGGGGTGGGAGGCTCTGGGGGCACAGAGCCCTCAGTTATCATGGTTTATTCTTTTCTAACCCAGGGCTCAGGCAGGTGGGAGCACCCCCAAACTGCCAGGGGGGCAAGGCAGCCTCACAAAGCCACCTACCTTGTGTCCCCAGGGACCCCGTGGGGGCTGCTGGCCCATCTTGCCTCGCTTGCCCTGGGGACCACGGATGAAAGACTCACAGGCAGTTCCAAACTGATCCAGACACCCCTCGTCCCTCCAGGATCCCCTCTCCAGGGATTCTGAACCCCCAGAAAACTGGGACCACCCTGCAGAGCCTGCACGGGCTCCAAGGAGCAGCTCCCTGCTCCCTGCCACCCTCGTGGGGACAGCAGTGCCATTTACCCGTCTGCCAGCTTCTCCTGGGACCCCTTTGTCCCCTTCCTGACCCGTGTCACCCTGTGGGAAGAAGAGAGAGATGTGGGTCTCCAACAGCTCAGCCACATCCCAGGACTGGGGAGGAGGAGAAGGGGACAGAGCCCAGCAGGCACTGGGGGATTCTGGAGATGGGCACCAAGAGCTGGGGAGGCCCCTGTGCCCCCCAGGGCCACCTGAGCCAGGCTGGAGGCAGGATCTGCCAGCCCCTCACCCAAAAAACAACCCAAGGCAGCCCAAGAGCACCCTGGGTCTGCCAGGCAGGAAAAAAAAAACAAGTCCTCCTGGGCAATTCCCAGTTTTCTCTCCACGGTCCCCAATGGGATTGACCAGCTCAGGCTTGCCCACCCCATGGCCACTGGGCAGTGCCCCTCAGGTGCCATCCCCAGGGGAGGACTTTGGGGTACCTTATCTCCTTTGCAGCCTTTCTGTCCCTTAGGACCAGCTTGTCCAGGAGACCCCTAAAATCCCAAAGGAGAAGGAAACCCTGCTGTGAGCATGCTGTGCCAGGGATGCCCCTCCTGGCTTCCCTCCCTGCCGTGCCCCAGTGTGCACAGGAGGATGCTCTAAGCTGGAATCTTCCCTTTGGGATTCTCCCTCTCTCTGGAGCAGGCAGGGCAGAAGGGGGCTGTGGGAGGGCTCAGCAGGAGATGGTGCCTGCACTGGACTTTTACATATCCAGGCAATGCCAGCATCCCACAGCCTCTTTCAGGGAGAGCCACCATGACTCCATCCCACTCCTCACCATTTGTCCTGGTTTTCCCGGCTCGCCTGGCTCCCCTTTTGCACCCACCAGGCCCTAAGAAGGAAAACAGAATTCAAGGCAAATCCAAAACGTTGGGTTATTCAGATATTTGGGTTATTCTGTGAGGGACACAGATCTGGGAGGCTGGAAAAGCTGCAGCAGGGAAAGGGGCAGAGAGGAGCCTGCTCACCTCAGTGCCGCTCAGCCCGGTGGCTCCAGCTTCGCCCGGTGGCCCAAGAGTCCCCTGAGGTCATGTGGGGACAAAACATGAGGCTGGCACCAGGGGAAGGCAGAGCTGGGGCTGTTGTCCCCAGGGAGAGCCGTGCCAGGGATGTCCCCTGCCCGTCCCCCTGGAGCAGAGGCGTTACCTGCCGGCCTGGCTGTCCCTTGGTGCCCACCACTCCTCTGGCTCCCTCATGCCCGGCGTAGCCCCGGAGCCCAGGGGCACCTGCCAGTCCCCGAGCCCCCTGCGAGCCCTGCAGGGCACAGAGAGGGGGACATTGCCCAGCCCCATCCTCAGCAGGGCCCGAGCAGCTGCCCCTCGAGGGACTTCATCTGCACTGAGCTTTGCAAATCGACCTGGAGTTTATTCCACAGCAAATCCCCCCGGGGTTTATTCCACAGCAAATCCACCCGGGGTTTATTCCACAGCAAATCCACCCGGGGTTTATTCCACAGCAAATTCACCCAGGGTTTATTCCACAGCAAATCCACCCGGGGTTTATTCCACAGCAAATCCACCCCGGGGTTTATTCCACAGCAAATCCACCCGGGGTTTATTCCACAGCAAATTCACCCAGGGTTTATTCCACAGCAAATCCACCCGGGGTTTATTCCACAGCAAATCCCCCCGGGGTTTATTCCACAGCAAATCCCCCTGGAGTTTATTCCAGAGCCTGATCTCTCCCAGCAAATCACCCAAGCCCAAAGGCTTGGAGCAACCTGGGCTGTGGAAGGTGTCCCTGCCCATGGCAGGGGATGGAATCCAAAGAGCTTTGAGGTCCCTTCCAGCCCAAACCAGTCTGGGATTCTGGGATTCCTGAAGGACACACCCTGCCCGGGCAGAGCAGCACTGCAGAGTGGGACAGCTGGGATGCAGGTGGGATCTGTCCTGCAGCTGAGCTCAGGGCATCCACAACACATCTGGGGCTCTCTGCCATGACCATAGTCCCCATCCTGGGGCACCTGACGTGCTCCAGGCACGGGGCAGCTCCTGGAGCCACAGGGACACCTGTGGATCTGCTCCAGGGAGGGGGAAATCCAGAGCCCTGGAGCTGCCTCAGGCAGATTGCAGCAGCCCTGGCGCTTTGGCACGGCTTTTAACAGCTTGGTAAAATTCCTTTAGGGAGCTTTTGCTGTGGGAAATCCAAGGAAGCAGTGACTCAGTCCCAGAGCCGGGAGCCATGGCCAGGCTGGCAGAGCTCACTGTGCAGCCACCCCCAGGGTGAGACACATCCCAAAATGCCACCAAACCTCTTTCCCAAGGGAATTTTTGGGGGCAGAGCTGGTACTCACCACTGGGCCAGGCTTGCCACCATCTCCCTTCGCTCCATCATCTCCAGCCTGTCCCTGTGGGGACATGAGGGTTCAGAAAAAGCCCCTCACCACCCTGTCCTTCACCTCTGTGGGGACTTGGAGCATCCTGTCCCACATCCCACACTCAGCTGGCCAAGACAGCACTGGGAACCACGTGGGAGTGAACAGCATTCAGCAGCAGGAACAGGTTTTCCATGATGCACCACTGAGTGCTGGAAAGGTTCTGATTTTGGGGTTTAGGTTCTGGGAGTTTGGGGTTTTAGGGTCCTGGGAGTCAGTGCTGAGGTATGAGGTGTTAAACCTCATTATTAAGCCCCCTCCTCACTTCTGAGCCCTGGCCAGTGAAGGGGCAATAAATCCTTTGGGTTGTACTGGAAATAGGGAAGAGCTGGGGAAGCCTTTGGCAATTCCCAGCTCTGCAACATTCCAGGCACCAGTACCTCGAATCCTGCAGCCCCAGCAGGTCCATCCATGCCTCGTGGCCCTGGATCTCCCTGGGAAAGGAGGAGAAACAGTTCTGCCCATGAAAAACCCTTCCCTGCCCTGCTGGCTCTGGATCTCAGGCAACAATGGCAGGTCCCCCTGTCAGCTGCCTGCCCAGGACATCCATGCAGCCAGTCCCAGCACATTCCCACCAGGAAAGCTTGGCCAGAAAAGAAAGTTTTCTTTTCAGAAGAGGCCAGAAAAGGGAGTTTCACCCAGTGATGAAGGGTTGGAGCCCTTCATCATCCCTCCTTACCTTCATCATCCCTCCTTACCTTCATCATCCCTCCTTACCTTCTCTCCCTCGGGACCATCGAGCCCAGGAGGACCTCGGAGTCCTGTCCCCCCCTGTTCAGGACACAAGCAGAGGAGCCCGGGTCACTCAGCCCTGCCAGTGCTCCCAGTCACACAAATGTCCCCTGCCCACTGCTCCCAGTCGCACAAATGTCCCCCTGACAGGTCTGTGACAGAGACAGGGCCCTGCCCAGTGCTCCCAGTCACACAAATGTCCTTTCACCAGGCCTGTGACAGAGATGTCCCCTGCCCACTGCTCCCAGTCGCACAAATGTCCCCTCACCAGGTCTGTGACAGAGATGGGCCCTGCCCAGTGCTCCCAGTCACACAAATGTCCCCTCACTATGTCTGTGACAGAGATGGGCCCTGCCCAGTGCTCTCAGTCACACAAATGTCCCCTCAGCATGTCTGTGACAGAGATGGGGCCCTGCCCAGTGCTCCCAGTCACACAAATGTCCTCTCACCAGGTCAGGACAGGTTGAAAGGGGAGAGGGGACACAATCTGACTTACAAACCATCCTCTGGCTCCAGCAGGTCCTGCAGCTCCGGTGACACCGCCCTGGCCCTGGCACACAGAGGGAGATGTGTTCCCAGCCCGTGTTCCCAGCCTGGCATGGCTGGAATTTGGCTGCAGGCAGCATTGCCCCACACTGCCCCACAAACCCAAACCATCCTTTCGTGCCAGCAAGACCCAGTTTTGGTGTCATGCCTGTGAGACATGAAACTCCCTAATTATGGAGATTTGACAATTCCTAGGGTTTTCTGCAGCTCCCAGAGCCCAAGGTTTCCCACCAGGGGTGAGTGCCCTCCTTGGCACCCATCAGCCAGCCTCTGGGGACTTTGGAGGGTGAGGTAGCCCAGCCCCAGCTGTACTTGCCAGCAAACCTTCTCGGCCCTTCTCTCCCTTCTGGCCTTTGCCTCCAATTTCACCTGTGGCAGCTCCTGGACCTGGAATTCCAGGAAGGCCCCTGGGGCCAGCATTGCCCTGCTCAGGGATGGAGACAAGGGTCACCACAAAGAGGGAAAGGGAACAGCAATAAATGGGCTCCTGCATGGAGGTGAGCTGTGTCACCCTCTGGCCAGGTGCCACAGAGAGCAGGTCACCCTGGGCTGCTCCTCAGCCATGGGGACACCCCTGTCCTGCTCTGTCCCCACCATGGAGAGGCAGAGGCTGAGCAGGCCAGGGGGTGTCCCCGAGGTGCTGGAAAGAGGGACAGGGTTAGAGACACCCCTCACCTTCCGTCCCCGCAGTCCCGGCTCGCCCGGCTCTCCAGTGTCACCAGTGTCACCCTGCCCGGGGGAAGTGCCCACATCAGCCACAGCAGCGGCTCCCCAGCCCCATCCCAGGGTGGGTTAAAAGCTGGGCTTTGATTTCCATGGGCTTTTCCACCCTCCCCTGGCCGGGATTCTGATGCTGGGTAAGGCACAGCCTCCCCTCCCGTGCTGGGAGATCACCCCAGCTGTGACCCCGCTGCCCCAAAAGGGAGTGGGGACAAAATGCTGAGCACACCTTGCCCAGCACGGGGACCCCAAAGCACCAACCCCCGGTTCCATGGGAGCATCCCAGGCTCTGTGGGGCAAAGCCATGGCATGGGCAGGGTCCAGAGCAGCAGCTTTCCCATTCCCATTCCCTGTGGGGACAATCCCACACGTACCTCCTTGCCTTGCTTCCCAGGCCGTCCCGGTGGCCCCTTTGTCCCCTCGTCCCCTGGCTCCCCAGGGCTCCCTCTGATGCCTGGAGCTCCACGGGTTCCTGCCTCTCCCTGGAGGGAAGGAGATGACCAGGATGATTCTTGGTTGCCTTTTCCAGCTGAGCCTGGCTCTGCCCTCCATCATTTCCCATACGGGGAAAAACCCAGTTTTCTTATGGGACCCCCCTGCCATGCCCAGCAATGTCAAACCCCAGGCATGAGGATGCTGGGGGCTTTTCAAACACCTCCCATGGATTCAGTGTGACCCTGCAGGAATGGGGTGAGCCCAGCACCACCCCCAGCACCCACCTGCTCACCCCTGGGCCCCAGCTGACCCTCTGCTCCTGGCGGTCCTGGTGGTCCCTGTGGAGGAAAGAAAAGCCCAGCCCTAGCACAGCTCATGGGCCCAGCTTTAACCCTCTGGCTTTTTTGAGGATCAGCAGCCTGCTCCTGTCCTTTCCCATCCTTGGAGCAGGGAACTGGGGAGGGGAGGCTGGAGCAGCCCCATGGGGTGGGGACACAGGTTGTGTCCCAGCTGCTGTACCTGCTCCCCATCCAGCCCGCGGACTCCGGCTGCCCCGGGATCTCCCACCTCACCCTGCAGAGGACACAAAGTCAGGACAAGCAGCCATGGAGGTTCTCTGTCTCCACAGCTCCCAGAGATGGAAATCCCCATCCCACAGCAATGGGAGCAGCGCTGGCCCCCACAGCGCTGGGGAGGTCAGTGGGGCGAGCCCGAGGCTCTGGGCAGCTCCTGGGGAAACCAAATCCTCTCCTTTGTCCTCACCTTCTCTCCTCTCATCCCTGCAGGCCCTTCACGTCCATTTGGACCTTCCTGGCCCTGGGAACAAACACCCCACATCAGCAGAGAGGTCTGGCCCGAGCTCAGGAGCCTTTGCAGGGGTCTGGGATGTCCCGACACACCACACACGGCCACGGGGAGGGAGTCCATGCTCCAGCTCCCCCAGCCCCCTGCAACAGCTCCCCTTTTCCTTCCCTTCCTGCAGGTGCTTCAGGGAGCTCCCCAAAGGTGCAGCTGCAGGAAAATCCAGAATGCCTGTCCTCCTGAGAGGATCAGCTCAGGCTCTGGCAGCACTCACCGGGTAGCCAGGCGGGCCAGCAGCACCAGCTGCTCCAGGAGCGCCTCTTTCCCCGCCCAGGCCAGGCTTCCCGGGAATGCCATCCAGCCCTCTTGTGCCAGGAGCACCCTGCAAGGCCAGAAAAGCCCCTTAGGCCCCCCAAAACACAGCCCTGGGAGGGCTAAGCCAGGGAAAGCCCCGTGGCTGATGCTCCTGGGTCACTCGGGGTCCAAAGGTGCCACCTGCTCCAGGTGTAGGACACTGCTGTCCCCACACCCTGCTTGTCACCACACACACACACAAGGTTTGGGTGTTCCCTGCCCCACAGCCACCCCATGGGCACTGATGTCTGTTTGTCAGAATCCAAGGCATTCCTCTCCGTGCCCCAAACCCCAGACAGGGGTCTGGGCAGCCCTGGCAGGAAGCCAAAAACACTTGGGGCTTTGATCTCAGCCCATGGGACAAATTACCAAGCTTATATGAGGAGTCACAAGTCACAAAAGTTTAGACAGCACAGTAGCAGTAGTTAAGAGGGTGAAAGGAAAAAATTTGAGATTTGGTACAGGGGGGTCTAAAATCCTAAGGTGGAGGGAATGGGGCGTGCCCTGTCCTTCTTCCTTCTTCTTCCTGACATCCATCTTTAGGTGATGCTGGCATTTTTAGATTGGTTAGAATAGAAAGTCACTGTCTAACACAGGTGTTAGGGATTGGCACACAATTGTAAATATCTAATAGGTAGTTCATAGCATNACCAACACCTGGGGTCATCTCAGAGAGCAGAGAAGACCCCGACACCTGTTGAGTTTTTTGGGGTTTTTTTTTGCTCTAGGATCAGGATTAAATGTGTGAGACAGTATTTCTTGTTTGGATTCAGATGTTTATCAGTTCTTATCTATATTACAGTCTCTCAAACTGTGAGTTCTACAGCACTTCACTCTAACAAACTAAAAATGGAACTGTATTTCTCTTTCTACAAGGTTTTTTAATGATGAACTGTCTGATTAAGAAATGACACTTAAATTATTTTTACTTTTAACCTAATAACCAACCACCTGTGGCCCACAATGCAGAATTTTTTAATCTAATTACAAAATACTTCTTAAACCTACAAAGAAGAAGGTGAAGAAGGACCAGCCTCTGCCCTCAAACCTCCATCTTGCTATATATATATATTACTATATCATAAAACTTTAACAAGTTTTTCACCCTGTGATGTTACACACTTCAATTCAAACTCCACACCCACAATCCCAGTGCTATCATTCAATATTTGGAGCCTTCTCCACGGCCTCAGGTCAATGCAGTGTTCTCCTGGGGCTCAGAGCCTGGCAGCACAGAAAGTCTGAAATTCTCATTAACCAGAGTTCCAACAGATGTCCACCCTGTGGGACACCCCCAGCCCAGCAAGGGGCAGCTCTGCACTTACAGGCAGCCCTGGGAGCCCTCGAGGACCTGGGTCACCTGTTCTGCCCTGGAAAAGAAGGATGTTCAGCAGGATGGACACACAGAACGGGGCACCAGGGAACTGGGAGCAGGGGGAGGCTTTGCTCAGAGAAATCCCCTTGTCTTGGGACCATCCCAGCAGTGTCTGTGCTGCATCAGGAGAGAACCCAGCCAGCAGGGAGTGGGGGAAGCCAGCCAGCAGGGAGTGGGTGAAGCCAGCCAGCAGGGAGTGGGTGAAGCCAGCCAGCAGGGAGTGGGTGAAGCCAGCCAGCAGGAGACCCACCAGGGTCCTGCCTGCTCCCACAAAGGGCTTTGGGATGGATCTGTGCTGCTGGCAGCACAGGGGATGTCCTGCAGGTCACCCACCCACCCAGAGGGATTGGAGCAGGCAGGGAGCAAGGAGAGCCCTACCTGGGAGCCAGGAGCACCACGAGGACCAGGGGGACCTGGCAGGGCCTGGGGGACAAGAGCACCATGAGTGACACAGCCCTGGCTGAGCCCCCTGCCAATTTAACTGCAGGACTGGCAGAGTTCCCTATTGGAGTAGCCAAACTTGCTGCTAATAAAGCCCAGGCTAAGGAAGCAAAAAGGGCCTTTGCATATGCACAGATGTTTAATTCAGCCACACGGTGAGATGTTCAGGGTCCACAGGCAGGACTCCTGGGGGCAGTGCAGGTTTCTGTGTCTCCAGAGGCAGGGCTTGAACAGTGGCATGGGGGGACTACAAAGATGAGGGCCAGTGGGGGACAGGAGGGAGTGGCTCAGGGACACAGGAACGAGGGGAAGGAGCCAGTGGGGTCTAACAGTTATTTTCTTACTCTGCTCTTCTGAGTTTCTCTAAGCCTTCTGATGTTTACATTCTTATAATGGAGTTTCTCACACACTTTCATGTAAATAATGATTATTTTACAGTCTTCTCTGTAGGAGGAGAATTTTGATGGACTGTTAGTTTGACTAGTGTGGTTGGAGAGGTGGCAATGCCATCCTCCAATCCACTGTCACCCTTAGAATCCTATAAATGTTAAGGTCTAAAAAATAAAGTGCTCTTTTCCTGTTCCTGTTCGGATACTGGAACACCTTATGAGAGTTTTATTATTTTGTGTCACAACAGTGACATAACAGCTTTTGAGGGAAGATTCTTGTGTTTCCCTAACCCAGGGGATGCCCCTCAGGGTCTCCACACCCTATGGCAAAGCTTTCCCAGCCCAGCACAGAGAACTTGCCTGGTGCTTTCCAGGGCTGGAGCTGCCCACAACAGCAGCAAACAGCTCTTACCTTTGGACCAGCTTTCCCTGGAAATCCTGGTGGACCTTGGGCTCCCCTTTCTCCCTGTTAGGAGGCAAGAAAGATTTCCTTTCCTCTGTATGTTTTAATGCAAAAACCTCTTTAAAAAGCGCAACAAAACAAACAAAAACCAGCTCTTAGGACAATCCAGAGGTGTTTGGGCAGAGGAGGTGCTGGAGTGCCAATGGTTCACCTGCTGTGGGAGGCAGATCCAGCTGTTCTCCTCCCACCATGGCTGGTGGAGACTGTGGACACCTCCAAACCCATCCAGTGGCTTCAAAACTCATCCCAAAAATGCTCCCAATGCTTCCAGTGCTGGAGTGGGTGTCCCATCCCTACCTTGTCTCCCCTGCGTCCCAACCTCCCGCGGTCTCCAGCAGGTCCTGGATAGCCCTGGGAAGAGCTCGGGGTTAGGAGGCAGCTGGGGCTGCCTGGCATCTCTGCATTTTTGGGAGAAGGTGGCTGAGGGAAAGGCAGGAGCCCTGGGAGGATGCTGAGTGCCCAGCTGGAGGCTGCTGCAGCCTCCTCCCACTCTGGCCACCGCCGTGTCCCCTCCGTGGCCAGCTCCATCACTTACATAGGTGCCCACAGGTCCTTGTGGCCCCTCCAAGCCAGGCTTCCCAGGCAGCCCCTGCCAACAAAACAAGGGAATTAGCAAACCCCCACTCCTGGGATGCAGTCAGGCCCCCTCCCTTCCTCAGTGATCCCACGGGATCTCAGGAGCCCTTGGGCTGGGTCCATGGCATCCCCCCAGGTCTCCCCAGAGCAGCCCAGAGCCTCTGGGGGCTGTGCACCCCTGTCAGTCCCCCAAGCAGCCCCCCCAAACCCCAGTTCTCACCTTTGGGCCCAAGCAACCCGGGTCTCCATCAGCTCCAGGCTTTCCTGGAGAGCCCTTTGGGATTTTTGGGGAGGAGTGTCAGTCAAAGGCTGAGAGGAGACGAGCCTGCC
>VZRH01000062.1:135575-168936 GCA_013397555.1 Urocynchramus pylzowi | reverse complement strand
CCTGGGGAAGTTTCCCCACCCTGGGGAAGTTTCCCCACCCTGGGGAAGTTTCCCCACCCTGGGGAAGTTTCTCCACCCTGGGGAAGTTTCTCCATCCTGGGGGAGGTTTCCCACCCTGGGGAAGCCTTCCCTGTGCTGCTTCCCCCACCTCAGCACCCTTTTCCCCCCACCCACCCCTCCACTCACCGGCAGCCCCGGCGGTCCCGGCAGCCCCGGCGGTCCCGGCTTCACACAGCCCTGGCGTGCAGGTGCCACCCACAATCCGGGGTGTCCTGCTCCATGATGAGGCTCCGGGCCACCCAGCACTGCCCCTGCCCTCAGGGGACCTTTGGGGACGTTTCCTTTGGGAGCAGCCCCCCGATGAGCAGGTGGGGACACCTTGGGGAAGGGCTCCAGGCGGGGTTTGCCGGGCGGGAGCGGCCGCGTGCCTGCGTCCCCCGACAGCTTCTCCGTGGTGACATTCTCCTCCCGGGGCTCAGAGCCACGCTCCTTCTTGGCTGCTCGGGGGGGTTGGATGGAGGCTCCTGCGTGGATGAAGCACTGTCAGATTCCCAGGAATTGTGATGGAGAAAAGGAGGAAAATCGTGGACTCACCCGAGCTTCTCCTGAGCGCTGGCCTGCCGGGGCCGGTGATTTTATTGTAGGTGGAGTTCAGCAGCTCAAAGCCTTCATCCTCAATGGAAAGGCTGCCCTCCTCCTCCTCCTCCTCCTCAGCTGATGGCATCTCGTGAGCAGAGAGGGAAGCCAGGACACTCCCTTCAGGCTGGAGGTTGAGGGTCCCCTGGGTGTCCTCCCACGACCAAGGTGGCCCCGGGGCCAAATCTGAACTGGTGAGTCTGGAGTCCTGAAAAAGGAGAAGGGAAAAAATGAAATTTGAAGGGTTCACTTATTTTTTCCCCCTTTGCTGCTCAATGGGCTGCCCAGGGAGGTGGTGGAGTCACCAGCCCTGGCAGTGTCCATGGAATGAGTGGATGTGGCACTCAGTGCTCTGCTCTGGGTGACAAGGTGGGGATTGGTCACAGGTTGGACTCGATGGCCTTGGAGGTCATTTCTAACCTTAATGATTCTCTGATTCCTCATTTCCCACACACAGGAATGCTGCTGGGGGAAGGAGGCAGGGCACAGCTTGTGAGCACCAGGCAGGAGCCCTCAAATTCTGGGACAGTCCATCCAGAACGAGCAGGACACTGCACCCAGCTACAAACCAAAGCTCACCTTCCACCAGGGACACCTGGGCACCCTGTGCCAGGGCCTGCCCACCCTCCCAGGGAACAATTCCTAATTCCCAATCTCCCATCCATCCCTGCCCTCTGGCAGTGGGAGCCATTCCCTGTGTCCTGTCCCTCCATCCCTTGTCCCCAGTCCCTCTCCAGCTCTCCTGGAGCCCCTTCAGGCCCTGGAGGGGCTCTGAGCTCTCCCTGGAGCCCCCAGCGTAATGACAGAAATCCAATCTCAGAGCAATCACTAAAAGTTACAGCAGATGTATAAAGTGACAGCAGGGATCAATGTGTCCCTTCAGCCTCTGGATTCTGCTGTTCCTGCACATTCCAAGGCCCCTGGTGTTCTGCTGGGGGAGTGGTGCCAGCAGGTCAGAAGGGAGCTTGGAGCCCCCACCACACGACTTTCCACTGGAGCAGCTGCAAACCCTGAGGGCTGGGAAGGGGAGACAGGCACAAGGCCAGGAGGAGCCTCCTGGATGCTTCCAGCAATTTAATTTAAGGCAGTGACGTGCACAGGGCTCACTCTGACCTCAGCTGTCACCTTGAATGGTCCTTGCAGGTCTGAAGGGCTCTGTCAGCCCTGCAACCTCCAGCAGAGCCCAGGCACTGCCCTTGGAGGGGGGAGAACTGCAATGCTGGGAGAAATACCCACACTCAACACCCAAACACTGGCTGTGGAAAGGAATGAAACTTCAGAGATCCTGCATTTCAAAATCCCACCACTTTTCCACCCAGCACCAGTGAGAGCACCTCAGGCTGGGCTGGTGGGTGTGGAGGTCCTGGAGCTGCTCTCTTGGAGCAGCTGCAGCATTTCCAGCAGCCCCACATGGTCACCAGCCCTGCCTGGAGCCTGCTCTGTGCTCCCTGTGCCTCCATGGGGACACAGACAGCGTGTGGCACCTGCAGCTGGTGGCACCAGCCCTGCCTGGAGCCTGCTCCGTGCTCCCCGTGCCTCCATGGGGACACAGACAGCGTGTGGCACCTGGAGATGGTGGCACCAGCCCTGCCTGGAGCCTGCTCTGTGCTCCCCGTGCCTCCATGGGGACACAGACAGCGTGTGGCACCTGGAGCTGGTGGCACCAGCCCTGCCTGGAGCCTGCCCCGTGCTCCCACCAGGCTCCATGGGGTCACAGGCAGCGTGTGGCACCTGCAGCTGGTGGCACCAGCTGTGCCTGGTGGCTCCTGGAGGAGGAGCCACTTGAGGAACCAGCTGAGAGAAGGCACTAGAGGGAGATGCAGCCCCACGCTTGCCTTGCAGGGCCGGGCAGGAGGACCTGGAGAGTCCTTCCCATCCTTCTTCCCACCTTCCGTGGGCTGAGCCCTCCACCTGGCTCCCTGCCTGTGGAAGAGGTTTTACAGCAACTTCTGAGAGCCAGAGAGGAGTTTGATAAGAGGATCCATGTTCACCCCTGGAAGAATTTTCTACCGAGGTCGTTGACATAGAAACCAAGAAAGAAAAAGGATAAATAAGAGAAACCTGCTACTGCCTGTTCCAATGAGCACTTTGTTTGTATTTCCTGACCAATGAGTAAAGTGCAAACTTCTGAGTTTTGTAAGAATGTAGAAAAAGCATGCAGGCTAGAATAAAAACATTCTGAAGCCTTCTGAAAAGGGAGTGTGTTGCTTTGTGTTGTGACTGTCTCAACTCCAACACCATTCTGCTCTGCTCCGTTGGCTTGGGAGCACCAAGGGGGATGTGCAGGAGCAGCAAGCAGGAAAAATAACAATTTCCCTGCCAGAAGGGGTGATCCTACAGGTGAGAACCCAAAGGGCCAAGCCCCATTTGGGGTGACCACGGGAGGCAGAGGAGTTCCACAGGCAGCAGGAGCTGCTGAAGCTTTGACTCTGCTGCCATCACATTCCAGATTTCCAAGCTCTTCCCATCCCAAATCCAGGAGAGAAGGGAAATTTTCACTTTTAAATTTTCAACTTTTAGGTTTGAAGTGATTCTTTCGTAAACATGTGAAGTGGGGAGCTGAAAAAAAGAGCTGAAATAAAGAATTTTTCTTTCAGAAATTAGACTGTGAAGCGGCACAGTTTTGATGTTACATTTTTGGTGCTTTGTGGGGTTTCTGATTAAAAGCAGGTCTTGAAATACACCTTTAATGATAAAAAAAAAAGAAAAAAAAATCAATGTATTTCAGCTTCCCAACTTGATCAGTATTTCTCCCTCCAACCAATTTTTCTAGTTTTGATCCAAAGTGGTAATTTCCTTAAAACACATTTTGCGATCCCAGGGCTGGAAAGTTTCAGCTACAACAACTTGGTGCCTCATTTTGTACAACTTGAAGTGAAAAATGAATGGAAGACAGCAGCACCTCTCTGCTCCACGGGACTGGCAGATTAACCCCAGGGGCAACAACAGCCAGAAATTTAAAAACCAGCTTTTCAAAGGACAGCTACCTGTGGATAACAGCTGGCAGATAGTGTCAGGGAATGGTTTGGGTTGGAAAAGACCTCAAATCCCATCTCATTCCACCCCTGCCAAGGGCAGGGACACCTTCCAAGGGCCAGGTTGCTCAGATTTCCATGCAACTCAACCAGCAGGTGAGGAAAAGTGTGGTGAGAATTCCCAAATCTAATTAACCACAAGCTGAGGGGCGCTGCAGGAACTGAAGTGTTCAGGTTCCCAAGAGGTGATGCTGGTGCAGAACAGCCCCACAGGATGTGCCAGCCTGGGAATCCCAGTGGGAAGCCACATCCAGGCCTGGCAGCTGGCACTGGGAGCCCAGAATTCCCACACAGTAAAGAAAAGGGGGTTTTAATTCAACTTCAACACTTGACATGGGAAAAGTCCACACTGGAAACTCCCATCTGGCAAGGCTCAGGGGAAAAGGGGCTCTAAGGAAAAATTACTGAGGCACAAGGCTGAATTATATTGGTTTGTGTAAACACAACTAAAAGCCAAAATCAATAGAATCCATCCTTGCTCCTCCAAATTGGCCAAATTTAGAGGAGAACCAGCTGAGAGGGACAAATTGGGAACAGCTCTGAAGCTGTCCAAAAGCGTGAGAGTTGAGTGAGGCATGTGGGTTTGAACTCCCAGAAATTCCAGCTGGGAATTGGGGAAGGAGCCCAGATTGAAAGCAGCCATTAAGGATGACAAAACAGAAGGGAGAAAAGAAGGAATTGGCATGTGACAAGCAAGGCAGGGTCTGTGATTTGCAGAAAATTGGATTAAAGAAGGGAAATAAAGGCAGGAGAAGTGTCTGCCCCAGCCACGTGTTGGGTCCCCATTGTCACCTGCCACGTGGCACTGACACAGCCACAGCAACCATGTGGGAAGAGCTGGAGAACCCCAGTTCTGTCCACACTTAGGAAATCCAGATGACATAACCAAATGACAAGGAAATACTTTCCATTCCAGAGGGCACAAGGAGCAGAGTTTTCTCAATCCCAGCCCCAGAATTCCACCCCAAAAGCATTGAAACCTCAGGCTCTCCCCAAGATGAGCACTGAATTCTCAGTTTGGCTCAGAGAGCTGGGGAAGCTCCAGGGGACTGACTGGGAAAAGGCTTTGTGTTGTGCCAATATGGAATTTAAAAAAAGAAAGGCAAAAAAAAGGCAAACGGGAAGCTTTGAGTAATTACAGACCTCTTCCCTCAAGCTGAGCCCAAGCAAAATAACAGAACAACTGATATGGGGCTCATTAATAAAGAAACCACAGATATGCAATTAATGCCATGGTTTTGGAAAGAGTTTCTACTTGGTATCTTGCCTGAGGAGCCTAAGAGTGTTTTATTGACAAAGATAACAATGCTGCTGGACCTCTGGAGGGTTTTTCAGCTGGTGCCACGCTCCAAAAACTCCTCAGTGGCAAAGGGTTAAAACCCAGCATGGAACATCCCTGTTTTCAGCAGCTCAGACAACCAGCATAACATTCTGCCCTAATTTTCAGCTGGGTCAGGCTAGGTAAAACAGAGTTCAAAGCTCAGGGTCTTCTCCCACAAAACAGATTTTTTTGTTAATAGAAGCCTCTTCAGTCCAACAGCCAAAGGTACAATGTGATTCACTCAAGCTCAAGATCAGAGACAGACAATTTTAAACTATTTCTTCCAGCATTTTCTACCATCAAGCCCCTAAAAGAGGCTACATAATAGAAAAAAAAAATCAAAAATCAAGGTTGGACTGATTTAAAGGAGGAGTAAGTGCCAGGAAATGCCATGGGCTGTGTTCAGCAGCAGATCAGGTCCCAGATGTACCTGAGGAGCTGCAGCACCCACAGCAGGGCTCTGGAGGGGATAAACCCCCCCTGGAGCTCAGCACAGCCCCCCTGCTCTGCCCTCATTCCTGAGGAGGGGCTGCAGCCCTGGGGCACGGCCCCATCCTCCTCCAGCTGCTCCAGGCAGAGAGGCAGGAGCCCCTTACTCATGGAAACAGGAGCAGCTCAGCACAGGGATCCCCCCACCCCACAGGGGCTGAAATGTTTGCTCACCAGTTTCCCAAATCACACCTGGGTGCTGGGTTTGGGAAAGGAATACACTAAAATAATAAATTAAAATAAATTAATTTAAAAAAATATTTTTATAAACTAAATAAGATAAATTATTTCTAGTGCCAGCTCCTAAAGAGGCTACAAAAAGTTTGGAGGGGGGACTTTTTACAAGGGCATGGAGTGACAGGACAAAAAAGAACAGTTTAAACTGGAAGAGATTTAGATGGGATATTGGGAATAAATTTTTCCCTGTGAAGGTGGGGAGGGGCTGGGATGGAATTCCCAGAGAAGCTGTGGCTACCCCTGGATCCCTGGAAGTGGCCCAGGCCAGGCTGGATGGGCCTTGGAGCAGCCTGGGACAGTGGAAGGTGTCCCATGGGAACAGGATGGTTTTTATTTGGGGATCCCTGTGACCCCTCAGCAATGCCCCATTTCCCAGGGGGATGTTTGGGGCTCCCTGATGTCCTGCCCAGGCTCAAATTGAAGCAGCCCAAAATCCTGAGCATCCCTGCAAGCCCCCCATGCAGGGGCCAGCAGGATTCCCTGTAATCCCTGCCACCATCCCACAGCACTGGTGCCTCACCTTTCCAAAGGCAAGGCAGGACCAGCCCCATTCCTCAGGGCCCTCAGCAGGGAAGGAAGGCTCTGCTGGCCTTTCCCAGGGATGTGGCTCCACAAGGACAGGGCCATGGAGCTGCAGCAGGACACGAGACACTGGTGGGAAGAGCAACAGCCTGGGAATCCTCTGGAGAAGCTGATGAGCAGCCAAGGCCTCGCTGCCACGCTTCTGGCATGTGACAAGCCCTGGAAGCCAGCAAGGGCACAAAAGCTGCCCCCAGGCAGGAGCCCAGCTCATAAAAGCTTGGGCAGCAGCAGTAATCCTCACCAGAGGCTCCTCACAGTACTTCTCTTCCCAAAGTAATATTTATTTTCATGCTTGGGCAGGGTAAGCTCAGCAAAGGTTTGGAATTGTGCAGAGGGCTTGGGGTAGGTGGAACAGCACTTGGGGTTGGGATTAAAAACCTCTAGGGTTCAGCTCAGGGGATTCCTGTCATTACATTTCTCCCACAGAGGGTTTGTGGGACAATCAATTACCCACAGATCCTATCCTGCTGGAGAACCTGGATTCTGAGCTCTTCAGGGGGCTGAGATAGCAGAGCTATCAGGAACAGCACCTCAAGATAAGGCCTGAGAGCAGGGAGATAGAGCTGGGCTCCAGCTGCCAGTCACATTCCCCACAGGGATATTTGGTATTATCCCAGGTTATCCAAGGAAGCAGCAGCCCCAGAGCTCCAGGGAAACTGTGGGGTGGAGGAGGGACAGTTCCCCCATGAGGGCTCGTCTTTGTTAGTGAGGATAGGCCAAGCCTAAGCCTTTGGTGATGGGTTTTAAAGCCCAGCACCAGGAGAATGTGCAAGCCCTGACTTCCACAGGCTGCCCTGACTGGACAGGAAGGATGGAATTTTAGCATTGAGCAAGCCTGAAGGAGTGATTCCCATACCAGCTGTGCTCGCTGACAAACCTAAGCACAAGAGAACAGAAGTGCCCCGACCCAACCAAGCATTTCCACAGAGCTTTCACAGCATTTTTAAATCAAGAAGGGATTTCCCACCTAGTTTGGACTGCCCAGAAAATTAAACATGTGAAGTTTTGTCTCTTTGGAAATCTGTGGGATTTCAGCTTTGACTGTTTGGTGAATGGCTTTAGGATCCCAGGTTAAGCTGCCTTGGAAAAGACATTCAGTTCAGAAACCCTGCTCACATTTAGGACAGGTAAACTAAGAGAAAATAAAATGCAGAAGAAGTGGCTCAACACCATCCACGTCCCAAAGATTGTTCAGAAATGGCAATTTATTCCACAAAAAAATTGCCAAAATGAGTGGGCTACAATTCAGGTATCACTGCCAGTAACAAACTCATCTATTGCCTTCCCCCATTACATCTTCCTCTGCCATCACCCTGAGCCTCCATAATTATTTAGCTCTAATTAACAATTAAGGAATCCACCAATGTACTAATTTACTTCTAAATGAACAAAGGAACTGGAAAGCAGAGCTGTGGCCTGTGCCTGCAGCAGAGCTGGGCTGCTCCTCATTACTCCCAAACTCCTTTTTTATTCCTAATAAATCTCAACGCCAAAGATTCCAAGGCGTCTCTGCTCCTTATTAAGCGCTTGAAAAATAAACTTGTCCCAAATCCAGAATATTGCTCGTTTTCCCCTGCAGACCTATGAATTTCACCACTTTCCTTGTTATGGCAACGTCTTGCCAGGGTCTGGAAGAACCCCCAGGTGGGAATGACTCCCCAGAGAGGATCCAGCAGGATGACAGAGCCCACCTTCCATAAGTGCCCAGGAAAGGTGATTGTGCCAGCTCAGTTCATTACAAACCCACAGCACATTCCCCCGAGCTGCTGAGCCCCAAGCAAAGGCCACTTGGCCAGCTCCAGTTTGGAATTATCCTGTAGCCAGGCAGTGGAAGCCAGGTGAGAGAAAAGAGACTATCCCCCAAGAGTTAACAGGGCACCAGGAGGGTGCAGGGAATGAAGAACTCCAACTGCTCAGTCACACACACACACAAATCTCAATTTGCATTTGCTGTGGGGTTTTCCCCTCAGGATGTGTTTGCGTGGACTTGAACAACAAAGCTTGGCTAAAAACCCCAAATAAAGCAGGAACATGAAGCCAGCCTCAGTCAGAGCACTCCGTCATGTCCCCAGCACTTGCACAAGAGCTGGGGACATGCTCCAAGCTCCAGCTGGGGGACAGCAGCTCCAGCAAGGAGCTCAGCACCAGGAGCTCCAGTGGGACTGGGGGGCAGCCACCCCTCTGCCAGCACCAGATCCCAGGGAGCCACACCAAGGAGGGCCCCAGAAGCACAACCACCACTCCCACAGAGAGCTCCAGCCCTTCCCAGCTCCTCAGTGACAGCAGGGGGATCCTGGGGGTGCCTCCCCAGGCAGGCAGCACATCCCACTGTGGGCAGGAGCAGCGGTCATCCTGCTTTATCCCAAATCCTGCCCCTCTGCTGACCTCACCTCCTTCCCTCCAAGTTAATCCAGCCTGGCTCAGCTCCCAGGGAGATCCACAAATCCCCTGGGCAGGCAGTGCCCTGATCCACCTCTCATTCCCTGCCCACCACCACCTGTCTGGCTCTGTGCAAACGCTCAGGAAGTCACCTGAGCACTCAGCACGACCTCCACCAGGTCTGGGACACAGCAAGGTACATTCAAACCATTAAAGAGAGAGGTTGCAGTAAAGAAAATAACACAACAGCCAAGAAAATCATAATTAGTGGCATTGTCTGAGTATTTTGGCTTTGCCTTATTGCTTATTAGAGCAATGCCTGTCCCCAGGAGGCATCCTGGGGGTGACAGCACAGGGACACAAGGAAGGACAGTGCAGGAGCCATACCTGAGTCGATGAATCCTGGATTTCATTGGTTTCCTTTGGCACCTGGAGAGTTGGAGAGAGAGAAGAGGAAAAACATCACTGCCCCAGGACCAGCACTGACTTCAGCACGTGTTTATTGTTGGCTCCAGGACAGAGGAACTGCCTCTGCCGGCACAGGAAACATCCAGGGAATGCACAGTGGGAGCCAATCCTTCCCAGCAACATCAGGGAATGGCTTCTGATCAAACCTCTCAAGAGTTTGGGTGGGTTTTTTGCATTTTCTGGTGATTTGGAAGCTCTTCAGTCAGGAGGAGAGCCAGCAAGGAATGGGAACTGGGAGGGGGATGTGGGGCAGACTTATCCTGTGGGTCCCACCTGCAGGCAATTTACTGATGCTTAAATTGAAAATTTCTGCTTGATGGGTGAGACCCCAGAGCCATTCATGGAAGAGCTCCAGGCCTCCAGAGCTCAGGACAATACAGGTTTCATTTTGGGGTGACCAGGGGCTGCACTGGCCCCTCCTCTCTCCCCCAGAGCAGGAGGGAACCAGCTCTGTTACCCTCAGCCTGCTCCACACTCCCAGCAAAGCCAGCCCCTCAATCCCCCATCAGCAGGGCTTTCCCACAAATCCTCCTCTTCAAATAACCAACACAAAGCAGAGCAGCCCGTGCTGGGAGCGCAGCAGCCACTGCAGGGCTGTCCCAGGTGCCACCACTCCCTGTTCCCTGCCTGGCTCCAGCATCCCAAAGGAATCCCTGGGCAGGAGCCAGGCAGGGCAGGTGCCCCATCCCACACCCAGTCCCCTTTCCCAGCAGCTGTCCCAGCTCCTCCCCAGCCCACAGGCATGGGTCACACACCATGGGGAGGCTCGTGCTGACATCCAGCTCTTGCCTCTCCAGCTTTTTCCAGGCTGCTATGAAGCACTTCCTATGAAGGTACCTGGCCTAAGATGTGAGGAATTTCCCTGGGCCAACTCCAGCTCCTGAGGAAAGCCTGGGTGCTTCATGTTTTGGGGGATTTACGATGTGATCTGGGCTTTTTGACACAGATATGTTTGTTGAAAATTTGTTAAATGCCTCAACGAAAGCAAAGTCCCCCAAATTTCCATTTTCCAACGATGCTGGCAGAACAGAGGGACAACTTCTGGAAGGATGATGTACCAAAGGGTGCAATGCTGCTGGGAGTGGGCAGGAATTCCAGAGTGGTGTCCAATTCCCAAGGACAGCTTTCACCTCTCAGAAGCACAGCTCCAGCTGCAGCATTACTCAAAGCTTTCCTGTGCCACACACAGGAGCACATCCAGCCACAGCCACCCCCAGGCTTTCCCTGGATCCCAAACTCTCCTTGGCACCAAACCCATCTGTGACTTGAAGGGATGGAAAAGAACCACCCCACCTCATCATACCCCATCCCAAACTGGAGATCCCAGCAATTCCAGACAACGCCCTGGGTTGGGCCTTTCCTTGGAATCGTGTGACACCAAGGAAAAGCTTGGCCCAGCAGTCCCTCAGTTTGTCAGCTGTCCCCAGCCACACCTGTGGCCAGGCTGTTGGGAGCTGCCACGGGGCCCTGTTGAGGCTGAAGGAGCCTGGGCAGGTTGAGTTGTAGCTGAGGCACTGCTCAGCAGCAGCTGCTGGGTCCCCCATCACAAAGGTCAGCTGTTGGAGAGTGCCCTGGAAGAGACAGAAACCAGAGTTCATGCTCCTGCTTCTTCCAGAGGAGAGGGAAAGGTCTGGAAGGGCCTGCAGGGGAGGTCATCTCCAGCTCTCCATAGCCAGGGATTTCTTTACAGGATGGTTTGGGCAATGAATGTTCCCTCTCCAGCTTCAGGAGTTGCATGCAAAATGCCATGGGCAGGGACACCTCCCACTGTCCCAGGCTGCTCCAGCCTGGCCTTGGACACTTCCAGGGATCCAGGGGCAGCCACAGCTGCTCTGGGCACCCTGTGCCAGGGCCTGCCCACCCTCCCAGGGAAAAATTCCTGCCCAATATCCCATGTAACCCTGCCCTTTAGAAGTTTGAAGCCATTGGACACACTTCCCCAACCAGATCTTTCCATGCTGACTGCACAGAGACTTCTCCTCGTGGTCCAAATCATGGCCAACACCAGAGGATGAGTGGAAATCAAGCCCAGAGGTGACCTGGCTGCTGCCCCTTGTGCTGCCCTGACCCAAACCCAAGCCCTCTGCACAATTCCAAGCCTTTGCTAAGTTTATCCTGCCCAAGCATGAAAATAAATGTTGTTTTGGGAAGAGAAGGCGACGGAAATGGATTGCATCAGAGGGAACTTGCAGCCTCATTCACGCAGGTAGAGCAGATCCTCACCTTAAAGGGGATCTCAAAGGACTCGATGAGGCCTCCAATGATGATCAGCCCCTCAGTGTTCACTCCCATCCCAAAATAGTTGGACCAGCTGACTCTGTCCACCAGCCGACAGTCCACGTGCAGCTCCAGCCTCTCCAGGGAGATGCTGAGAGCCACTTGGTGCCAGTGCCCATCGCCCAGGAAGGACACTGGGAACCTGAGGGAAAGGCAAGAGGCACAACAGGAAACTCATCCCACACCTTGTCCAGGAGCAGGCTTCACCCCTTAGCAGCTCCCAGGGTCCCTCACGTATCCATCCTCAGCGCAGACACGAGGAACAATCTGAGAATTGTTACACCACCACCACTTGGATTTGGGGATGCCTACAACCACTTGAGGCATCTGAGAAATGACTGGGGTTTTGGGTCTTGATTTATCCCCAAGGATCTGAACCTTTTTGTTCTTTGCTTTGTTTCCCAGAGCTGCACCGTTTTGGCAGAGTGGAGTTTGGCAGTGACAACCTGCACCAGTCTGAGGGACATCACCTTCCTTCAGCTGAAGTGAGCTCAGCACTGCCCAAAGCCCACCAGAGAGGGAAAGCCTGACCCTAGGCCTTGGGAGGAGAAAAGGAAGGAAGGAAAGGCAGGAAAACAACACCTGGGCTGGGACTTACTCATAGTGTCTCCTCCTCGTGGTGACAAAGACCAAGGCGTAGGGGTTAATCCTGATCTGGAAGAGCACGTGGCTGCGGTGGCTGAGGATGGTCACCAGGCTGGTGTCCTCCTTCAGGGAGTACCTGAGCTTCAGCAGCACGCTCAGCTCATCTGCAAACCTGGTGGAAGGAGGGGACATGTGCCATTGTGCAGCTGCTGCTGTGTCACCATCAACTGAGCCCTTGGGATAAAACAATTCGAGTCACGGCACAGATGATCCGAGCGGGAAGGAAAAATAAAGGGAAAAAAGAGCCAACAGTTGTTCCAGTTGAGAAGTTCAAAAAAAAGCAGCCAGGCCTAAATTAGCACTGCCCACACAACCTCAGCATGGGGTGGTGGGGCCATGCCAAGGTGTCCTTCCTGCACCCAACCAAGAATGATCAAAGAACCCCAGAATGATGTGGGTTAGGGGAAACCTTCACGCTCATCTCATTCCACCCCCTGTCATGGCAGGGACACCTTCCACTGTCCCAGGCTGCTCCAAGCCCCATCCAACCTGGCCTTGGGCACTGCCAGGGACAGGACAAACTGCTCCAAAATGTAAGAAATGAAGGAAACCCTGACCTCAGAGCACAGAGTGGCTGAGAATCTCCACATCATCATGGAATGGGCTCTCTAAGGAACTCCTCAAACCAGCAGCAATGCCTGAGATGATTTTTGAGCCCCAGCACCCCATTCCCAGCCCCTGAAGGGAGGTTACCTGTCCCCAAAGGCCTCCCTGGTGGGGATGTTGAGGGTTGCATACTGCCCGATCTCCAGGATCCTGCACTTGCTGTGGTCGTAGCCAAAGGAAACATTGCTGAGATCCTGGGCATGGAGAGTAATTTTGTCCAGCAGGTTCACCTCATCTGCATTGGGGAGAAGAGAGAGAAGCTCAGTAGGCTGAGAAAACTCCACTACAGGGCTCTGCTCTGTTTATTTTCCAGTGAGAAAAAAACAGACAAATTGGACAACAAACAAAACCTGCAGGAAGAAGAGTGTAAATTTGGGAAAATTATAATTCAGTGCCCAAATTCAGCAGACTCAGACCACAAAAACCATTCAGACAACTTCACAAACAGCCAGGTGAGATTTTTGAATCACAATACGAGTTTCGAGGCCACTGTCCCAAAGGTAGGAAGGGCCATTCCTTCCCCTGCTGTGGTGGTACCTTCACAACCACAGAGTTGGGATGCTCAGGGCTGTAAAGCAGAGCCTGGGACACAAATGCCCCAAACCACAAGTCCTGGAGCAGCTGGGTACAGGAATCCTGCTCATCCTTCCCCAAACTTCCTTGTTGATGCAGTAAATAAAGAATTGGACCAAGGAGTGGGAAGAAGTCGCTGTGTCCCTCAGCATGTCCTGACCAGAGAGTGGGGACACCCCTCTCTGCCCAAAGTGGGGCTCAGCCCAATCACAGGGCCAGGAATTCCAGTGGGAATTCCCAGGAAGGAAAGGATCTACTCTCAGAATGTGCTGTGAACTTTTGAGATGGTTTGAATGGGGGAGAGCCCCTGCCCTGCCCTGTTTGGCATCACCATGGGAAGCTTTTCACTCCCTTGGTGAACAGACTTTCTCTTCCCAAGTTCATCTTTAACTTCAGAATCTTTGAGCTACAGGAATACCTGAGGAAAAATGTGTTTTAAACCTCAAGGTTTCTTCTTCCTCTCCATTAGCAAAAAGACTTGCAGACCTCAGACACCTAAAACCAGGTCCCTCCAATGTGGCAACAACACTGCCACCAGCAAGGAGTGGGGACAAGGGACAGGCTCAGCTCAACACCCTTGGTCCAGCCCTGCAGGATCACTCCAAACCCCACAGTCCCTTTCCAGGGAGGGTCTGGACAATCCCACTCGATGATTTGTCAGTGGGAATTGTGCCAGCACCATCTGCATGAGCATCTGCCATGGCTTGGGAAGCATCCAGCCCCTTCACTCCCTGGAATTCCCACTGTGGATGAGGTGTGAGGTTGATTTGAGGGCAGACAAACAGCCCCGGGCATGCTCCGACCTGCCAGGAGATATCCACACAAATAACAAATCAATCAAGCAGAAAACAGCTTTGATCTGCTGCAGACACTCGTGTGCCACTCCTGACACCACCTCCTTGGAAGACTTTGCATGGGAAAGAGCTCTCTGATGGGAAAAGGGGGAAGGAATGGAGGAGATGTGGCTATTTATGGTGAGCTGTGACTTCACCTGGGATTTCCCCAGCTCCCCACATGGGCACAGCATGCACTGGTTTCCAGGCAACCTCTAAAGCACTGCAAAATGAAGGTGCAGCAGCTTTTGGCAGCAGGAACACCAAAAAACTGGGACCAAGCCAGAGGGTGCAGGGTTGAGCCCCTGGGAGCCCTGACCAGCCAAAAAACCCCCCAGAGGCAGAGCCAGCAGAGTTTATCAGCACAGCACGGGAATTAATCCAAGACCAAAGAGCTCACAGAGGGGAAAACATCAGGAATGTTTGTCCCTCTCACACCCAAGCATTTTTGGGAGTGACTCCCTCACTGCTGGCATCAATGGATGTGCCAGGACCTGCACAATTCCATCTCCAGGGGCTGCAGCCCCCACCAGGGTCCTGGAGATCACTGAGAGCTCACTGGATCCTGTCAGGGATGTGGTTCCCACATCTGCTGCAGCTGGAACTGATGCCTTGTGCAGGCTGGCCTGGAACAGGGGCTGGACAGAGCTAAAGAATAAAGCAGGGATTTATTCAAAGGCCTCCATGGATCCACCTTGGGCAGCACCAGAGCCCAGCCAGGGCTGCACCCAGGATGAACCAAAATGGCCCCAAAATGCACGGCCGCTCCCGGGGGCTCTCACTGGGATCAGCTCTGCTCCATTTGCACCTTGGAGTTCATTGTCCCATTCCAGCTCCAGCCCAGGCACTCCCATCCTGCTTGTTTTTCTCTCTTCAGCCCACGTTGTTTGTGCTCCTGGGCCTGAGATTTGGATCATTTGTCCTTGGTCCCCAGCTGGAGCAGGAATTGTTTTGTCTCCCTGCTCTGTGCAGAGAGCTCACCATCCCCTCATGTGAAGCCCAGACCCACACACTAAAGCAGCACAGAATCTGAAAAACAGAAAAGCTAAAACCTGAGGCATCAGAACAGCCCTGGAATGAACACACAGGGAATATTCCCCAGGCAGGGCACCACTCCCTGCTTAGGCTCTGATGGCAGGGAACAAAGGAGGAATGGTTTTAAAATAAAAGATCAATTTAGATTTGAGGTAAAAAGTTTTTTGCAGTGAGGCTGGTTAAACACTGGCATAGAGTGCCCAGGAGCAGCTGTGGCTGCCCCTGGATCCCTGGCAGTGCCCAAGGCCAGGCTGGACAGGGCTGGGAGCAGCCTGGGACAGTGGGAGGTGTCCCTACCCTGGCAGGGGTGGGATGGGATGGTTTTTAAGGTCCCTTCCAACCCAAACTGTAACAGGATTCCAAGAGTAGGTTCCTGCACTCTCTGCAGCTCATTGCCCCACAATTTTGGGGCAGGAGCTGCTGCACAATGGGGTTGTTCATGACACTGGATTCAGGGCTCAGCCAGCCTCAGCACCAAAGCCTTTCCTTGCTGCTTTCCCAGGGTTACCCAAGGGCCACCTCTCCCTCCTGGCACAGCTGGGTTTGTGGTTACTACGAGAACACCACGGATTTGCTGGACATTTCCAAGCAGGGTGATTTTCTGCCTTTGCCTGGAGCTCTGGGAGCAGACAGGCTGCTTCCCAAGGAAGCGATTCCCAGCTGCAGGGGCTGTCACCAGCTCAGAGAGAGGGGTCACACCTTCCTGGGAGCACCTCAGGGGATGCTGAGGCTGCTGAGTGCAGTTGCTGCAGCAGCCAGAGGCAGGAACAGCCCAGGCTGTATGTCTGCTACAGGAATTCTTACTTTCCTTTACAAAAATCCCACTTTCTGTGGAGTTTTCAGCATTCCCAGGGCTAAGTTGCTTTATCCCCACAGCCAGGCTTCCCTTCTCCTTCCAGAGGCCATCAGGGAGCAGCTCTGCTCACAAACACTCTTTCTACCCCTGCTGAGCATCCTGCACCCCCAGCACCCTCCCACCTCCATCCTGGACCCCAAAACAGAGCTCACAGCCCAGCTGTGCTCACCTTGGGCTCTCCTTGTCCTTCCCACTGCCCACAGAGCACCTCCAGCACCCCAACCCAACACCTCTGCTATTCAACCTCTGCCCAAATGCCTCCAGAACAGCTATTCCTGCACTGGGAAGGAGATTCCTGGAGTCCAGCTGCAGCTGCCAAATCCAACTTGCTCCTAAAAGCAGCACAGGAATCTTCCCAGGCATCCCAGTGCCAGGGAGAGAAGCTGGGAGGGAGCAGCTGCTCCCAGGAGCTGCTGTGGGGAGCTGGGGCACCCCAGGACAGGCACAGATTCCTGTGGGGAACAGCCCAAGCAGTGCCAGCCCCTGGGAAGATGCTCCAGAAGCAGCCCCAGGCAATCAGGGATCAGGGGCAGATCCCTCCTGGAGCACAGTCAGTGGTAAAGGGAAGCACAGGCAGAAGCTGGAGTGGAAACCAGGCTGCAGTGAGGTGTGAAATCCATCCCAGGGCAGAGATGGGACAGAGAGCAAAAGGACAAGGAGAGAAATTCCACCCAGGGAAGGTCCATGGCCCATCCAGGAGGCCCACCAGAGCTCAGGACAGGGCTCAGGGTACAGGGCTGAGCTTAAATGGGGCTGCTGGGATGAGCTGGGGGTCCCAGGTGAGGCTGGTTGGGGTCATTAAGGCCCATTAGTGCTCTCAGGCATCAGATGGGTTTCAATAGTGACTCTCCACCATCCCATCCCAGAGGAAGGAGCTCCCTGAGGGGCACCCCCAGCTGCAGACACAGGAAAGTGACCACCCATATTCTCCTTTGGCTCGTTTCAATGTGTGAAACTTCCACTGAGCTTTAGGTTCTCCCCAAAAGAGGGAAGCGAAGGAAAATTGTATTAAACAGCCAAAAATTGGGGCCTTGGAGAGCTCCAAGCAGGGTCTGTCAGGCTGAGTCATTTCCCCTGGATGTGGCACTGGTTGGAACCTGGAATAATAGGGCTGGCCAAGCCCTGGGGACAGCCCTGGCTGGGGAGTGGAGCCTATGACCTAATGGGCCTTTCCTCCCTCTAACTCCTGAGTGCCTGATGGAAATGTCCTGCCAGGACTCTGCTTAGGATCACTCCAAACCCTGCATCAGAAAGGCTGGGACATCACAGCTCCAGAATTTAACCAGGAAGGTTCCCTGCATTAGGTGATGGAAAACCAGGGCTCCGTGCTGGGGCCTCACACCAGGGACACCAGCACCAAGCATCCAAAGCAGCACAGCCCTCCCAACACTCCAGTGCTCCTCCAGCTCCCCCTGACACCCCACAGCTGTGGGAAGATGTTGGAGGTTTTTAACCTGACTTTCTCTGGAGCAAGGACAGCAAAAATGGCAACTCCCCACTTGTTTGGAGTTGCCTGGTGGCTCTGCACGTTGGCTGGATGAGCTCAAGGACACCTTGACTGTTACTTTTGAGCCTTGAAGGACACAGACTCCCAAGGCATTCAGAAGGCTGCTTGGCATGAGAGCCCCCTTTAGTTCATCCTCTCCTCTTTTATGGCATAGTTTGCTACAGGTGGACCTGCCCAGTCATTTAATCAATACCTTTCACCTGACTGGCTAATTAACAAGACACCCATTTGTAAATAATCTTATGAGAACAGCAGGAAAACAGCTATTAGAAAAACACCATCTGCAGGTTGTTTTTAATATTTGGCTATCATTGTTTATCTCCAGCTCCCTAAAGCTTCCCAGGCCGATTCTGGGAAAACTTATCTAGCTTTCTCTGACCTGAGAGCTACCACCACACTTGACATGAAGTTTTTTGCAGGCAGCTCTTCCTGCTTCTCCTTCCATCCCAGAATTTCTCGTGACAATGCCCACAGCAGCCACCCGTGTCCCTACCAGTGCCACATCCATTCCCTACTGTTCCCATTTCCCTCCCCATCCAACCATCCCTTTCCAGGAGCACCTCCAGAAGGCACCCGAGGTGAGCTTTGAGCTCTCACAGCTCCCAGGGCTGGTTATGCAACAGGATTGGAACCTCCTCCTCCTCCTCCCTGCTCCGGAGAGCAGGGATAATTTGGGCTTGACCCCGTGGCTGCAAGTCCAGAGGGGACAGAGCCAAAGCAGGAAGAAAAGGAACAAGGGCATTTCCCACGGAGGACACCGGCCCCATTATGGAAGAGTGAATGCAGCCACCCACCCACGGAGAGGACAGCAAATTCCAGGGGAGAGAAACCTCCTCGGAAGAAAGAGCTCGGCTGCACGCATTGTGTGGACAGGAAAACCGGGAGCACAGGTTCTCCTGGAGCTCGTTACCCGGAGCTGCAGCTGTGCTGCCGCTCCTTTGTGCCCGCCCAGCGGGGTGGGGATGGGGCTTCTGGGGACAAAGGCTGGGCAGGAGGAAGGGCTGCTGCAAGGAGGGATGACCCCGAGTAAGGATAAGCTGGGAAAAGTAGGGCAAGTGGCAGGAAAGGAAGAGAGCTTTGGGAGCAGGGAAGAGTTTCGGAGCTGCTAAAGCCAGAGTGGGCACAGGAGTGTGGAAGGGGCAGCTCAGCCTTCAGCTTTATCCTGCTCAGGGCAAATCCCAGCTCCCCAAGCCGTGAGCCAGCATAAAAATCTCATCCCATTAACCGAGGGGGAGAGGTCTGGGAGGCTGTCTGCTGGTCTTGTGGGGCCTTGGGAAGGGTTTGGGACATGGAGAAAATCGATATCCTGGAAGCTGAGCAAGGAGACCCTTCTGAAGGAGGCTGGCAAGGGCTGGGAGGGAGGCCCACAAGGACCAGCTGCTCTGCAGGGTTTGGTGGCCTCGCTTGATTTGGGGTTTTTAAATAGAAAATTAAAAAAGAAGCCACTTTCAACCTTTCCAAGATGTGCTGAGAGCTCACAGAATCATGACACAGTTTGGGTTGGAAGGGGCCTTTAAAGATCACCTCATCCAACCCCCCAGACTTCTCAGAGCTCCTCACCCATCTCCTTCCTAATAACCCCAAGAGTTTACCCCACCCAGAGCTCCTGGTCCCTGGGGAGGTGCTCTGGTGTCACCCCAGCCTTGCCCAGCCCTCACCCCCCAGGCCACACTCACACCCTGGTGCATCTTCCATCCCCTGTTCTCATCTCCCCTCCAGAGCCTCCTTCCCCTGCTCTGTGCTTTCATCTCCTGCCCCTCCTGGAGCATTGACAGCTCCTGAGCTGAGCTCAAACCCTCACTCATGTCAACTCAAACACCATGGAAATGATGTTTTATCCACATTCAGGGCTTAAAAGCTTTAGCTGGAGGGGCATTTTTACATGGTTTTCATTTAAATCCCCACACAACTGCTCCTCAACCTGTTCAAGTTGGCCTCGCAGCAATAAAATCAATTACTGAATTACAGGGAGTCAGCACTGGAATTGGTGCACAATGCCTATCCAGCAGATTCTGTGGGATTCCTTTTAAAAAAATAAAAAACATCCCAATAAAATTTGTGTGACACTGAGTGGGGACAAGTGCCATAAACATTGGCCCTTGCTGTAGCTCATAAATAAACTTCTCTTTATTGCTCCATTGTCAAAGTAATTAACAGCAAATTCTCCACTCTCTCCCACTCCAGGGACTTGTTTCCAGCACCAGCTTTCCAAGAGCCTCCCTCTCTGTGGTTTTATAAAACAAAACCCCATGTTTTACAGGCTTGGAAGACAAACAGAAATAAACACCAAAGCTGTGAAGGGACGATCCCAAAAAGCTGCTCTGGGTGGGCTGGACACCCCAGGCTGGGAAGAATGCCCAGCCAGCGTTTGTAGCCCTGATTTTCATCATCCTCTCATTCTGATCACTGAATCCCAGAATCATTTAGGTTGGAAAAGACTTACCAGGATCATCGAGTCTGAGCTGTGCCCAGTCCCCACCTTGTCCCAAACCCACAGCACTGAGTGTCACCTCCAGGCCTCCCTGGGACACCTCCAGGGATGGGGACCCCAAACCTCCCTGAGCAGCCCCTTCTGATGTTTAGCAATGTTTTCCATGGAGAAATTCCTGCTGATGTCCAACCTGAGCCTCCCCTGGCCCAGCCTGAGGCCGTTCCCTCATCCTGGAGAGCACATGAATGTTGGTGTGCACAAACACCCCCAAAACTCCTGGGAATTGTCTGGATTTCAAAGACTCCAAGGTCAGGACCACCAGGAGGTGCCTCCAGCCCCCAGCCCTGGCTCCAACAGCAGGAAAGGAGCTCTGGTGTCACCCCAGGACACCAACAGCAGGAAAGGAGAGGAGAAGAGCAGGAACAGAGCAAATCTTTCCCAGTTCCTCCCAGCTCCCTGCACGCCCAGGATTTGCTGATCCAAAGGCAAAGTTTGCATCATCAGGAGCTGGACCTCAAGTCCCTCCTGCCCTGGGAAGCTCTGGAGGATATTCCTGCAAGGGATCCCTGGGCACACAGAGCTTCCATTCTCTTCCCCTTGAGCTCTCCTGATGTTTTGTGGAGCCTCAAACTCCTCCTAAGGCAGGCTGGGGTGTGTTTGTACAGCCTCAGCCGTGTGTTGAGGATCAGGCAAACAGGAGGAACAACGATGCTGAGCCAAGGTGTGCCTGTTCTCAGGTGACAGATGGCTCCTGGCACAGGTGCCACCCTCCCTGGCTGCCCTGATTCATACCTGCCTGGCCCATCTCCAGGGATGTCAGGTTTATCTGCAGTTCCCAGCCTCCTCTGACATGCCCTGCCAAAGGAACCCACTCAGCACCAGAAGAAGGAGCAGGAGGGTTTTGGGGTGCAGCGAGTCTGCATTTGCTGAAATGAGAGGAATTCCCAGGACAGGCTCCCTGGATGTATTTATTTGGATTTTCTCAGGCTGTAATCTCTCCCAGACATGTGTCTGCAGCAGCAGATAACACCAACCCCAGCATTTCCCTGCTCACTCAGGACACTTTTAGTGTTGCAATAACAGCCCAGACTGAGCTGCTGCCAGGCTTTAAAATAACTTCTCTGACAATTGCAGACAATGGCAGGTTAGGCTGGAGAAACATTCATGGAGATCAGCTTGGAATGGAGAAGAAGGGGACCAGGGTATCCCAAAAGTCAATATTTCCCATCAAATTGTAGCTTCATTCCAGAGCCCTGACACTGCATTTCCTGCTGGAAGAAATCTTTCTGCCTCACTCACCTCTACCTTTTGTAGTTTCTGGGGTTGGTTTTGCTGATCCTGCTGGTGTTTGGTGAACAAAGAGGAGTTGGGAGTTAAATCAAACCCTTCCAACTGCTTCCCTTCCCACAGCTGATGGGCAGAGGGGCTACAGCTCCTTGTCCTGATCCTCAACACACGGCTGAGGCTGTACAAACACACCCCAGCCTGCCTTAGGAGGAGTCTGAGGCACCACAAAACATCAGGAAAGCTCAAGGGGAAGAGAATGGAAGCTCTGTGTGCCCAGGGATCCCTTGCAGGAATATCCTCCAGAGCTTCCCAGGGCAGGAGGGACTTGAGGTCCAGTTCCTGATGATGCAAACTTTGCCTTTGGATCAGCAAATCCTGGGCCTGCAGGGAGCTGGGAGGAGGCCAGCAGGAAAGATTTGCTCTGTTCCTGCTCTTCTCCTCTCCTTTCCTGCTGTTGGAGCCAGGGCTGGGGGCTGGAGGCACCTCCTGGTGGTCCTGACCTTGGAGTCTTTGAAATCCAGACTATTCCCAGGAGTTTTGGGGGTGTTTGTGCACACCAACAGAATCAAAGTGTCCTAGCCCTGTGGCAAAGCAGCAGCAGGGAAGCAGTGGAAGATCCTTTGGAGCTTCAGAGCCTTCAGGGACTTGGTGCTCAAACACTGGAGATGGGGTGGGTTGGACACAGGCACTGGCAAGAGCAGCTTCACTCCAGGGCTGCTCACAGCTGGAGGGACCAGGGAAATCTGCTGTACAAGAAGCCTCAGGTAAATTCCAGTGTGTCCATGTGTCATTTCTCCAGGGAGAAATGACACATGGACACACTGCAATTTGTGAAATATCCAAAGGGATGCTGCCTCCCAGCAGCTCTGCCCATGGAAAGGGCTCATCCTGCTGATCCAGTGTCTCTCCCAGGTTTCCATTCCTGCAGGATCGTGGCTGAATTGTGCCAAGAAGGGATTTCTCACACCCAGCAGAACAATCAGTGCTGCAGCTTTTAACTCCAGCAACCCCAAAATCCAGGCCTTGTATTGACCAAATTGGGTCCACTTGGGCCTCAGTCTTCAAGGGGGACCCTGAGGGGCTGGAGCGTGTCCAGGGAAGGGAACGGAGCTGGGAAGGGGCTGAGGGGGCTGGGAAGGGGCTCAGCCTGGAGAAAAGGAGGCTCAGGGGGGCCCTTGTGGCTCTGCACAGCTCCTGACAGGAGGGGACAGCCGGGGGGGTCGGGCTCTGCTCCAGGGAACAGGGACAGGAGGAGAGGGAACGGCCTCAGGCTGGGCCGAGGCTCAGGGTGGACAGCAGCAGGAATTTTTGCATGGAAAGTGTTGTTAAACATCAGATGGGGCTGCCCAGGGAGGTTTGGAGTTCCCATCCCTGGAGGTGTCCAAGGAAGGCTGGGAGGTGGCACTGAGGTGGCACTCAGTGCTCTGGGCTGGGGACAAGGTGGGGATCGATCACAGGCTGGACTCAATGATCATGGAAGCCTATTCCAACCTAAATGATCCTGGGATTCTAAACTGGCTAAATTCTAAATTTAGAATTCTGGCTAATTCTAAACTGGGATTCTAAACTGGCTGCTGTTTTATTCATGGCAGCCACAAATCCAGAGTGTGTTTTCCCTCACCTGGGTGATTCCCTAATCCAGCAGATCTGGCTCAGCTGAGCCAGAGAGGCTCAGAGCAACCTCCAGACAAGCCAGAGATATCCAGATTACATCCCTGCCATCCAGCCTGGCAATCCAGCCCTCTCTCTCAGTGGATTCATGACAAACACATTTTATCAACCTCCCTGCAGTGGCCCAGGAGACAAATTGCCTGGGGGCAGGCGAGGGAGTCAGACAGCTCCATTTTCCAGCCTTGATAAGAGCCAGTGACCTCAGCCAGGCAGAAACCAGAGAATGCCCTGGGAAGGACTGGCTTAGCTCCCCTGGCTGAGGGAACACTGAGTTATCACATCCCAGCAGGATGGGCAGAAATCCCACCTGGAATTTCCTGTGCCCTCGGCCCCGTGCCCCCAGCCCCATCACACACCCTGCACCCAGCACAGAGCTGCCAAATTCCCACTCAGGTCTGCCTGGACTCAGACAAACTCACAGGTTTAGGGGAGATTTGAGGTCAGAGAAGCAAACTGAGGGGATTTAACAACAAACCCTGCAGTGAGCAGGACCCCAGAGCTGGTGATGGAAGATCCAGAGACCCCTCGAGGGGCAGGATCCAGCTGCTTTCACATTTAAACTTGGCTTTCCTGCCAGCCTGCAGAGAAAACCTGGAAAACATCACTGTGGGGTGATCTGTGGACCCAAAAGCAGAGGGCAAATGTGACAAAGGTGGGTGCACCCAGCACTGCCCTTCCCTGAGCTGGCACTGGGGAAAGAGCTGGAGGCCAAAAGGCAGGGGACATGCAGGGGACACAGGGCCAGGTGTGAGGCTGCCAGGACAGCTCCTGTGCTGTGCCAGCGGGCACAGAGCCAGTGCCCAGCCAAGCCTGGGCTCCTGGGCACAGTCTGCTGCCTGCCCAGCGATGATGGAGCTCAGGGGAGCTTGGGGGACACTCCAGGTCCCAAGGGCTGGCAGGGAAAGGCAACTCCTGTCCAATCCCCTCAGGAGTGTGGGGTTTGTTCCAGGACTGTCCCCACTGCACCTCTGTCCCAACTCAGGGACACCCTTCCTTCAGCCAGGACAATTCTCCCTTTAAAGGATGGCCACAGGTCAGTGCAGGGTTGTTTTTAACTAAAATGCAGCCACTTCATGCTGCAATCTCCACCTTGGGGACAGTGACATTCCCTCAGGAGGACCAAGGCCTTGTGCTGAGGGACAGGGGACAGACAGACACTGCTCCTGGGAGCCCATGGGGGAGCGGGACCTGCCTGAGCTGAGCTTTGCACCTACAAGTGCCTCCCCAGCTCCTGTCACTTTGGTGTGACCAATTCTCACCCCAAATTAGCAGCAGTGAACTTCATGAAGGGAGAGCTTTGACTGCAGGACAGTGAAGCCCCCAGTGCCTCAGAGGGATCCAGCTCTGCTTCCTTTGCTTCAGGAGCTGCTGCTGCTCCAAGGGCCTGGAACTAAAATCCTGAACCTGGGTCAGTGTCTGGAGGTTGCATTTGGCTCCTGGACATCATTTTCCCAGGGGGATGGGCAGGGACAGAGCAGGAATGAGAGGAGGAGGCACCAGAACCTGATCCCAGCTGTCCTGGGTTAAGTGTGGAATCTATCCCCATCTGTCAGAGCTGGGACAGTTCTCCTCTGTTCATTGGGCAGGTTTTTCTTTATCTCTCCCACAGCCAATCCTCCCTCCAGGAGATCTCTGCTGTCCATGGCCAGTGAGTGTCCCTGCATGGCTGATCCAATTCCAGCATCCCATGGGAGAGGCTCTGCCCAGGGGAGGAGCCAAGCATTCCTACCTGGATCCAATCTGCCCTTGGCAACACCCCAGCAGCCTTTGCCCCCTGCATTCCCAGAGGAGCAGCTTTCTTCTGCCCTGCATTCCCAGAGGGAGCCCAGGCCCATCTCCAGCAGCCCTGGAGCTCCAGAGGAAAACTCCCCCCTTGTCCAGGATCCCTGCTCCAGCAGAGCCACAGCTGGCACTGCAGGAGGGCTGAGCCACCCTGGGATGGGACTGCTGCCACCACCCTGACCCACAGCCTGTCAGTTCCTGCTCTGACCCTGGCAGTGGTTTGGGTTTTTTTTTTTGGTTGGTTTGTTGGGTTTTTTTTGGGGGGGGGGGGGGGGGGGGTTTTTTGGGTTTTTTGTTTGTTTGGTTTTGTTTGTTATTGTTGTTTATACTATTAAATTTGGTTGGGTTTTTTTTTCGTTTTCCTAAAAAAGAGCTGTTATTCCTACTCCCATATCTTTACCTGAGAGCCTCTTAGTTTCAAAATTATAATAATTCAGAGGGAGGGGCTTTGCACTTTCCATTTCAGGGGATGCTCCTGCCTTCCCTAACAGATACCTCCTGTCTTAGGTGACCAGCACAGCCTCGGGCAGAGCAGGGCAGCAGCACCAGCCCCGACCTTCCCCTCCTTCTCCCTTCAACACAGCTCCCAAAAACAAAAATATAAATTAAAAATGAGTGTTTCCCAGCCTAACAAGCTGCCATTTCACAGCCAAGCAGAGCTCAGGTTTTCACCCCAGGCAAAACATGTGCACATTTGTGATTCACTCCACGCCGGCGCTGCCAGGTTTCTGTACAAACGATTGAATTGTTGCGGTTTCAACCTTGACTCAACTCCCAAATGCTCCTCCCAGCTCCTCTGACAGAGCTCATCACCTCCCTCCTCTCCCCCACCACTGGTATTTTTACACCCAAATTATCTTTGGGTGCCTGGGAGCCTTCAGATTCCCTGAGGAGCTGCTCCAAGCCAGGAGCTGCTGCTTCCCCGGGTGTGGGAGTCTCTGAGAGCCCCAGCCAAAAGATTTCCTCTTGTAAACTCCTTTCACCAGCTCAGGTCGAGCCCACAACGCTGGAACCAGAGCTCGGGAGCCTCTGGGGGAATAAACATAAACCAGGATTTTATTCATGTGCAGAGAAGCTGCCAAACCCCCAAAACAGTGCTGGAGGCACCACTTTGCCAAACCCCAAAAATGGTGCTGGAGGCACCACTTTGCCAAACCCCAGGAGGGGCTGAGCCCTCTGGAGCTCCCTGGGCCAGATCCTGGGCTGGGGAGGCTCCACAGCTGGAAACTTGGGTGAGGATGAGCATGGATGGGGCTGAAGAAGCTTCCAGCAACTTCCAGCATGGATGAGATCCCCAGGAGGACACACTCAGCAGGAGGCCGTGGGCCAACCTTTATGCAAAAGCCCCGTGCTGGATGTGGACTCCTCCATCCCTTTTTCCTCTCCAGGGTTCAAAATCCTCATGTTCCCCCTGCAAAACTTCCTATCTGAGGCCTGGCTCGTGTCCATTCCTGTATTTTCTGCTTCAGAGGCTGCATCAGAGCATCCCACCAGCAATAATGATTTCCCACCTCAAACCAATTTTCCTCTCTCTCTGTTTCTTCACTAACCTAAAGAATTTCCCTGAGATTTTTTTTTTTTTATGCAGTAGAACCCAGAGGAAAATCTATTTTTTCCCCCTCAAAACTGCAGTTTTTGAGGCTGGATTATTTGTCACAAGTGAAGCTGAGAAGAGCCCAGGTCAGACATGCTCCCCCATCCCTCTGCCTCTGCAGGGAATTGGGTGGATTTGGGGAGAGCCCCAGACAGAGCTGACAAGTCTTGTTTGAACAGCAGAGATGTCTCTGCCTTGCAAAAAATTATATATATAATATCTGCTCTTCATTCCTCCCTCTGCCTTTGAGCAGGGGAAAACATTTGTTAGTGATTCATCACTTCCCTGAGCAGCCCAGACTGAGAAAAGAATGGATTTGGGATGTGGGGGAGCTCTCAGGGTTAAAGGGAATTGCTGGAAAGAAATCGTGTGTCAAACTCAAACAGAAAACTTTCCCTAAATTAGAGTAAAAAAAAAAAAAAAAAAGGAAAAGAAAATTAGTCAGTTTGAGTCAGCCCAGAAATGAAAGGTTTCACCTCTGTGGATAAGCTGCCTCTTTCTTGTTTTTTTTTATTCAGTGCAAGTTCACTTTACTTAACTGAAACTGTTTGAAAGTGAAAATTCAGTGTTATTTTTAACCCCTGGAGATGACAGGACATTTCCTCCCACCCCCAGTGGACCACTTTTGGGGTTTTTAAAATATTTTTTTTCTTTTCACAGACCCCAGGAAACCCAACAGTTTTAACAGGCTGGAGTTTCACTTCCTGATTGGAAATTTTCCACCTGATCAGACCCAGTTTCACCAGCCCTGCTTCAACCTCCACCAAGTCCACTGAGCTCCAGACTCCTGAGCCCACCCTCCCTCAATGCCCTGCTCCTTTACCTGGAAGCAGCCAGCCTGAGGAACATCCCCAAGCAGAGAATTCTCTATATTCTTCTATTTTCTCTAATTCCTCTATATTCTTCTATTTTCTCTAATTCCTCTATATTCTTCTGTTTTCTCTAATTCCTCTATATTCTTCTGTTTTCTCTAATTCCTCTATATTCTTCTATTTTCTCTAATTCCTCTATATTATTCTATTCCACATCTTCTATTCCAGTGCCTCAGAATCCTCTGGATTCTCTCATGTCTGACAATGCAGCCAATATTTTGCTGCATCTCCATTCCACCTCATTTTCAAGCCACTTCCAGAACAAAAAAACTTTGGAGCATTGAAGAGGACCCCTGGAATTCCCACCTTTATGGACACACATGGGTTGGAAAACACCAGGACATCACCTATAACCCACCCTGAATGCTTAAAAAGAAGAAGAAAACCTAAATCCTTGAATTAGCCATCCTGACTGGAATAGTAGGATTTCCTAAACTAAAACAATATTTCACATTGTCCCCCCACAGTGGGGGGAATTATTGCCAGGGAATTATTTTTTAAGCCATATCCTGTATCCAGTATCACAGTGGGAGAAATCCTCCTCCTGGTGGAAGGTTTCAAGGTTTCTCTTTCCAAGACAATAAAACATTCCCAGCTGGTGAAAAGCAACCCTGGGCACCTGGATCTGCCTCTTGGTGCCAGGAAGGAAGAGAGCCATGCCATGTGGAGGGGTCAGGGGGGTTTTCCATGGATCCTGGATGTCCCAAAGGACCTGGGTTTTGTCCCTGCCCAGCCTTGGATGCCACCCTGTCCATCCCTGCAGCGCTGTCCAAACGCTCCTGGAGCTCTGGCACCCTCGGGGCCGTGCCCATTCCCTGGGGAGCCTGGGCAGTGCCAGCACCTCTGGGGGAAGAGCCTTTCCCTGCTCTCCAGCCTGAGCTGCCCTGGCCCAGCCCCAGCCGTGCCCTGGCTCCTGTCCCTGTCCCAGAGCAGAGATGGGAGCTGCCCCTCGGGAGGAGCTGCAGCCCCGGGGAGCTCTGCCCTCAGCCTGCTCCAGCTGCACAATCCCAGTGCCCTCAGCTGCTCCTCACGGGCCCCTCCAGACCCGTCCCCATCCCCTTGTGGCCTCCTCTGAGCACTCTCTAATAACTCAATGTTATCTCTAATAACTCATTTTTTATATTGTGGTGCCCAAAACTGCCCCAGCTATTCCCAGGCTCCTGTCCCTGGTCAGGAGGGAAAAGGTGCTGGATCAGGGCCAGGCAGGGCAATCTGCTGGAGCCACCAGCTGTGGCACAGCCTGGAGGAGCTGCAGTGCAGGTGTCACCTCCAGGCCCCCCCAGCATCCCTTGGGACCAGCAAACAGGGGACCTGCCCATCCCTGTAGGACCTGCCCCAGGGAGAGCCAGCGTCAATGCACAGGATCCACAGCTTGGAAAGGCACCCCCTATTCCCTAACCTGGGGCTCCACCATTTTTCCCACCAGGAACGTGCCAGGGAAGCCCAGATGTCCCCAGGACAGGTGTGAGGTGCAGGCACAAACACCAGAGCAGGTGACAACAGTGATTTGTGACCATGGCCCCATGGAAGGAGACAGTGGAAGAACTGAGATCCCATGGATATAAATCTCCAAAATCCCTCTGCACATCTCACTTGGGAGCTCTTGGACATGGACAAGCCCCTGCTGCTGCACAGCTCTGCTCCTCGGGGCTCTCCCAAAAATATCCCTAAACAATGAACCACTCTACAAAGCTCCCCGAGAGCCTGCAGTGCTGCAGACACCACGGGATGGCTGCTCCTGCTCCACACCTGCATTTCCTGAGGGCACAAAACCTCACTTTCCTGTCTAACTCCAGCAATTCCTGCAGGATTTATCCAGCCAGCAGCGAGCAGGGCTCCTCCAAACCCACCGGGCTGAGTTTGTTTTGCAGTCATCAGATTAAATGTCCTGGAGATTGCTGCAGCAGCTCTCCTGCTGGGCTGGAGCAGTGCTCCAGCCTTTCCAGCACACTCCAGTGCTCTGGGAGCAGCAGGACCACGTGAAGGAATGGCTTTGCTGCTTTTTTCCTGGTTTGGAAGTGAAGCAAACAAAGAAAAGTGGAGTTGGCTTGAAGTGCTGTGCCATTCCCATCAAACCTGCAGTAAAAGAAACACTCCAGCTGATCAGCTCAGCCCTAAATATTGAATTAATTCACTGTAAAATCTGACAAAACAAGGTTAAATCACACACCTGCAAAGCCATGGGGCTGTTCCCTCTCTGCCACAGCCAGGGACCAGGACACTGCTGCAGGATGTGGGCAGGCTCAATCACCTCTTCTCCCTAAAATATTGGATTCCTGCATTTGAAGAGCCTGCCCAGCCCTCCTGAGTTCAACCATCCCCAGCTCTGCCAAGGCCACCACTGGGCCATGTCCCCAAGTGCCACATGGCTTCTAAATCCCTCCAGGGAGGAGACTCCAGCACTGCCCTGAGCAGCCTGGCCTTGAAAACCCTTCCCATGGAGGAATTTTTCCTCATTTCCGATCTGAACCTGCCCTGGTGCAACCTGAGGCTGTTTCCTCTTGTCCTAGAAAGAGCAAAGAGCAGTTTCTTTTCTAGGGAAATGCTGCAGTAGGGTAGAAAAATCATTAAAAAAGGCTTCATAAAATGAAGCCTGCTCTCCTAAAATCAGTGGCTGGCCTTGTCACTGTGCAAGTTCCCATGTGAAAGCAGTCCTGGTGTGAGCAGTTCATTAGCATAACAATCTATTCCTGGGTAAAAAAACAACTTGTACCTGTATGAACTGTTTTTATACTGTTAGACAGAAAAATGAAAACTACCTCTACAAACAACCTTTCCTGCACGTACACACCGAGGGTTTGAGTGACCAATCCATACAGAATAACAACTTGTTACTGACCCATAAAGTAATTGGTAAGAAAGCTACTGACCAATGGGAGTCACACACCAGGTCTGTAAAACTGGATAAAAAGGAGTTCTGTGAGTAAAGAAGAGCTTTTTCCACCATGAAGAAAAGGGAGTTTGTGTGATTTATTCTGATAGGGAAAACCACAGGGAAGGAAATGGGATTTCCAGTCCTGGGCAAGGACCAGGGAGCCCCATGTGATGGGTTTGGCAGCAAAACTTCTGGAATGCTCTGCCCAGGGAGGTGGTGGAGTCACCATTCAACAAAGCCTGGATGTGGCACTGGGGGCCAGGGTTTAGTTGAGGTGTTGGGGCTGGGCTGGACTCGGTGACCATGAAGGTCTCTTCCAACCCAGTGATTCTGTGAATTCTGTGAATTCTGTGAATTCTGTGAAACTGGATCACAATGAGGACAAACCCCAGCTGGGGTGTGGGGGATCCTGAGGAGCTGCAGGGGAGGCTTTGCTCTGCCCCACTGCAGAAGGAGCTCCAGGCAAGAGGAATTCAGGGCATGGTTTTAACACATCAGCCATCAGTCATCTCCTGGTTCCTGCCCCTGCTCAGAGCCAGCAGGGTGGGATGTCTTGGAGATGACAATTTTTGATGTGAAGGCTTCAGAAAAGCCCACGCACTCTCCTCCAGGCTTAGCCCACAACTAGGAGTGAGCTGAGGAAAATCTGCTCATCTACCCCAGCAGGGACACATCCACCTCCATGCTGGGGTAACCCCTGGCCCTTGCTTCCTGGCAGTCAGCTCCCCACTATGGGCAGGGCTGCAGAGCAGTGGCAAACGTGGAAAAAGTGGAATCATGGAATTGTTCAGGCTGGAAAAGCCCTCTGAAGTCACTGAGCCCAGCTGTTCCCACAGCCACCACTGACCCATGTCCCCAAGTGCCACATGCAGGGATGGGAACTCCAAACCTCCCTGGGCAGCCCCATCTGATGTTTAACAGCACTTTCCATGGGGAAATTCCTGCTGGTGCCCACCCTGAGCCTGCCCTGGCCCAGCCTGAGGCCGTTCCCTTTCCTCCTGTCCCTGTTCCCTGGAGCACAGCCCGACCCCCCCGGCTGTCCCCTCCTGTCAGGAGCTGTGCAGAGCCACAAGGGCCCCCCTGAGCCTCCTTTTCTCCAGGCTGAGCCCCTTCCCAGCCCCCTCAGCCCCTTCCCAGCTCCGTTCCCTTCCTTGAGAAGCAGCAATTCCCAGCAGTGGGGCATTCCTGGCTGCCTCAAGCCCCCTTGGAGCAGGGAGAAGGGGGTGAGGACAGTCCCACATCAGCCAGGCTCTGGCTGCTTTATCAGCCCATTTATCTCAGCTACTTCCAGCCCTATTCTGTTTCCAATCAGCATCCCCGACCCACTCCGGCCTGTGGGAATTCCAGTAAAAGCCTGGAAGGAATATAAAAATGAAACAAAAACACATTCAGGGAGATTAAATGGGAAAAGGCAACTAACTGTGCTGTGGAAAGGAGCAGGGTTCATGTTCTCACATAAAGCTGGGTGCAGAGCTGGGGGGGCTGAGCCTGGGGAAGGGGCTCCCCACAGCCAGGTTTGGGAATTTTCTCCTCAGGAAGCTCTGTGTGGGCTCCCCACAGCCAGGTTTGGGAATTTTCTCCTCAGGGAGCTCTGTGTGGGCTCCCCAAAGCCAGGTTTGGGTGCAGAAATTGTTCCCCAGCTCAGAGAGCTCTGTGTGAGTTCCCCACAGCCACATTTGGGTGCAGGAATTGTTCTCCTGCTCAGGGAGCTCTGTGTGAGCTCCCCACAGCCAGGTTTGGGAATTGTTCTCCTCAGGGAGCTCTGTGTGTGCCCCACAGCCAGGTTTGGGAATTGTTCTCCTCAGGGAGCTCTGTGTGTGCCCCACAGCCAGGTTTGGGAATTGTTCTCCTGCCCAGGGAGCTCTGTGTGTGCCCCACAGCCAGGTTTGGGAATTGTTCCCCAGCTCAGGGAGCTCTGTGTGTGTCCCACAGCCAGGTTTGGGAATTGTTCTCCTGCCCAGGGAGCTCTGTGTGTGCCCCAGGGGTGCTGCCCTGCCCAGGGCTCCTCCACAGCAGCTCTGTCCCCACTCCTGAGGCACAGCCACAGCTGGGAGGGAGCCCAGGGCCAGTAAAGGGTCCCAAGTGGGGAGCAAATGTTAATTGGGATTGTCAGCAGCTCCTTGGAAATCAGCTGGGCCATCCCTGAAAGGCACAGGAGTGAGGGGAGCAGCCCCACGTGTCCCCCTGCCTTCAGAGAGCAGGGGTGGAAGGATAAATAAATCAAAAATCCCCAGCAGAGCGGGCAGGGCAGCAAGGGGGGTGACTGTGCCCCTCTCACAGACCCCATCTATTACAGGGGGTCCCTCTGGGGTCCTCAGCACAGGAAGGAGCTGCTGGAGAGATCCAGAGGAGCCACAGAGCTGCTCCAGGGCTGGAGCCAGGCTAGGAGAGCTGGGGGTGCTCACCTGGAGAGGAGAAGGCTCCAGGGAGAGCTCAGAGCCCCTGCCAGGGCCTAAAGGGGCTCCAGGAGAGCTGGAGAGGGACTGGGGACAAGGGATGGAGGGACAGGACACAGGGAATGGCTCCCACTGCCAGAGGGCAGGGCTGGATGGGATATTGGGAATTAGGAATTGTTCCCTGGCAGGGTGGGCAGGCCCTGGCACAGGGTGCCCAGAGCAGCTGTGGCTGCCCCTGGATCCCTGGCAGTGCCCAAGGCCAGGCTGGACAGGGCTGGGAGCAGCCTGGGACAGTGGGAGGTGTCCCTGCCATGGCAGGGGGTAGAACAAGATGAGCTTCAAGTTCCCTTCCCCCCAAACCATTCCAGGATTCCATGAAAAAGCCTTCCTTGGGTCAACATGGATGCAATCCCTACCAAGCTGCAGCAGAGCCATGTTCACAACCTGCTTCTGCAAACTGCTTCTGCAGGGGGAAAATAAGCACAGCAAATTAAAAACAACACCACACCAGTTGTTTTAATTAGCATCAGGAGGTCATTCCAGGGTGAATTCCCAGCCATGCCCTCTCCCTGTCCTGCTGCTCACACACCTTGCTGGGGAGGAGATTTAATTCTATGTTCTCCAACATGGATGGGATCCTCTGGACTGGCAATCCAAGCCCAGTTCAGGATAAAAACCAGGGAGCCCCTCAGAGTGGGCCCAGGGCCTTGGAGCTGCTTTTGGGAGCACTCCCCACTTGCTGATGCACACAAAGACTTAATGCTCCAGCTGCTGGGCTCATTAACAGCCCTAAACCTCTCCTTAATTAAACTTCCTGAGCCTCACAGCCATAGAGAAAAGCATGGGAAACCTGACTGCTCATGGTTCAAGCACAAAAACTGGACTCATAAAGCTCAGAGGCAATTTTTTATTATTTATTCATTTAAAACTTTATTTTTGGGTGTTTTTTTTTTTTGGGGGGGGGTAGGGAGATC
>VZRH01000062.1:91276-101406 GCA_013397555.1 Urocynchramus pylzowi | reverse complement strand
CAAGTGCCCGCGAATGGAGGCCATTTTGCAAGGGAAAATGAAGTCCTTTCCCCAGGCTCTGGATGTCAGCTGAAAGGCCACTTTAGGGACTCGAAGGGCACACAGGTTCCTAATTTCTGACCACTGTAGTTTTGGAGAAATCCAGCAATGTTTGGGAATTTTTCGGTTGGGCCACCATGATGGCCAGAGCAAGTGCCCGCAAATGGAGGCCATTTTGCAAGGGAAAATGAGTGCTCTCCCAAGCCCTGCTGCAATCCCTGTTCCCCCACAAATGCTCTCCCAAGCCCTGCTGCAATCCCCTTCCCACTGAATGCTCTCCCAAGCCCTGCTGCAATCCCCTTCCCCCACAAATGCTCTCCCAAGCCCTGCTGCAATCCCTCTCCCCTCCGAATGCTCTCCCAAGCCCTGCTGCAATCCTCTTCCCCCACAAATGCTCTCCTAGTCACAGAGCACAGCAGGGAGCTCCCCCCCCATGGATGTGGCCAGAGGGGCAGTGCAATTCCAGTGGCTCTGGATGGATCTGGTGGAGCCATCCACGTGTGGGACAGATCTCCACCCTGTGCTGGAGATCAGCTGGATGCTCATCCTAAAAACAACAGGTGTTCGTCCTGCTGGAAGTGATTGGGCTTTCAAGGCCAGTTGTGTGAAAATATTTTCTAGAATTTGTAAAAGCCTTCAAACCTATTAGAGCCAAAACGACTTGGAATAATTTGTATTTTCAGAAATAACTTAAGCCTTCTATAGCCAAACTACCAGCAGCTTTCAGTAGTTCTTTGGTCTCCCAAGGAGATCTTTTGATGTTCTCCAGGCCCTAGGCCACTTTTCAACACAGCATTTAGACTTTCAAAGACCAGTTGTCATTTTTTGAAAATATCTTTCTTTACTAGAAAAGGTAACTGCAACAATTTTTTTTAAAAAATGTATTTTTAGAGAGACTTTTAGGAGAAGTTTCCATTTCTGAGCCAGCATTTTGAAACCCTGCCTGGAGAGCAGCCAGACCTTCTGGATGAATCCTGCTGGTGATTCTTGTTAAAGCTGCCCCAGAGGAGGAAAGGAGGGTGGAAAGACCCCTTTTGTACCTGGCACAGGCCCCCGGGGGGCTGGACTTGCTCCCTGCTGTTCTTATTCTGCTTGTAGAAGTCAAATATCATCAGGGCTGCGTAGACCTTCCCCACAGTCATTTCATCAGCTGCCAGAGCAAGGGGAAAACACAGCAGAGCCATTCCAAGGATGAAGAGAAGACAGGAATAAGAAAAAACAGCAAATGGTGAAAAACAGGGAGGGAGAAAGCAACATGAAAATTTAGAGAGAAAAAAAATTAATAATAAAATAAATAACAATTATTAATAAGAAATTATTTTATTTTATGAATAATAGAAATAATAATTATTAATATGGAATTATTTGTTTTATTAATAAAACAAAAAATTATGGGAATAATGAGGCAAAACAGACACAGAAAAGTAGGGGAAAGAAAAACAAACAAACAAACAAAAGGTTACAAAAGATTCTTCAACTCTTTGCCTGTTGCTGCCTTGCCTTGGTTTGGAGCTCTCTATGGCAAACACAGGGATTGGGTAGGAAAAACCAGACAGGAAAACTCAGTGGCATTGTCAGCATTGCTGAGAGAATTCCTAAATTCATCCCAGACCCCCAGGCAGCCTTTATCAACAAAGCAGCCTTACTCCTGCTTCTCTGAATTACACTGAGTGGTGTATAATGGGCTAATATACTTCTAAGGAATATTTCATTTTTTCCAGATAAATATTTTGGTTTTTTTGGTTTTTTCCTCAGAACCATGTTTTTTTCCTCAGACAGCCCTTCCCTGCCAGCACTGGAGCACTCACCATGGGAAAAAACTGGAGGAGAAGATATATAGGAATCAAGAGAGGAGTGGAGGGAAAGACTTCAGCAGTCACTACCCACTGATTTGCACCTCCTCAGCTCCCTCATTTTTCTTAATTAACAATGCCTTTATTACTCTACACTGCTTCTCATTAATCAGGAATCCAGAGCTAATCAAGGTAACAGCAAACTTTCCATTTTCTCAGCACTTTTGCCTAGGACATCACCAAATAACACAAATGCCTTTAACCCCCAAACACCTCACGTCTGATTCCCTAAGTCCTCAGCAAGGTTTAACTTTTCTTCTCCCCATTTTTCTGGAGCTGAAATTGCTCTCCCATCCTGCCAGGCACAGGCTGGAGGCTGACAGACCTGGGGAGAAGCTCTGGAAGAGGCCACATAGGGCATTGGTCTCTTCTGGCCACAGTTTGGGATTTGGGTTTTTCCATGCACAGGGAATCTCCTGCAGCACAATGAAGTCCATGCCCAGAGGTGAGCTCAGCTCCCCCAGTCCCTGTGTGACAGAGCCAGGGCAGCACAGAGCCTGCCAAGGAGCTCAGCTGCCCTTGGTGTCTTTGCTGCATCCTCCAGATGACCCAGATGGGGCTTGGGACAGAGCAGGCAAGGAGGGAAGAACCTAATCTGGGGTTGGATAGAGCAGATGAGGAGGGAGAAGCCTAATGTGGGGTTGGATAGAGCAGATGAGGAAGGAAAATCCTAATCTGGGGTTGGATAGAGCAAACGAGGAGGGAAAAACCTAATCTGGGGTTGGATAGAGCAGATGAGGAGGGAAAAACCTAATCTGGGGTTGGATAGAGCAGATGAGGAGGGAAGAACCTAATCTGGGGTTGGATAGAGCAGATGAGGAAGGAAAACCCTAATCTGGGGTTCCTGGGTGTCTGGGATGGACCCAGAGCTTGAAGCACTCACGTTTGTGAGGAGGCACCAGCAAATCCAGAGTCTTCTGGGACAGGTTGGGCCAGACCAGCGAGATCTCCTTCCTCAGCTCAGCATCACACTGGTGCTGCTTCACACCGCCTGCAGCCAGGGAGGGAGAGGAGAGCAGTGAACCCCTGCCCTAAAGCACATCCCACTGTTTGCATCCCCTCTTCCCATTCCGTGGGAAGGGCGAGCCAGCACAGCCCTTCCCTGCCCAGCAGTCCATGAATTCTCCGTGACAGAAGTGCATGAACTCAGCAGGACCAGCCTTGCCTCGCCCTGGGGACCCTGAGCAGTGACCTGGGACATAAATGTGAGCTCAAACTTATTCCATGCTGAAACTGCAGGTGCCTCTTCCTTTGCCCCTTTCCACGGAGGCAGCAGCACCTCCCAGGTGGGATGCAAAGGACTTGGACATGAATCACAAAATCCCATAACCACAAACTGGTTTGGGTTGGAAAAGACCTTAAAGATCCTCTAACCCAACCCCCTCTACCATGGTCAGGTTCACCCTCCACTGAGCAATGTCCTGATGGATTACAAACCCTCTGCCACCAACTCTTCCCAAAACCCCTGGCAATGACACAAATTCAGAGCTCTGCCCCAGCAGCTCACCCTAAGGTAGAGCAGAGCCAAGCCCAGCAGCCCTGCTCCAAGGGCCAAAGCCGAGCCTAAGTGCACACATGGAAAGTGATTAAAGGCTGGGTGAGCCCCAGGCCAGCTCCCAGCTGAATTCCCCACACAGCAGGCAATTAGCAGTTCATCTGAACGACAGAGATTATTTTTCTAAGAGCAGAGTAAGGGAGGGGGCTCTGGGTACTCTGTTACACCGTGGTTTGAACTCCCACACGGGAACTCATTAGGGAGGTTTATAAAGGGCCTGTTAAGTCCACTAAAGACTCAATTAAATGTAGTACATGAAACCTATTCAAAGGGAGCTCATAACAACAAAACAGGTCAGAACTTCACACCCCAGAGCAGAGCTAAACCACAGAAATAATCCAGGGTATCAGCTGAGTTCTCCTCTCTGGCTCCCTTCCAGTTTTCAAAAGGGTGGGGGGAGTGTTTCCATTTGAAAAAGGTTGACAGGTAACCAGAAACTGAAAATTAAACAAACTCTCAGCATCCTTATCTAGGAGTTATTCCTGAAATAAGGTGCTGGCTCTTAAAGTCACAGGAAGTCCTAAAAGCATCTGTAGAAATGAGTGCCTGATCTTTGTCTTTGATCCCACTCCTTTGGGGAGCCCCAGGCATGTCAAAATTTTGTCCTCTTCCAGCAATGCCTCCCCAAAGCATCACAGGCAAAGTTTGAGCAGCACAGGAGATTAACTCAGATGTTTGCACTGGCCTAAAAGTGCTTAGGAAAGCACAACAGCCTAACCCTGCCTTGCCCCTGCTCCTGGGAGCGTGGTTCCCTCCTGTTAACTTTTAAATTAGGTGTAAGAGGCCAGGCATGCCTTGGCTGTGACCCCAGGCAGGCTGATGAGATGGGGCAACGACCCAGAGAAAAGGCCGAAGCATTTTGTTACACTGCAAAGTTTAATTGGGAGCCGAGCAAACGCCTGATTAACCACTTCAATAATTACAGTTTATCTCAAGGTGGAATGTGCTTCAGGGCACTTGCAGTTCCTGCCTTGCTGCCAGCATGGAGTGACTGGGGAGGAAGGGCTGGAAGAGTTCAGAACTGGTGTGGAACCTCATTTCTGATTCAGGGCAAGGAGGACAGGTCCTGGGCTTCCTTCCCCTCCCAGGGTTCTCAGCTGGGATGGGCAAGGATTCCCACATTTCACTGCCACCCCAAAGGCACAGGGATGCTCAGGACCCCTCTGTCCTCTCCCCAAGCCCTCCTGTCCTCAGGTGTTGGCATGGGAAGACAGGCTTCCCACCTGGGGCAGAATTTCCATGGTGTTGGGAGGACATCAAGCCCACAGATTTCGCTGAATACTCTGAGCTGGATGGGACCCACAAGTCAAGAGTTTGACCCAGTCAAACTCTTCAGTGAATGGCCCATCAGGGATAAATCTGTGCCCTTGGTGTTCTTGGCACCTTGCTGTGACCAACCAAGCCCATCTTGTGGTCAGGAGCTGGGCTGTGAGCCGATGTGCTCTCAGAAAGCTCCAATTTTCTCCTGGTTTTCTGGAGATCAGATGGAAGAAAATGCTCTCCCATCCTACAAGGCACAGGCTGGAGGCTGACACAGCTGGGGAAAAGCTCTGCAAGAGGCCAAGCAGGGCACTGGTCTCTTATTGGTGCTGTTTTGGGTTTTTTTCCATGCACAGGAAACCTGCAGAATAACGAAATCCACACCTAGAGGAGCTCCAGCTTCCCCAGTCCCTGTGGGACCATGCCACAGTCACAGAGGATTCCAAGGAGCTGAGCTGCCCTTGGTGTCTTTGCTGCATCTTCCAGGTGACCCAGCCACCCCCTCAGTCCCCGTCCCTCTCACCTGAGCCCAGTTTGATCTCCAGGTGACACAGCCACCCTGTCCCTCTCAGCTGAGCCCAGTTTGATCTCCAGGTGACCCAGCCACCCCGTCCCTCACCTGAGGCCAGTTTGATCTCCAGGTGACACAGCCACCCTGTCCTTCTCTACCTGAGGTCAGTTTGATCTCCAGGTGACCCAGCCACCCCATCCCTCTCACCTGAGGCCAGTTTGATCTCCAGGTGACCCAGCCACCCCATCCCTCTCACCTGAGGCCAGTTTGATCTCCAGGGCCGTGCGGATCAGGGCCATCAGCGTGGAGGTGAAGTGCACAGTTAAATCCTCAGGAGAGATGGGCATGTTCATCCTCACCAGGCGCTGGGGACAGACAGGGCTGGCTGTGAGTGGGGGCCAGGAGTCCTCCCCCCACCCTGCTCCTCTCTGAGCCCCCCAAATACCCAAAATATGAACAGGAAGGAACTTTTTGTGTGCTGAGCTGAAATTCTTCTGCACATGGATGGCACCTCCTGCCCAGGAGAGGTTTTGGGGTAGAACTTCAGTGGTTTAATGAGTGATTTGCCAGCACTGCAGTGCAATCCTACAGAGCTCTCCCAAAAAGAAGGCAGGTGGGAGGCAATCATCCCATTTCCTGACTGTCTCCAGTGGTGTCTGCACCATCCAGACTGTTGGAACTCTGGTTGCTGAGAATTTCAGACTTTCTGTGCTGACAGGCACTGACCCCCAGGAGAACACTGCATTGACCTGAGGCTGTGGAGAAGGCTTCCAAAATGGACTGATAGCACTGGGATTGTGGGTGTGGGGTTTGAATAGAAGTGTGTAACATCACAGGGTGGAAAACTTAAAGTTTTAAGGTATAGTAATATATATATATATAAAGCAAGATGGAGGTTTTAGGGCAGAGGCTGGTCCTTCTTCTTCACCTTCTCCCTGGGTTTGGGTGGTTTTGTGTAATTAGACAGAAAAGTCCACATTGCAGGGCATAGGTGGTTGGCTATTGGGTTAAAAGTAAAAATAATTTAAGTGTCATTTCTTAATTGGACAGTTTATCCTTAAAAGGCCTTGTAGAGAGAGAGCTAGGGCTCCATTTTTAGTTTGTTAGAGTGAAGTGCTGTAGAACTCAGGGTTTGTGAGACTGTAACAGAGACAAGAACTAATAAACATCTGAGTCCCAACAAGAAATATCCTCTCATGATTTAATCCTGACCCTGGCAGAGAAGAAGCAAAAGAATTGGCACCAGACATGTGGCTTGTCCCTGTCCCACCTGCCAAAGCAGGAGATAAGAACCATAAATCCACTTCCTCCACCCTCTCCTACACCAGCTGGCCTCACTAAATCCTTCAACAGGACAAAATGAGGCCTGGCACCACCGACTGAAGTAGGATGATGGAAGGTTGGCATCTGCCACCCGAGGCTCTTCCAGCTGTCCAGGTGGCCTTGCTGGGAGCAGGATATGAGGAAGGCACTTCCAGTGACAATGACACTGTGAGGGCTTTGTGCAGGAGCTGTGCTGTCCCTGGAGGGGGCTGGGATGGTGTATTTGGTCCCAGCCTGAAGCACACTTGGGAACAGCTGCTGAGCCCTGGAATGTGGCTCAAGCTGTGGAGTGGTTGGTGACAGGTAAAGGTGACAATGTCCTTCCTGCTGGGGACATCTGGATTCTGGCTCCTACCTCCTTCCCTTCCAGTCACTGAGCTGCACAGTCCCTCCACACCTTCCCAGAGAGGAGAGGGCAGGATTAACATGGGCAGGACTATAATTCCCACCCTGTTTTTCCAATCCAAACATGGGGCCATCCCTCAGGATCAGTATTTTCCTGATCTTCAGAACTGGGAGCTACTCATCCCCCATCACCAGCCACCTCTGGCAGGGCAAACCCATCATTCTCCTGAGCAGGAAGCACCTGAAATTGCTTTGGAAAGCTTTGACCTGCGGGCAACAGAACACTCCATGCCGCAAGCCTTGCTGATAACTTCAGCACACATTTAAAGAAACCTCAGCACACATTTAAAGGATGGAATTCTCCTCCTTCAGCAGCCTGATGATTCCTCAGCTTTCAGGAGCTGCTTGAAAACATTCCTGTCTGGATCTGTATCAGACAAACCTCAGGGTTTCTGTTCTCCAGAGGGATTTGCAGCCTCTAAGGAAGCCCCTGGGTGTTGATCTGCCTGAGCACAGTCTCAAAAACGCAGTGGCAGCTTGGCCTGGGCCCCTTGCTGGGGAGAGAATTCCATCCCCACCTGAAAGCTGCTTGGGCTGTTATTTACATCCCTCTGTCTGCCCAGAAGCTCCTCTTTGTTCAACAAGCCCTAAGGGCTGTTGGAGATGCCAGCTGCACTCATCCCGTGCCTCTGGGCGCTGCAGTAGTGGGCACAAGCCCACTGTTCTCAGAGATGCAGATTTTGCTGCAGCCTCTTTTTTGCTGTCCTGGGGAAAATCTGCAGCAGAAACTCCTCTGCTGATGGGCATTTTCCTGCTGGGGAAGGGAATGTGGTGGAGGTGAGAGCAGGGGCCTGCTGGAGCCTCAGGCAAGGTGAGAGGCTCAGTGGCAGCCCTGATTGCTGCTCCTGTGTTTTCACCAAATCTGGTTGGGGCATGAAGACTTGGCCAGGTTTTGCTTCTCTGCGATAACCTTCCTGCTTTGAGAGCCTTCCAACTTCCACTTCCAACCTCCCAGATGTATGGACTGAGCTGCCCTAGAACCCCAGACTGGTTTGAGTTGGAGATGACCTTAAATATCATCTCATCCCACCCCCTGCCATGGGCAGGGACCTTTCCCTAGCCCAGGTTGCTCCAAGCTCCATCCAACCTGGCCCTGGACACTTCCATGCCCTCAGAGAGGGCAGACCCCAACCCTGGCACCTTCTGCCAGCCAAGGAGACAATTCCCCCACAGGGGACACTTGTTGGTGTTGACATGAGCAGACAAAGGGCACAAAGTGGTGGTCCTGTGTAAAATCTGCTCAGAGGAACTGAAATCTCCTTGTTCACCTATTTACACATTTACAGCTCTCACTGCACCCTGCAGGAACAAGAGACCACTGTAACAACGTCCCTGTCACCTGAAGTCCTGGACAAACCATTGTGATCTACCTCACAGCATGCCCAGAGGTTATTCTGTGTCTGCCCAGCCTCAGAGACAGGGAAATCAAAGTCCAGCCTCTCAGTCAGTGACAGTAGCAAGTGCTGGCAACACCACGGGGTTTTTTCTGTTCACTCATGTCACATGAAACGGGATTTAATTCCGATTCTGCCCTCAGCACACAAAAAGTTACAAAAAACCATCAATGAGAGCCCACAGTTAGCAATCACAGAGTCCCAGAATCCCACTGGAGTGGGAGAGAGGTAAGGGATGCAGAGATAAAGAAGATGCATGGAAGTGAAGAACAGGCAAATGAGGAACATTTCCCCACAGGAGAGCTCTATCCTCACAAAAACCACCACCAAAAACCACTTGGTGACTGGCACACCTCAGGTCTCCCCAGCTGACTTTCCAGGCTGAATTCCCAAAGGATACAGATGCAGAACACAGGCCACCCACAGCTCTACTGAGCAGTGTTCTCCTCCTCAATTTTAGCCAGGGACAGAGGATTTAGATTTTCCCACTTTTGGAAGTCTGGCTGGAAAAAACCCCACAATTTGCTGCAAACCCACATTTTGCTGCAAACAGGCACCTGGAAGAGGCTCTCCCTACCCCACCTCCTTGCCCTCCTCCCTACATTTCCCTCTGCACTGCCATTTCTCCATCCCAGTACCCAAACTGGTCAATCAGGTAACTCAGACACCTCCAGGCCATTGGAATTCCCAATCTGAGAACCCAGCAAGGAGCAGAAAGGGAGGGTTGAGTTGCTCCTCCCTCAGGGATGGGCAGCTGTGATGGGATGAGTCCTGTGTCCCCTCGGGGTGGCAAACTGGGATTCACCTTCCTTTGGACAGCACTTGAGGAGTTCTTGCCCTGCCAAGGTGAGCTGCAGGTTGCACCTTCAAGCTGCCCATTTTGACCAAAAAAAAGCCATAAAATAAGAGAGAAATGCCTCAGAACCTGCAGCAGCCAAAGCCAACAGGCCTCAGCTAAAGCCACCTGAGATCCTCCCAAAAGCAGGGAAAATTCCTGTCTTGGAAGCCCCTGGCTTGAGAAAATCTGTTCTTTAAATGATTATCTGGCAAGTCTGGAGAGCTCCTGCTGAGGATGGAGCAGCTGGAAGAACAGAATTGATTCATCTTGGATCCAAAATAGCTTTGCCACCACGGCTGGGGTGGTGAGGGAGGGTTGGGTGAGACATTGCTCACCCACACTCCAAATCAACGTCCCAAATCACCGTGGGCACCCGGAGGAGCCAGGAATCAGCCAGACACTGGCACAGCCAGCAGGGATTTGATCCTTGAACACTGTCTGGTGCCTTCTCCCAACGCCAGAAATGCAGCCAAAAGGCTGAAAGTGCAAACAAAAGTTACATTAACTTTCTTCCTTTCAATATTACAAAATAACCTTATACATAAAAAATATCTCCTTGTGCAGAGTGTGAAATTTCAAGCCTTTCCAGGCTACTTTCTAATTTTATCTGTATTTAATTCCTCTCCATTTCTAGAGGATCCATTTAAAAGGAATCCAGTTGAAATTGGTAACATTTTTCAAACTCAAAATATTCTGCTTGACCCAAAATTTCTCCTTGAAAAATTCAATCAAGAACTTTTGATTTTCATCCTGCACCAGGCTAGAAGAGAAAACCTCAAGTTTTCTCAAAGACTTAGGGACAAGAACTTAGGTAAAAAAAAAAAAAAAAAAAACAAACAAAAAAAAAAACAAAAAAAAACCACCGACCTGCAGTATACTCTGAGCAAAATTTAAATCCTGACGAAGAGAAACATTAGCCCAAAGTATTTTTTCAAAGGCTAATGTGATGGGG
>VZRH01000062.1:77940-90910 GCA_013397555.1 Urocynchramus pylzowi | reverse complement strand
AAAAACCACCAACCAACCAAACAAAAAAACCTAGTTGTTTAGAGTGCACTAAATTAAAAAGAAAATTAACTTTCCCACTTTTTGCTGTTTCTTCTGCCTGAAGTTGTGCTTCAAGGCTGTGTCAGAGCTGTAGCTCATGGTTTGAAACAGGATGAAAAATTTGAGAGGTAAAGGGAATGAGGGGAAAAAAAGAGGAAAAGGGGGAAAAAAGGAGGAAAAACAACAACCAACAAAAAAAAAAATCTCAACAACAGCAAAAATAACTGAACCAAAACAAACAGAAAAAAACCCCAACTCCAATTTGGATGATTTCCCATCTTTCTGGAGCCCAGAATGAAATTTTTGGAGCCTGCTGCTCCTTCTCTGCACTGATAAAGAACGCGCATCACTTGGGAATCGCCAGCCACAACCCAGGGGCGCTCGGGTGAATTATTGATGGGAAACAGGGGGGGAAAAAATAAAAAAAAGGTGGAAATGCTTCCCGGGAGCCCTGACCTGCCAGGAAAGGGATTCCCAGCCGCGCTCCCCGCCAGGGCCGGGGGGGAGGCGCAGGCGAGGTCCCCGCTCCGGTTTCCCGTTCGCGCGTGGGGACCCCTCCCGCAGCCCCGGGCTTTAATCAGGCGGATTTGGAGCTCGTTCGTGCTCCTGCAGGAGAGGCCCCGGAGGCAGGAGCCTCGCCGTTATCTCTACAGTCTGCTGATAACGAGGGGCTGATAACGAGGGGCTGATTAGAGGCGGGGTCGGGAGGCAGCGCTCGGTGCGCGGGGTCGGGAGGCGGCCCCGGCGCTCTTTAATTGCCAATTAACAAAGGCAGCGCTAACGAGGAACCGAATCTCTGTGACGGGAATAAATTCCCTTTCAGCTTTGCTCAGGAACTGCTCGGACAATGGCCCAAACGGCAGGGAAAGGGTTGGAGGAATAGGGGGAAAATTCATCCCGGGATCAAAGGTGTCTTGCTGGCTCCCAGCCTGACCCAGAAAAAGTGACTATACCCTAAATCCTCTTCCCTGGCACGTTTACCCCGAGGCGGCAGGGAGAGGAGCACACAGTGCCTGGAAAACTACTGGCACCCCGACAGATTTGAATTATTAAGAGCACCCCATCAGCCTCTGGGACAGGAACTGCTCTGGGAATGATCCCCAGACAGGAATAAATTTGGGACAGTGGAGCGCTGCTGTGGGAAATGAGGTCGAGTTTGGTGAATAAATTATTTGCTATGAATAATTCACCCCGACCTAGTTGGAATGATTCTACTCTGGTTTAATTCTGCTGGCTTTGGAGAGGCTCTCCATGGCTTTCATCCCTCTCAGATCATCCCAGGAATCACAGAATCCCGGGATGGTTTGGGTTGGAAGGGACCTCAAAGCTCATCCACTTCCACCCTCTGTCATAGGCAAGGACAGTAAGTAAATCCTAAGACAGCAGAGTAAAGGCAAAGACGTTTTCTTCTGATGGAATAGAAAAGACTAAAATTCATGGAATCACAGAATCATTTAGTATGGAGAAGACTTCCAAGATCATCGAGTCCAAACACTGATCCAGCACTGCAAAGCCACCTCTGACCCATGTCCCCAAGTGCCACATCCACATCTGTATCGTTGTAAATCCCTCCAGCACTAATAATTCCACCACTGCCCTGAGCAGCCTCTTCCAGGGCTTGAAAACTCCTTCTTTGACAAAATTTTTCCTGGTGTCCACCCTGAGCCTGCCCTGGCCCAGCCTGAGGCCGTTCCCTCTCCTCCTGTCCCTGTTCCCTGGAGCACAGCCCGACCCCCCCGGCTGTCCCCTCCTGTCTGGAGCTGTGCAGAGCCACAAGGGCCCCCCTGAGCCTCCTTTTCTCCAGGCTGAGCCCCTTCCCAGCCCCCTCAGCCCCTTCCCAGCTCTGTTCCCTTCCCTGGACACGCTCCAGCCCCTCAATGCCCTTCTCACTGTGGGTGGCCCAGAGCTGACCAGAGGAATTTGGGTTTTTCCAGCCTCCTCCCCCAGCCCAGTGCAGGATAGAGCTCCCTGATGCCCGAGCAGCCCATGCACCTCGGGCAAGCAGCAAAGCCATGCACACGGAACTGCAGAGGCTGGTCAGGCTGACCAAGGAGAACAGTTGAGAAAGGGGAACCAGAAAACAGCAGAAAGGAAGGACAGCAGCCAAGGAGGCTGCAAAGAGGGGGAAATCCAAACAAAAACCAGTGTGGACGTACTGAGAAGGCAACGAAGACGTGGGGAAAACACACAAGACCTCTGACGAGGACTGGGGAAAGTAGACATGGAAAGAAAAAGGGGGGGATATGTGGGGCAAAAGAGCTTTTGCTGGACAGAACAGTCAGGGGTTTTGAAAATCAGAGGGAGGGGGTGAAAATAGGGCAGAGACAAAGCCCTGGCTGCTGTGGGCACTGACTGAGCTACACCTGCAGGAGCAGGGCGTCGATGTCCCTCGCCAGCCTCTGGGGAGGGATCAGTGCCCAGGGGGATTTCCGTGTCCTCCTGAGTCTCTCATCCACTTGGGAGAGGATGTGACATGAGTGACACCATGGGGGACACCTGGCAGGAGCAGGGCAGGGGGTGCCACACCCCACCACAGTCACGGGGGAGGATGCCCAGCACCAATCCATGGATGTGCTGCATGGAGAAGTGGAGGAGGGAAGGAACAAAAACCAGTCCTAACTCATGAGGCGTTAATCTTATCAGCAGTAACTGGGTTAGAGATCAGCCCAAAGTGCAGCTTTAATCCATGGGGGAAATCCTAATCTTGTCTTAAATCCATATTTTGAAGTTGAGGGCTCTTTGATAAGGGGGAAATGAATGTGATCATCTCCAAACTCAGAGAAATCTGATGTTCACCCAGACTAGAGCTGTTTGAACCCATCTCTGCCTGTGCTTGTGACACACAGACACAATCCAGAGGTTTCTTCAGAGATGGGGGAAAATTAACAATGTCTTTTAAAAATCAGGAGTCTGGGTTATAAAAAGAAGCCATTCTGATGTACCCAGGTTCTGTGGGTTTGTTCTGTAGGGACAGACAAATTAAAGGAAATCTCAGGAAATTCTCAGGCTGAAGAAATGCCTGTGGGCACAAAGCCTGATATGAAAACCAGCCCAAAATCTTACTTAAAATGCCTATTTTAACACATGATCTCTTTATCCCCTTTTGTTTTCTTCCTTTCTGAATTCTACAAGACTTGGGGGGGGGGGGGGGGGGGGGAAGAGTTTTATCCTTCTGGAACAGCCCCAGAGTAAATCTGGTTGCCCACCTGCAAACACCTCCTTTCAGCAGGACACAGCTCTCCTAAACCAGTGGAAACTCACAGGTGGCAAATCCTTGGATTTCTGTGGATAATTGGTGTCTAAAATAGCTGAGACCTGGAATTTTGATCTAATTGAGTTCTTCAAGCTCAGTTATGGTGGCCAGAAACAAATGAGATACAGCAAAGCCACCTAACTGGAGAGATTTAAGGTTATGTTTCATTTTCCTTTTATTTTAAATCCTGGCACGCTGAGGAAGGATCTTGTAGGAAGATTTATCTGAACTTCTTCTTGCCTGAATGAATCAGCCCCAGGTTTGGGTCTAGCTTGAGCCTCTTCAGAAAAATCTTGGGTTTATTTGGTCTCAGTGAAAAATCCCTCAGTACAGGAGGGGCTGTTGTGGTGTGGATCCACTGGACTGAGTTTTGGGGTTTGGGGGTGGCTGGAGTGGCACCGACAGCCAAAAAATCCTGTTGGGTTTGATGGATCCTCAGCCACCCCAGTGATAAATGGTTCTGAGCAACCTCTCCCTCTAAATGGTGAGGTTCAGTGGTGAAGCCTCCAAGGAATCACCCTGGAAATGCAAGTGTCCAAGCACCCTGAGAGTTTTTGGGAGGGCAGCCTGGCCTTTACTGGGTCTGCTGCATTTCCATCTGAATTTCCACCCAGGCAGCAGCCTTTGGGATAGAATTCATTCTGGTGGCTCAATTAAAAAGTTTTGCCAAATCAGCAATAAGCTGGAGTGACTTCTCCATCTCCCTGTCCTAAATGTTTTCTGTTAAAGTCATTTCTTCCACGAGGGTGATTTAAGGAGCCCTTCTGGTGTAGTCTCTGTTTAATTGCTTGCTCACTCCTACAGTACTGCCTACTCTAATTACTCCAAAATAATTAGGAGGAAGAAAAAAACAACATTCTACTGAGGGGTTAGTGAGACAAAGAGCCCCAGGAAGAAAAATGGGGATCTAATGGGGGGTAATTTGCTCATTAGCACGGTCCCTCCCCAAATTAACCTAAATGGGAGGAGAATGAGAGAAAAGAGAGAGAAACACTGATAGAGAGAGAGCAGAGACATACTTAGAGAGACAAACTGATGTGCCAGAGTTTCAAAGACCAGGAAAAAAGTTACCCAAAAAAATTATATATATATATAAACTAAAAAGAAAAAAAATCAGAAGTTCCAAAATCTTGCTTGGAAAGCAGAGAAAGCACCAGAAAAATCCAGAAGAACAACACCAATGCCACAGAAACCCCACTTGAGCCACAGCACAGAAAGCTGGTGGTTGGGCAGGAGTTCCTGGGGAGGTTTTCTACCTTATAGGCAACACGAGCTGGGCATTTCTTCCCAAGGCCTAGAGGTGGGGACATGTGTCTCAGCATCTCATACATGTCTGTGTAACTGATGCGCCCGCTGGCACCACAGGGATGGAGGCAAAAGCACCAGGACACAGAAATCCCATCGGATTGAGGCGGGGAAAACGGGGAAGGGGTCGGGGAAAAGGCAACACAATGGAGCAAATGAAAAGGAGGAGAGAGAGAAGGGAAAGCAGACAAGAAAACAGAGATCTGGTTAATCAGATTTCTCCGGGAAACAAAACCAAACTCAAGAGGCGGGGCAGGAGAAAGGAGGCTCCGCTTCCGTTGCTGTTTCGGCGCCCAACGTCTCCTCCTCCTGCAGGGGTGGCCCGTGGCCCTGGGAATGATTGATGTCCCTGGGGAATGACTGATGTCCCCTGGGGAATGCTTGATGTCCCCCGGGAGAGAAGGGGTGGCAGGGCTGGGTTTGGCTGGCTGTTGGCGGGGCGGGGGATGAAGGCTCCCCCATCACCCCCCAAACCAGCCAGGTCACCATGCCAGGGAGAGCTGGGGGGCAGAGTTATGGGACAGGGCTGGGGGAACACAGCCCAGCTTTCCTTCCAGGAAGCAGCACTTTGGCTTTGGGTGATGGGACAAGGGAGAAGTCATTCATGGGGATGCACTGGGACTGCTCCCACTCCCAGCTGAGGCTGGGATTCTGCACATTCCTGCTCCAGCAAAAGCTGAGCCCAGCCCTGAAGGAGGTGGGAAGAGGACCTGCTCCTCCCTCGCTTTTGGTGGGGCTTGTTTTTCACTGAGCCAGCCTCATCTGGGAATTGCAGAGGTTTGGGAAAAGTCCCTCAGAGCAGCCCATTGCTGAGGGCATCTCCCTTCAGCACACAGTGGTGGTGGTGGATAAATGCTGGCCTGAAAAACAAGGGGTGCAAAACAGCAAGAAATTCCTGCTTCACCTTTTTGTGCCTTTTGGAACTGGGAGCTGAACTGTGACAATCTCCTTTCGTTTTCCCAATGAGCTGAGTGCTTATACAATGTGCAAATCTCTGCTGCCTGGCATCTGAGGAGACCCAGGGATGTTATTAATTAAAGTTTAACCCCTGGAAAAGCAGGATAATGTCGTCATTTCTATACCAGCAGGGAAAACCTAAGCACCCATTTAATCCCCTTTTCTGAGCAGGAACCTTCCCACCAGCCCAATGCCCTGACATAGATCTCAGTTCCTATGTAAAGCTTTGATGGAGGAGGAGGAGAGAACTCACCCAGCCCAAAACATCTATTCCTGTCCCTGGCAACTGCTGCAGATAAAATCCCACCCAGCTTTCCCAGCCCAGAGCTGATTTGGAGGCTGCTGAGAGACACAAATAGGAGCTGGAGCCAATGTCCTCCCCTGGTTCCTTCCTGCTCCTGGGCTGGGGTGTGGGGTCTCCTCTTCCTCTGCAGAGATTCTGAGCTCTTAATCCTCAGTCAGGTGTGGAAAACACCAGGGCTGGAGTGAAGAAGGAAAGGAAGCTCTGGACTGGCTGCTTCCAGCCTTCTCCTTCATCCTCTGTTTTCCAAGAAATTCCCTGCCTGGAACGGGGTCCCCACTGATGCCCATCCCATGCTGATTTCTCAGCAAGATCTGTCCAAATCCCCCCCTTGGGCTCCCAAGCACAGTGAACTCTCCCTGTGCCATGAGCAGGAGCTTTCCCTGGGGGTCCACCCCAGCTCAGAGACATCATTTAACCCCCAGGCCGTCTCTGGCTGTGGCACCATGGAAAGCTCATCCCTCATTCCTCATCTCTGCCCAGATCCAATGGTTTTCCAGCTCAGGCAAGGGCAAGTTGATCACTCAACAATGCTACAAAGCCAAACCAAACTTGCTGCTCCCTGGAAACCTTGGGATGCCATTTCTCTGGAATATATTGAAGTGCTGGGATGCTTTTCTGCAGCACTTCCCACCTGGAGCTGGCAGGATGGAAGCTGGAGGGTTCCCTGTCCCATAAAACTGCCTGTCCCCAGCCAGCCAGGGTGTGGGAGGAGACAGGGAAGGGATGCATGGAGGAAAAAGGAGGCAGTCAGTCAATCATTCCTTTTTTCAGGCAAGGGATTGGTTACGTTAAAGTTTCTTTTCTCTACTGGTTGCATTTGCACTCGGGGGAGGGAAGAGGAGAAAAAAAGAAACAGAACCAGGACTAGAGATGCTGGAGGGATCTCTGAAATTCCAAACCTTGTAGGCCACCCTATGAGGACACTTCTTTCCTAAGCCCAGGGGTGGAGCAATTACACGTAACAAATTGTACATATCCTTATAATGAATGCGGCAACTGGAAAGGAAACACCAGAGGTTACGACAGCAAAATCCAACAGCAATCAGCTTTTCCATAGGCAAACAGGGAAAAATCAGCTTTTCCATAGGCAAACAGGGAAAAATCAGCTTTTCCACAGTCAAACAGGAAAGAATCAGCTTTTCCACAGGTGAACAGGACAAGTTGGAAGGGCAAAACACGCTGAAAAGAAAGGTTAGTCTGGAAAGGAAGGAGCCACTTTAATACACAGAGAGAACTTCAAACTGCTCACCCAACTTTATATCCTTGGATTTTCCTCTGGGAAACCTTCAGTGCCATGTGCAAGGCTTCTCAAACATTTGGCTTCCCTTCCCACTCATGTTTTAATTCCCTGTCCTGAGCATCAGCCTCCAGACTCTGCTGCCAAACACCCGGAGCCTGCAGGCCACAAAGAGCCTCTATAATGGATTATTCCTGGGATTTTATTACTGCTCTTCAATGGATTATTGCCAGAATTCAAATTAGCTGCTTTAAAACCTTGGGAACCTCTCCCTGCCACTGTCACCTCCTACATAACCCCAGCAGGGCTATTCCTGGGCAATGAGGAATTTGCTGGGAGAGCAGAAAGTGTCACCTCCAGAGCCTGTTGGGCATTGGCACTGGGAAAATCCAGCTTTCAATACCAGAAGGAGAAATCAGACACCTCCTGGAAGCTTTATGGTCAGTCTCATTAACTCCCCACAATAATTTCAGCTAATTAAACAGCAGGATTATATGTCTCAATCTTTTTTGTATAACCAACTCATTGGCAAGAAGAGCCAAACTTCAAAATTACCTCTGAAGAAAACTGAGATGCTTTGGTGTCTTAGGTTGGAAATGGGGGTGTGCATTCCATTGCCATCTGTCAGAGCTGGGGCAGTTCTTCTCCTCTGTTCATTGGGCAGGTTTTTCTTTATCTCTCCCACAGCCAATCCTCCCTCCAGGAGATCTCTGCTGTCCATGGCCACTGAGTGTCCCTGCATGGCTGATCAAATTCCAGCATCCCATGGGAGAGGCTCTGCCCAGGGGAGGAGCCAAGCATTCCTACCTGGATCCAATCTGACCTTGGCAACACCCCAGCAGCCTTTGCCCCCTGCATTCCCAGAGGAGCAGCTTTCTTCTCCCCTGCATTCCCAGAGGGAGCCCAGGCCCATCTCCAGCAGCCCTGGAGCTTCAGAGGAAAACTCCCCCCTTGTCCAGGATCCCTGCTCCAGCAGAGCCACAGCTGGCACTGCAGGAGGGCTGAGCCACCCTGGGATGGGACTGCTGCCACCACCCTGACCCACAGCGTGCCAGGGCCTCTTCTGACTCTGGCAGTGATTTGTTTTTGTTTGTACTATTACATTTGTATTTTAATTTTTCTAGTAAAGATCTGTTATTCCTACTCCCATATCTTTGCCTGAGGGCCCCTTAATTTCAAAATTATAATAATGCAGAGGGAGGGGGTTTGCATTTTCCATTTCAAGGGAGGCTCCTGCCTTCTTTAGCAGACACCTGTCTTTTCAAACCGAGACATTTGGCCTCCCTGTATTTCTTTTGGTGCATTCTGTATAGAAGGCTGGAATGTTTTTGGAGAACTCTTTCAATGTTTCTGCTTTTTGGGATGTGAAGAATTAAGGTCTATTCAAAGCCTTCCCCAGTCAAGTCCAAACTATGAATTTGAGAACAAATGGAACTATGCAAGTCTTGGCTCTGGGCCTAATTGTGGGTCTAAAAAGGGTTGGGTTTAACTGAGGCACCAGATTTACACCTTCCTTACAATTTTAGAAGTGTTCTGGAAAACCAGGGTGTGGAAAATATGGCTGAACACTTCCCTGAGCTCTTCAAGAGTTCATGGAAGGCTGGAAAACCAACAGATGCTTTGCATTGGGAGATCATGGCACAAAATCAGGACAAATAGGGCTCCTTTTCCAGGTTCAGAGAATTCCAGAATGGTTTGGGGTGGAATGACCTTAAAGTCCATCCCATTCCATCCTTGCCATAGCAGGGACAGCTTCCACTATCCCAGGGTGCTCCAAGCCCTGGCCTTGGACACTGCCAGGGATGGAGCAGCCACAACTTTTCTTTAAATCTGATTTTCCTCAGCATCCTGTTATCCCAGAGAGCCCAGAGCTCCCTTGGGAGCACCTGCAGCTCCTCCTGAGTGCTCTGGGGACAGCTGATGGCAATGGGATGGCCAGAGCAACATCACCAGTGTCTCCACAGGGTGTGCACTGGGAGAGGAATAAAACAGATAATGACCTCACTTTCTATGTGTTGAACAAATGAAAGCTCCTAGAAATCCAATTATGTTTTCTTTCCCAGTTCATCCTTAAATCCTGCTTTCCCTCCTTTCTTAATTAACTCCCAACAAACCACCCTGTGCTCCCTATTTCTCTCAGCCCCTCTTTTTTTTTTTTTTTTTTTTTTTTGTGAGCTCAAAGCTTTTTGCCACCCGTAAATCCAGCAGTTTTCCCATACTCACCCCTAGGGAAGGTGGCATAGCTGGAATAACAGCTCCTAACTGCCTTTTTTCACTTCAATTTGAATGTTTTTTCCTAGAAAAGTTTCCAGGGAGTTGAATTTTGTAACAAAACCAAAGGTGATATCAGAAATAGGGGTAAAAGATGCATTAAGTTGTGTTTAAAATATTATCTATATAATAAAAATGTAACAGTTGTGGAGCATCTTTCATTGGGGGTCTCAAGCTAAGGAAAGTGGATAAACACTGTAATTCCATTTTCCTTGGGATAATCAAGGAGGAGACCTTGGGACAAGTGATCAGCTAGTGACCACATTCAGCTCAAATCATGGAATAATCAAATCATAAAATCAGTTGGGTTGAAAAAGACTTCTAAGATCAGAAAGGTTTTAAATCAAAATTACTGAAGGCTCAGTTCTGGCTTAAAGTGTGAAAAGATTTCAGACTTGTGGAGATTTTAGTTGCACTTCTGAAAATGTGATCTCAGTGGAGCTATTCACACTCAATAACTTCCCACCAGAGTGAAAAGGGAACAGGGTTAGAGAGAAAAAAAAAAAACCCAACAAAAACCAACAACAAAAAAACCACCCCAGAATTAGCATCTTACTATCTGACATTTTCTGCATTAGCAGCTCTGGGAGTGGAAAGCTTGGCCCCTGAGTGACTCAGAGTTAACAGAGCGAGAAATCTTCCTGTAAACTCAGCACTGGTGCCTCTTCAGGGTGGAAAGTTCCTGAATATAAACATTAAAAATCCACATTGATCCCATTTTTCCCCTTGCAGGTGTGTTCCTCCTCCCATGGATATAGAGCCAAGGCTGTTTTTCTAAGGAGCAACCAGGCACTCCTGAGTTTTCAGCCTCATTGAGATTTTCTGGTGGGAAGAGACAGGACTGGATTGGAAAAAGGGAAAAAGAAAAACTATTTGTGCCTGCTGAATCCCCACAAAGGATTTGCTGTGTCAAAAAGCTCGTGGGGATGAAAATCTGCCTGGAGATTACAAGCTGGTAGTAAGTGTGGAGTAAATATTCAGGTTGGTAGTAGGGGTGGCTTGGAGCAGCTCAAATCCCCCACAGTTCAGAGAAATGCAGGTTTTTGGAACAAGTTTCCATTTAAAGTTAGGCTAAATCATTTGAAGTGAGATTTTAAAGCAGTTTAATTGCATCCTAGCAGCGAGTTTGAGATGTTGATTATCCAAACACTCCCTGCCTCTGTCTCTGCTGAAGGGAAACAAAAAAGAAAGGAAAGATTGGAAGAGCTGGAGGCATCACAAATCCAGAGGAGATTCATGGCACAGGAACTCACAGGGAGGAAAAAAGGGATCCAAAATTAGCAGAGCTTTAAATTAACAAAGATTCTCCCAACAGGCAAATTCCCAAATAGAATATTAAGGGAATTATTGGGATCTGGGAAAGAGCATCCAGAAATGAGAATAACTCCGTCACCAGGGCTGTGGTGCAGCAATACAGGAAAGCAATTTATTAAATCAGTCCTGCTCTGGAAGTGGTCATTGTGCAGGGCCATTCCCTCAATTTTAAAAAATTCCTTAATTTGGGGTCTGTGCTGCTGCTCCACTGCCTAAGCCCAGTGTGCAGGTCTCCCTGTGTCTTGGAAGAAATAAAATTAAAAAATAAACCCCTAAAATAAACATCTCATTGTCCAGTGTGTGAAAACCATCCCCTCCTTTAAGCCCCTCATAAATCAGGAATATTTTATCAGAATTAAATATAAGAATTAAACACTTCCAAACTTTGACCCATTTCATTTTACCCTGATCATTTTGCACATCTTACAACCTCAACTGCAACTCCAGAGCTAAATATTACTCAAAAGGACAAAATTCCCACGTAGAGTTTGGTGTCATTACAAGGAGGTTTCCAGGAGGAAAATGTTGTGTTTAATGAGGAAAGGCTGTTTGAAAAAATCCCATATTTTCAGGAAACAACCCTAAGGCAGAGGAACATCCCATCATTCCCTCTGGGAGCGGGTGGGAGGATGGAAGCAGAGCCTGCAGGACCTGACTCAGATGCAGCCTGGGCTGTCTGTACAGCATTTGGGAAACCACCAAGGTGGATCTCAATTAGAAAAACGCTGCACAAATGAAGTGTGAACCTCTCCCACTCCCTCCAGTGCTGCCAACAGCCGGAGATTTGAGGATTTGCATCTCCGGATGGGATGCAGGAACCAAAAGCTCCTTTTGGAAGTGCTAAATAGCTTTTCTCCACGGCCATTTAGGCAGCTCAGCGGAGCTGAGGCTGTTAATCTGGGAATTTTTGGCTGTGCTTTGCTTTCAGGGGCTGCGTGTGCGTGAAGGAAACGCCCTTGCAGTGACACCAGGTTTGTTCCTCTCCAGCGCTCAGGGAACTGCAGCATTTAACAGCGATGTCACCTGAAATCCTGGAGTTGTTCCCGATAAAAGGTGCAGCATTACAGCTGCAATGTCCCATCCCGGTGTCCCTCTGTCCCTACCCCGGTGTCCCTCTGTCCCAGCCGGTGTCCCAGCACGTACCAGGCTGCCGGGTCGTACTCAGCCCACACCCGGACAAACTCGTCCAGGTGGTGCGGGCCGAGGATGGAGGAGTCCCGGGTCAGGTACTCGAAGTTGTCCATGATCACAGCCACGAACAGGTTCAGCATCTGCGGGGAGGGAGCGGGGATGGGCCCGGGAGGGGAGGGAGGGGGAAGGAGAAGGGAAAGGGAGAAAGGAGAAGGGAAAGGGAGAAAGGAGAAGGGAAAGGAGAAGGGGGAAGGGAAAGGAGAAGGGGGAAGGGAGAGAAAGGGAAAGGAGAAGGAGGAAGAGAGGAAAAAGGAAAGGAGAAAGGAAGGGAAGGGAAGGGAGAAGGGAGAGGGAAACAGAGAAGGGAAGGGGGAAAGGAGAAGGGAAAGGAGAAGGGGGAAAGGAGAGAAAGGGAAAGGAGAAGGAGGAAGAGAGGAAAAGGGAAAGGAGAAAGGGAAAGGAGAAGGAGAAAGAGAGGAAAAGGGAAAGGAGAAAGGAAGGGAAGGGAGAAGGGAGAGGGGAACAGAGAAGGGAAGAGAGAAAAGAGAAGGGAAAGGAGAAAATGGGAAAGGAGGAGGGAGAGGGGAACAGAGTAGGGAAGGGGGAAGGGAGAAGAGAGAAGGGAAAGGAGAAAGGGGAAGAGAGGAGAAGGGAANCAGCTGCAATGTCCCATCCCGGTGTCCCTCTGTCCCTACCCCGGTGTCCCTCTGTCCCAGCCGGTGTCCCAGCACGTACCAGGCTGCCGGGTCGTACTCAGCCCACACCCGGACAAACTCGTCCAGGTGGTGCGGGCCGAGGATGGAGGAGTCCCGGGTCAGGTACTCGAAGTTGTCCATGATCACAGCCACGAACAGGTTCAGCATCTGCGGGGAGGGAGCGGGGATGGGCCCGGGAGGGGAGGGAGGGGGAAGGAGAAGGGAAAGGGAGAAAGGAGAAGGGAAAGGGAGAAAGGAGAAGGGAAAGGGAGAAAGGAGAAGGGAAAGGGAGAAAGGAGAAGGGAAAGGGAGAAAGGAGAAGGGAAAGGGAGAAAGGAGAAGGGAAAGGGAGAAAGGAGAAGGGAAAGGGAGAAAGGAGAAGGGAAAGGAGAAGGGGGAAGGGAGAGAAAGGGAAAGGAGAAGGAGGAAGAGAGGAAAAAGGAAAGGAGAAAGGAAGGGAAGGG